>QUSF01000017.1:1473321-1513960 GCA_003676055.1 Chloebia gouldiae
AGGGGATGCTGCCCTGTCCCACAAACACAGGGGATGCTGCCCTGTCCCACAAACACCTCCCAGCGGGGCTCTGGGGCTCCTCAGCCCAGCAGAACCCACTGCAGGCTCTGGTTTGGGGCATCCCACGTGCACAGGAGGGTCCCCAAAACCCCAGGCAGGTCCAGGCTGCTGGCGTGGCTGGTGGAGGTTGCTTGGATGGCTCTGGTGGGCAGCAGCAGGTCTCACCTGCCTGTCCCCACCTCACCTGGCTGCTGGTTTGATCTCTGTCCCCCTCACTCTGCCCAAATGTCTGGCTCTCCCCTCTCACGCTGGGGTCCCCGGGGTGTCCCGGAGCTGCTCGGTGGCGGTGGCCGTGCCCTGGGGACAGCGCTGACCTGGCACACGGGTCGGTTTTGTCCCCCTCCCTGTGCAGGAGCTGACTGTGCCTCGGCTGAGCCCCTGGTGCTGGAGCAGTATGTCGTGGTGGCCGACTACCAGAAGCAGGAGAGCTCGGAGATCAGCCTGTGCGTGGGCCAGGTGGTGGATATCATTGAGAAGAACGAATCAGGTACAGGGAGCTGGGCTTCTGGGGCTGCACAGGAGCAGTCCTGGGCTGTCAGTGTTCTCCTGGAGCAGGACAGCCCCCAGGCATGCCACGGGCACGGTGGGCTGAGGTGGGATGTGCAGGAAGCAGCTGTGGGCTGTGAGTGTGGGCCAGGCTGCAGGGCTCTCTCTCAGGGCTGATTTCTCCTCATGCCGAGTGCCCGGCGCCGTCCGCCTTCATCCAGGCAGTCTCTGCTTGGTGCTTCTTGGTGCTGGAAAACTTGCCTGGTGTGTTCCTGAGGGCAAAAGCCATCCCTGGGCTTGGCTGGCTGGTTTTAGGGACAGAGGGGGGCCATGAAAACCCCCTTGGTGCATTCACAATTCCTGTGGGCAGCAGCCAAGCTCTTTGCTTACTTCAAAACTGAAACTTGCTGTTAACATCTGCAAAGGCACTGAGCCATGTCGTGGACCCAGCTTGTGGAGAATTTATTCCCTGAAGCTCACAGAAGTTGCTTGTTGGGGGGAATTAAATGAAAATAGATTTTAACTATTGGTCTCCAGAGGATCAGTTGCACCAGCAGCTCTGTTTGAGAATGAGAGAAATAAAAGCAACCCTGAAGCAAATGAAACGATTAGCACAGCCAGCTCAAAAGCTGAGGAAAATCATTTATTTCTCAAAGGCCAGCCCTGCTTTTCCCTCCCATGCAGGTAGCTGATTCCCTCCCTGACAATCTGGTTGTCTTTCTAAATGACTCACTGGGGGGGTTCTGAGGGTCTTTATTTTCCCCCCTAAAGACACAAATTGTGCTTTTAATAACCAGCAGCGAGCGTTGCTTTTGATTGGACACACAGGGGGGCCCAGAATTGCTTGTGGCCTCTCTGGAGCTGGCTGGGCTTCCACTGGGAGAGCTGATGTTTTAAATCCTGCATTTGCTCGTGGCTTTTCAGTTCTGCTGTTTCCACAAATGTGAAGAAGGCGAGCGCAGCAGGACTCGGCTATCGATTCACACACAGGGTATTCATCTCTGCTAATTAGCCCAGGCTTGCTGACCCACACTGAGGGAAAATGAACCATGAAGGGGCAGAGAAAACCAAAAGCAAATGCAGTGGCTGGAGCCATTCAGCTTTCAGACCCTCTCCTGGTTTTCCTGGGGAGGGAATTGTACTTTTAGATGTCACTCAGCTGCAGTTCTGCTGTGCTTGGCTCTGTTGCTTTGGGGTCACCCCAGCTTTCTGTGGAGATGCAAGAAAGGGGTCACAGCTCCCCAGACATGGTTTGGAGGGAGGGAGGCAGATTTTGGCTGGTGTGAGCCCTTGGCTGAGCCTCCTGCTGTTTTCTCCTCAGGCTGGTGGTTTGTGAGCACGCTGGAGGAGCAAGGCTGGGTGCCAGCGACCTGCCTGGAGGCCCAGGATGGAGTCCAGGACGAGTTCTCAATGCAGCCTGATGAAGGTAAGAAGCTGCTGGAGGCATCTGCCCCAGCTTCCTCTGCTGGAGGCACTACATCACCCTCCCTGAGTGGGGCAGGGCACAAGCCTGGGGGAGGCAAAACCCAGGAACAAAACCTGGGAAAAAGGACAAAAATAGTCCTGCCTGCCTGGTGCTGCAGCAGGACTGGGCAGCTGGCTGCAGGTGGTGTATCCACTGGCCTTTCTGCTCCTCCACAGAGGTGCCACCTCCAAGGAACGCTCACCCCAGTGCCTCCTTTCAGCCCAGGGAGCTGTTTTACCTGTTTTACCTGCCCTGGAGGAGGAGCAAAGCCCAGATCCTTGGACAATGCATGTGACCTCAACACGTGCAGAGCAAGGAGCACACAGTGTGGGAAAGGCAAGGTTCCAGCCTGCCCTCGGAGCAAATCCCACGTGCCCCTGGATAACCCGTCCTTCCCAGTGCTCCGTGTGCCCGAGGCAGAGCAGTAGCTGGCTCAGCCCCTCGCCTGGGCAGCTGGAGATGAGGGGGGCTCAGCCTGGGGAGGGCTCCAGGTGAGCAGAGTCTCTCTACCACTCTCTGTGTCAGCCCTGTCTCCTCCTGGAGCTGAAGTGCCACCTCCTTACGTCCTCTCTTGTCCTTCTCCTGCTTCCCCGCCGTGCTGCTCCCAGTGCCATGGAGGTACTGGTCTCTGCCCAGGCACCTTGGCCGCCGCAGGACTCTTGGGGACTTGTACACCCCTGGATGGGGTCAAGGTGGAGCACACAGAGACTTTCTTGGCTGCCCCTGTGTTGTGCTTGGAGCCTGGTGTGCATGTTGGTTTGCCATGCATGTGTCAGCAGCGCTCAGAGCGTGCCACCCCTGCTCCTCAGCCTTCCCTCGTGTGCACATCCCTCTCCTCTCTCTGCTCTTCCTTCTCACGTCTTGTTTGGCCTCAGACCTGCAGTTCCTGCTTTCCCCCAGCACACACACGTGCAGAATTCTTGCAACTCCTGCCTTGGTTCCTGCAGTGACCTGGGTTGGTGCCTCAAAGTGGGCTCAGGAGGAGAAGGTCTGGCTGGATGTGACAGGACACATCCAGCTTGGTCTCCTCTGCGTGAAGGGGGTGGGAAATCAGACTCTTCCAGAGCTGTGCCACTCCCAGAAGACAAATCCAGCAAACCCGCATGGTGGGGATGTAGGGATGTCCAGAGGGCTGCATTTTGGAGGCAGATTGTTCACCCTGTTGTGGCACTCCTGAAGCACAGGCAATTATTTCCCTGTGTTTCTTCCAGAGGGGAAGCTGAGGGACAGAGGAGGATGGGTGGACCCATTTGTCTGGCATGTCTGCATGGCTTTTAGGATGTTTCTCCTTCCTCCTGAAGGGAAGAACATCCATATTCCTGCTTACCATCCCTTGTTCTCATGGACAGGACATCAGGCTTTTCTCCAGGCTGCCCACATGGCTTTGATCAATGTCCTGGGGGTTAAATGGTGACATTCCTGCAGATCTGCTGCTCTGGAGCAGTTTGAGGGCACCTCTGTGTGCATGGGGTTGCCCCCTCATGCCTGTGGGATTTCTCTTCCCTTACAGAGGATAGTCCCTCTTTAAAGACTCTGAGAATGAAATTTGAGCTGAAATGGATGCATGGAAGCACTTCTGTGATGAGTTGTGAAAAGTCTTTAATACTAAGGGTGAGGAGAAACTGTTTTAGAGAGCTTTTTGGGCCAGAGCAGCTCACCAAAGTTTACATTTCCAAATACATTTCACTGTCATTTCCCTTTGAATGGTCATGTATCTCTGTGTGTTTGCACCTACATTACAAGAATTAGCATTTCTATAAAGCCATTTGTCAGCTGAGGCCAGGTTTCCCTCAAACAATTCCTCTGTGAAATTTCACTTTCTTCCCAACAGAAGAGAAGTACACGGTTATTTACCCCTACACTGCAAGAGACCAGGATGAAATGAACCTGGACAAAGGGGCCGTGGTGGTGGTGATCCAGAAGAACCTGGAAGGCTGGTGGAAAATCAGGTACTGTCCCAGGCACTGCAGCTGGAGCTGTGGCATGTCCAGTCCCAAGGCAAGTCTGTGAGCCGGGGAGGGCAGACTTCCAGATCCCATTTCTCTCCATCCTGACAGATTTGATGTTCAAGCACAGCTTTGGTTGAAAATCTTGGAGGTGCCCTGATTTCCTGTGCTGGGAGGTGGCCGTGTCCTCCAGCAGAGACAAGGTGTGAGAGTTTTGGTGGGATGTCACATCCTGCTGGTGGGAAAACCCAGGAGTGTCCCAGGGCAGGCTGGATCCCCTGGCTCCCTTGGAGGCTCCTGCAGGGAGTGGCCAGGTCTGGGCCAGCTCTGCTGTGTGCAGGGTTTGCTGAGCCAAAGGCTCCAGCCCATCCCCAGCTGAGGGTTGTTTTCTGCTGGAAGCTCATTTTCTCTTCTCTGTGGTCGAGCAAACCACCGGGCTTGCTCAGTTTTCTGCAATTTTCTTAACCTTACGCTGAACCTGTGCTCTTGGCAGCAGCACAGCCCCAGAAACACATCCACTGATGTTTGAGGTGCAGGAGAGCTGCCACAGAAGCTTGAAAGGCAATTACAAGCTGGGGAGTTGGTGCCATCTGAAGGAGGTGGCTGCAGCCCAGCCAGCGGGCAGGGTCTGGCATGGCAGGGGCACCGTGGATGTGGTTTTTCAATCAGGTCACAGGGCTGGTTTCTCTCCTAAACAGATTTAGAGCAGGGAAGGGATCCAGGCTTCCAGCAGGGAGAGGTCTCTCCAAAGACCAGGTACATCAATCCCTGCAGCAGCCCTCTTGTTTTTCCCTCTGCTTTCCCTGCCAGAGCTCTTCGCTCTTGAATTGGTGCCATTGCTGAGGTGAAAACTGGGCTTGACAGCATTCCCAGCCCTTGGCTTGGCTTGGGCCAGCTTGTGTGGGAGCATTAGCCATGAGGGAGCTCTCCTGGTGCCATGGAGAACATGGCAAGCTCCTGCTGCCCAGAGCTGGCAGCGCCTGCAGCCAAGGTGTGTGCTGAGCTCTGGGCTCTGTGCAGTGACCCCGCTGTCCTTGTCCCCACAGGTACCAGGGCCAGGAGGGCTGGGCCCCTGCCTCCTACCTCAGGAAGGGCAATGGAGATGTGTTCCCACCAAAGCTGGGCTCGGGCTCCTTGGCTCACTCCAGTGCCCTGGAGCTGGATGGCATCTCCAGGCAGCAGCTGCTGGCCAGCAGGGAAAAGGACGGGCTGGGGGGCCAGAGGGATGGCAGGTTGGAGAGCCGGCCCCTGCCCAGCGCCGACATCCGACGCAGTAAGTGCTGGGCAGGGCAGGTGGGCTCCAAATATGGCCTCAGATGGGCTCCAAACACGGCCTCAGGTGGGCTCCAAAGAGAGCCTCAGGTGGGCTCCAAAGAGAGCCTCAGGTGGGCTCCAAACACGGCCTCAGGTGAGCTCCAAACAGAGCCTCATACGGGCTCCAAAGAGAGCCTCAGGTGGGCTCCAAAGAGAGCCTCAGGTGGGCTCCAAACACGGCCTCAGGTGGGCTCCAAATATGGCCTCAGATGGGCTCCAAAGAGAGCCTCAGGTGGGCTCCAAACACAGCCTCAGGTGGGCTCCAAAGAGAGCCTCAGGTGGGCTCCAAACACGGCCTCAGGTGGGCTCCAAACATGGCCTCAGGTGGGCTCCAAACATGGCCTTGACGATTCTGGGATTCTGTGATCTTAACCCCTCTGCAGTCTAGGTCCTCTCGGTCAGTCGTACAATTCAAAAGTAATTTCACGTGGTCACTTCAGCTGCATTTCCCAGGAGAATCTGAAAGCTGGGAAGCCCTTGAGACCTGGGTGACCTTTGCCACTCAGGATTCTGGGCTGATGGGTCCTGGGCTGATGGGTACTTCCTTCAGGTTCCTTTCCCTAGGACAGGTTTAGTCCTTGCCTTTCTGTTCTGTCTCTCACTTGTCTTTCATGAACACGTTCTCAAAAGTCAGAAACTCAACAGCATCTGGATTTTTCCTCCACAGAGTCACCAAAGATGAGGCAGAGGCCACCTCCTCGCCGAGACCTCACCATAGTAAGTGTCAGCTGGAGTGGGAGGGCAGCAGTGGCACAGGGGAGGGAGGGGAGCACTGCAAGGAGCTCTGGTCGCTGCTTGGGATCTTGTCCCCGTGCCTGGATGTGGTGTCACACCTGCTGTACAAACACACTGATGGCTGTTCTGTTTTCCTCTCACAGCCCCGTGGTTTGAACCTGCCTAAGCCTCCTGTCCCCCCTCAAGTGGAAGAGGAATATTACACCATTGCTGACTTCCAGACCACCATCCCTGATGGCATCAGCTTCCAGGCAGGAATGAAAGTAGAGGTGAGACTGTCACCTTCCCTTCACACACTGTCACTTCAGAGCAGCACTCCTGGCTCCCATTGCCCTAGCACCTTCCAGGCCAGGGGGATCTGCTCCCCATGGTGCTCTGAGTGCAAACCAGGCATGGTTTTGTCTCTGTGAACATTCCAGACTCTGAGAGCGGGATAAAAACCTGTAGGAGCTCAAGAGACTCTGGCCCCACACCGTTCTTGGTGGCCTCCTGTCCCCCAAGTGTGAGTGCTCTGTTTGAGCAAATGGAAAGTAAACCCACACCACAAATGGGATTGGAGATGGGAGTTTTTCCTCTTAGTTAGGCCAGGTGTAAAGTTAAAAACCCTTCCAAAATTCCTCTTTGCTGGCAGAACCCCTCCTGCAGATGGGATTCTGCTTTCTCCGTGTGTGGATTTACACCTCTCTAGGAGGATTTTTCCTTCAGGGCTGCCCCACTCAGCCCCTGCCAGGCCCCAGCCCTGCTCCTGGAGCTGCAGAGAGGCTGGGCAGTGTGGGATGCATGCGGGATGGATCGCTGCTGCTGCTGCTGCTGCTGCTGCTGCTGCTGCTGCTTGATCGCTCCAACAGTGCCGCGCCGTGGCAGCCCAGCGCCCGGCACCCCGCCCCGGGAGGGACAGAGCTCAGCAGCTCTTCCTCTTCCTCAGCCCCCTGCCTTCCCTGGCAGCCGGGACCAGCTGTCCTTCCCCTTAGGATGCCACTCCTGGGGCTCTGTGGCTTTTGGCTGGAACAGCACGAGGCCATGTGTCACCCCGCTGTTATAAATGACTGCTCCGATTTAATGATTAAAGAATTTATTAAATGATCAAAGTATAAATTTGGTAAAAAAGGAAAGGCACAAATTATTCGATTCTGAGCCAGGGGATCAGTGTTGGGGGACTCAGGACTTGGCCTCTGTGGCTCCAAAGTCCCCGTGGGTCTCCGAGGCTCAGTTCTGAGGGGTCCATTTCTCTGCAGTCTCTCAGGATTTGGAAGGGGCTCTTCTTCAGCACATTATTGTGCTTTTCCCAGAACTGGTGGAAAATTGCTGGAATCCTTCAGGTGAAAATCTCTGGGATAAGCTTTCGATGATGCCTATCAGAAATGTCTCCAGCTGGGGTCTTGTCAGATGAGAAATCCTTTGGAATATACGTTTCTGGAGACAGTGTCTTGGTATTTCGAATTTCTATCACTTAGCTTTCTTGTTGTACTGGTTTTAGTACACGAGATGCTGTGGTTTTTAATTTCATTTAGCACAAATTATTTTATAATGTATAGATACACTGTGTATATTACGCTGCCATAATTTCAAAGACCCTTGAGTGCAGAGTGGCTGCCTGAGGTCTCCTTTCCCCCTGGCAGGTTATTGAGAAGAACCTGAGTGGCTGGTGGTACATTCAGATCGAGGAGAAGGAGGGCTGGGCCCCTGCCACCTTCATTGATAAGTACAAGAAAACCAGCAATGCCTCCAGACCCAATTTCCTGGCTCCCCTCCCCAACGAGATGGCGCAGCTGCGGCTCGCTGACACCGATGGCAGCGCCAGCGAGGAGGTGACAGGGCCCTGCCGACCTCTGCCAGAGGCTCCTCCCAACGGCATGGACTGCAGCGGGAGGTGGGGCAAGGACTGGAAGGGGAAGGAGGCTCCTGACAGCGGGGACCTGTCCTTGGCCGGGGGCTACGAGGAGATCTCGGACCGCGACACGGAGGAGAAGCCCAGCCTTCCACCCAGGAAGGAGTCCATCATTAAATCGGAAGGAGAGTTACTAGAGAGGCAGAGACCTCCCCCCAAGCCCCCAGGCATGATTTTGTCCATGATCCCACCCAAGCAGTCGGCAGCCCCGAAGGACAGCAAGAAGCTGGAGCTGAAACCGGAGAAGGGCAAACTCTTCCAGCTGAAAAACGAAATGGGACTGGAATGTGGCCACAAGGTGTCGGCCAAGGAGGTGAAGAAGCCAAACCTCCGGCCCATTGTCAAGCCAACCAAGCCAAAAGCTGAGCCTGTGGAGGACAAACCTGAGCCCATCACCCAGAACCCATTCTTGAAGTCCAGACCTCAAATCAGGCCAAAACCCGCTGCGTCCCCCCGGACTGACGCACCCCTGGCCGATGACAGACTGGACATTTGCAGCCTGAGGAGCAAGCTGAGACCTGCCAAGTGCCCAGAGAAGCCCTCGGAGCAGGACCCCACCGCTGGGGAAAGCTCCTTCAGCAATGCCGTGGTCTCCTCGGAGCCTTGCGGGAGGTTTCCGGAGCGGCCGGGCACGGAGAGCAAAGCTCTGCCCAAGCTGGACATTGCCCCCAAAGAGGCACTGCCCAAATCTCCCCTGGGCCCAGCGAGCCCCCCCTGCGGCAGGGACGCCCCTCCGCAGCGCCCCGTGGTGCCACCTCGCCGGCCACCCCCTCCCAAGAAGATGGGGGCTCCTGCCTCCGTCCCCGCCGAGCCCCGCGCCCCGGCACGGGAGGCTCCCGAGGCCCGGCCCTCGGCAGTGCCAGGGAGGCCCATGCTGGTCCCTCCCAAAGCCAAGCCCTTCCTCTCTGCCTGCATGCAAGACGAAGCCAAAGCCAGAAGCAGCATAAACCCAAAAGTCATCTCCAAGCCCGTGGAGAGAGGGGAGGCCAAGGAGAGGACCTCGGCCCCCGACATCTCCAGGGAAGCTCTCTACGTGGCAGTGGCGGATTTTGAAGGTGACGAGGAGACCAACAGCTTCAGAGAAGGGACTTTGTTTGAAGTTCGTGAGAAGAACAGCAGTGGCTGGTGGTTCTGCAAGGTCCTGGCCGGGGGGCCCTGCTGGGAGGGCTGGATCCCTTCCAATTACCTGCGGAAGAAGCCGTAGCTGCTCCACAGCCGGAGGCTCCCGGGGCTCTCACCTGAGTATTTAATGAGCAGATTAATTTATAGTTTTCTGTAAGGCTGGCTTTAAAAGAAAAGATAATAATTGGAGATCCCATACCTCCCAGCTGGAGCCCCTTGGCAGCAGCTGGAGGAAGCAGCTCGGCCTCCTCTCCCCACCCCTGTGCTCCCTGTACCCACCCTCCTCCTCACATTCCCCAAAGGACTTGGCTCCTGTGGTTCTCTGTGCTGGGCAGATGGACCTTGAGTGATGTTTTGCCACCTCTGTGGTGAATTGGAGAGAAATCCAGCAGCAGCCAGGGTGGAATGGTACCAGTGCAGGAAATCACAGAAGGATTTGCCTTTCCCTGAAGCTCAGGGTCACGGTCAGGAGTTGCAGGTCATGTTGCTTAGTCCAGGGATGTAGCAGAGCCATGAGGAATGTGGCAAAAAGGAGGAAAGATTGCTGAGAACAGGTTCCTGCAGCTCTGTCTGTGGTTAAGGGCTGCACCATGCTCCCCCTGCACGGGGATCATCCTTTGGTCCTTACCTGCCCTACTATGACAAGTGTTAACTTCAACATCCTCCAGGTGGAAAAAAATAGGGAAAAAAACACCCTAATTTAACAGATCCTGCTGTGCTGGTCCAGGACAGCTCTCAGGCCTCTCCCCTGCAGTACTGCAACCAAACATCAGAGGGGTCTTGCTTCCAGAGCTGAGGAATTCTATGCAAGGCACAGAGGACCAGAACGACCCCAAAACCCCTGGAAAAGGGATGCTTTGCTCTCCTCCCCACCCAGACTGCCCTGCCTGTTGGACTAGGAGGGGACCACCCCTTCCCAGGACCCACGGAGCTGCCCGGGCTGGCGGGCAGCAGCCGGGAGCTGGGTCCTTCCTCGGTGCTGACATTATCAAGTGCAATGCAGAATGGGGGAGCTCAGCTCCTCATCACCACCAGTTCTGAGGTGGGTCTGGTGCTCAGGGGCTGCCTGCCTTGTTTGTCACCCCACCTGCCTGTCCTCCAGGTACTTGCATTTCACCCTGTGGGCCAGGCTGGCTTGGAGGGGCTTCTGGGCAAGCAGAGCCTGGGGTCTTTCCATGCTGACATTCCTGCCTTGCCCTCAGTGCTGCTTATCCCAGCAGGAGGATGAACTGTTGTTCCCCAGTGCTGCTTTCTTCCTTTCTGTCCTTGGCTATTTGCAGCTTCAGGGCCGCATTTCTCTCCAGAAGAGCTTTAAACGCGGATGTCTGTGGGTTTCACAGAGTCACAGAATTGTTGGGGCTGGAAGGGACCTCTGGAGATCATCCAGTCCAACATCCCTGCCAAGGCAGGGGCAGGTTTGGTATTGACCAAGCCCTGTTACCCTCTCTGGTCTAATTGCAAGTGTGAGCAATGCAACCACATTGTTTTGCTGCTGAAAATAATGACAGTTTTCCCTCTAATTTGAGGCTGGCTGAATTGAAGGAGCATCCTCCACTTCCTTTCTCTGTCCATATGGGAATGTGAAGATCCCGCTGCCTGCACACAGGAAAAAAAAACGTGGTCCCAAGATCATTCTGGGAGGGCAGTGGGGCAGTTTGATCTGATAAAGAAGTCCTGACCATCCTCATATATCCAGAAGCCCCAAAGTTCATTTTTAGCCATGGGAATTCACGCATCCCGGTGTGTGGCTGATTCCTCTCCCTCCCACCTGCGGTTTTCTCCGCTGGCACATCAGCTCCTGATCAGGCTGACTCACCTGAGCTGGCAAAAAGCACCACATTTGCAAGCCAGAGCAATAACAAAGCTCCTTGCTGGCACGTCGGGGAGGTGTTGATGTGCTCCCGGGAGAGCTGCAGGGTGGGTTGGGACAGCGCTGCCTTCGCTCTGCCTGGCTCCACTCAGTCCCTTCTGCTTTGGAAAGGAGTGGGGACAGGAGGAGTTAAACCAGAGCTGCTCCACAGCCAAATCCAGCTCCCACAGTATCTGGGAAGGGCCTGGACCTGTATCCCTGCTCTTGACACTAGGTGGAAGGGCTGTGTGTCCTTGTCCCAGGCACCGTGTCCTTGCTCTGCCTTTGCTGACGGCCTTTTCATCTCAGCTCTGTCTCAGAGACCTCTGTGCCCTGGCTCTCCTCAGAGGGAGCTGTGCTGTTTGTGTGGCCTGGCCTCTGAGGGAGGGCTGCTCCCTCTCCCCTCCCAGCCTGAGCCTCGGAACTGGTCGTGCTCCATTTCCCTGACACAAGTACTGTATTGGGCTCGCTGAGCGCGGGACAGGATCGCTCCCTTCTTCCCAGAGAGCTTCCAAGAGGGAGTGTCCCGGTGGGATCCCCCTCGGGAGGTGCCCACACCTGCAGCCTTACCCCTTTTCCACTCTCCTGCCTGCCCAGGGGCTGCCCAGGATGCTGTGGGGAAGGTGCCAGGAGCCCCGGGCTGGCAGGACTTTGTCCCCGCTCCGCTGTGTGCCGCCGCTCCTGCAGGCACCTCTGCCCCAAGCCAGGCTGCCTCTCCTCCCTGCACCTCCTGCCTTCCTCGTGAGGAGGAGGAGGGTGGCCAAAAGCACCCCAAACTCGGGGGCAGCCCCCCAGCAGCCACAGCCCAGCCTCCCAGAGCAGCCCTGAGATCCGGGGCCGTGCCAAGGGGGGCACTGCCGTGGCTTGGGGGCCAGGAGCTGGGATCTGGGGACAGCCTGGGTGGGCATCAGCCCTGCAGTGCCCAGCTCCTGCCAGGCTCCCAAAGCCCATTTGTTTGTCCATGTGTCTCTATATAATGTAATGTGTATAAATCTCCATTACTGTGGGTGGGTGGGGGGCAGCTGGAGGTAGATGTAGCTGTGTCCATGCCCTGTCTATACCTTCACCTTTAAGGGATGGATATTTTTTATTTGCTGGGTTTGGGGTTGTTTGGGGTTTGTGGTTTTTTTTTTTTTCTTTTCTTTCTTTTTTTTTTTTTTTTTAAGAAATAAACTGCTTGACTGGTTTCAAGCACCCTGGTGAACCCATGTGTATGGCTGGTGGAATTCTGGGGTGCTGCTCTCATGTCCAGGGCTGCTTTGGGGTCTGTCCCTCCATCCATCCTGGCAGCTGTGGCAGGGAGGCTCCTGGGGACCCTTGACAGCTCCTCGTGTCTCCCTTGGTGCCCAGACTTTATATCCCACCAAATGGGGCACTGGAGTGTGGAAGTTTTTACTGTAGGCTCAGACAAGCAGAGTTTGGTGATTCTGGGGAAATGCAGAGGGAGAAGGAGACATTGCCAGTGTTGAGGGGCTTTGGGGGTTCTGGGGGTAAACTGAGGCAGCAGATTGTCTAAAAAGGCATTTTGGCATAAATTATCAGCTCCTTCTGCACCCAGAGCTACTGAGGGGTTTGTGTGAACACTCAGCTCTGGCAGGGCAGAGTTGTGAATGAATTTTTCCTCTCCACATGAAGGGAAAAAGAAAAGGGAAAAGGAAACAGGAAAAGGGAAAGGAAAAGGAAGGAAGAAAGGGGAAAAGGAAGGGGGAAAGGAAACAGGAAAATGAAAAGGGAAGGGGGAAAGGAAAGAGGAAAAGGGGAAGGAAACAGGAAATGGAAAAGGAAAACGGAAAAAAGGAAAAGGAAAAAAAAATGAAAATCAACCCTCCTTCTATGTCTGCATCACCCCTGGCTACCACAGCCCCAGCAGGGCACAGGAGGGGGCCAGGCTGGATTGAATAAGAAATTTGGGGCTCTCTCTGAGGGCCACCAAACCCTTCCACCTCTGTAGCCCTGAAATACACCCTTGTCCCCCAAATTTCCAGCCTTGCAGGGTTGAATGAGCCAACAAAGCCTCCCAGCCCATGGAGGGAGTGAGCAGCCACTGGGCAGTGACTTCCAGGAGCAAAAAAATCTCTTTTTTATTATTCTTTTAGAAGCCTCTGCCCCTCTGGATCAGTCTTTCCTTACTTTGCAAATCAAGGCTGTCTCACCCCCCAGCTCAAACGCTTTGAAGCACTCCAGAGCACTCTGTACAAGCCAAAGGTTTATTTGTTTCATAAACAAGTCAAAATTATATTCATGGAAAACAGGTAAATGGACAAAAGGAAAACACACAGCACTGAACACTATAGAGCACTGACATGTAGAGGTGCAGCTCCCTCCCTCGTGCGATGCCCTCCCTCCCCAGGCCCCCCAAAATTTTGCTTGAAAAGCCTAATACAGAGGTCCAAAATCTGATTCAGCTTCAACAAGATAATACAGGTCACAGTATTGAATGATAAAGGTAAGGACAAGAGAGGAACTGCCTCAGAAAGGGGGAGAGGTAAAAGAGTTCCCCCATCTCTTTCATTTCTTCCTTTTTCCTTACATTTTCAAACATAGGTTAAGGAGGAGAGGAGGGGAAAATCCATGGAAATAAACACTTTTTCACTCCTATATATATATATATATATATGTATGTATATTCATATATATATATAAAAAGCAGGATTCTCAGTGAACACAAAATTCTATAAAACTACCATTGATCTGTGTTGGTTTTTTCCCCCCATCTTTGTTTTTTTTTTCTTTTTAAAAGTTGCTTTAAAAAGGATAAAAAGTGCACAGACACCCTTATAAGGCACAAACAGATCTTCTGTACAAATCATATATCATTGGACTGTTTAAAAAAAATAGCAATACGAATACTAACAATGAAATCTGTAAGAGGCTACCTTTTCCTGGAATTTTTTTTTTTTGAGGCCTATTTTGGAAAATTCATGTTGCTCTTGGATAGGCAGGGCCACAGGTCCACTGCTCTCCCATCCCACTCGGTTCCCTTGCTGGCCTCACTGAGTGCTGCCCCTTCTTGCAAACTGGTTTTGGCTGCTACAGCAAAAATTCAGCCTCTGAAAAGTGTCCTGAGCAGCTCCTGGGGTGGATTCGGTGTTTCTCTTTGCTGGCTTAAAAATACAAAACAGAGCAACACCTAAAAAAAAAAACCCCACCCAGGCTGCACCCACCCTGCTGATGGAGGCCCTGAGGTGGCACTGAGCAAAGGGGGCTCTGCCCCGCTGGTGCCACCGTGGGCAGTGACCAAAGGGCAGCCCTGGAATGGCCCCGACCTGATCCAGGCTGGGGATTCCAACAGCTTTCCTTGAATTCCTGCCCAGGGAAAGGCTTCCCACGGCTGGCAGTGCCCAGGCAGGTGCTGGCACACACCCTGGCACCGTTGTGCCCTTGGTGCTGTGCCCACTGCCCACAGCTGGACCTGGATCTGCCAACGTGGGGCTGGGAGATCCCTGGGAATGCAAATCCAGCTGGGAGGTCCAGAAAAGCTCCAGAAGCAGGGAATGTGCCCTGGCTCCTCCTCGGGGAAAGGTGGCAGTGAAAGGAGCAGTGGCTTTGCTGAGGGTGGTGGCACAGCCAGTGGCACCAAAAAGGTCTCCAAAAAGGGCTCTGCAAAGCTGTTGGGCCCTCGTGCAGGGCCATGGCTGAGAGGTCACAGCAGCCTCTCCCTGATGCACACAAGAAAAATGTTCATCAGCTCTCCAAGGAAAAAAAAACAAAAGGTTTGGGTGTCCTGTGAGCACAGCCCACTGCAGGAGGAGGATGAGCTGCTCCCTGGCTGTGCCCTCCTCCATGGCAACGTGGGACAGGGCTGGCACAGGGCTGGCACAAACTCACACCCACAGCCTTGCAGGAGAGAGGGAATAGCCAGACATCCCTCTGGCTCCCTTTGTGCCCAGAAGCCCTGAAATGTACAGGAGTTATTCAATTTTCTCCTTTTTCCAGACTAAAATGTGGTAATTGCACCTTTCTGAAAAGCTGTTCTCATGCACTTGGTAGCACACGGTCACAGAGCTGCAGGGACACAGCTCCTCTCATCCTCCCATTTCCATCTTTATTCCCTCTTTCTGAGCCTGAAGCAGCTGGAAACTGGCCAGGCTGGGGCTGAAGGACAGGATAGGGGCTGTGCAATGGGCAAAGGACAGAGACTGGAGGGCAGCTCCTGCTGGAGCAGCAGGGTGGAGGACGTTGATCTCCTCACACCAGCCCCGGTGCTGAACAATCAGGTGCTGCCTGCAGCTGACATTACACCCAAAACCCATTTACCTTTTAATTCCCACCATCTAATTCAGCCTCAGAGCCTTTTTCTCTCCTCCTCAGTAAAGCCAAGTGAGATAGTCCCTGTTTTTCTCAACAAGGTCTCAGGTACAACTGAGACCCAGCGTGCAGGCAGCTGGGAGCTGTGCTGGGAAATCTGCAAAGACTGAAGAAAGACCAGGTAAAATCAGCATGTACAATCACCAGAAATAAAGGTGAGCCTGATGGGACTGGGTCAGAAATTAATTCCTCACCAGAGCCTCCAAAAAATCCCCGTGGCAGGGCGGGAGGAAGGCTGAGCCCTGCCATGGCACCGGCTGCAGGGGAAGGTCTGGCACAGGTGACAGTCAGGACAGGGTGACAGCTGTGCCACCTGCCAGGAGGGCAGAGCAAAGTGCAGGGGTGTGTGCCTGCAGGTGACAAAGCCCATCACTGCAGTGCCAAGTGCAGTGTGCCCACCCAAACGCCCCTGCCATCCACAGGCTGCAGTTTATGGCTTCAGAAGGCAGCGGGGCAGTGCCCGAGGTGCCCCTCACAGGCTGCCTGGGCTCTGCCTGGGCTCGTGCTCCTCACTGCTACCCCAGGGCAGCTCCCTGGCTCTCAGCCTCCATGGCCAGAACTCCCTGTTGTTTCTTAGATAAAGAAAAATCTGCTTTATCTAAGCCCAGACCAGCTCCTCCATGTCCCCACGAGCCTGTTGATGGGGACGGAACCCCAACAAGTGACAACCTGGCTGTGCCACTATTTGGCCTGAGCTGGTTCTCCTTACATGACATTTCCAGATCAGTTCTGTCTGCTTGGAACCTTCCCACTGGGCCTCGTCCCAGTTTTGCTCCATCACAGCACAAGCCCCTGGCAGCAGCCCAGAGCTGTGGGGTTTTAGGGTCAGGAAGCCCAGCGGCACCTGGCACTGCCCAAGTGGCAACCTCGCAGCACGGCGAGCCTCCCCCGCAGCGGGACGAGGGAAAGAAGAGCCTTTGCACGGGAAAATTTCTCATTTGCAGCTGGCTGGGGTCCTGGCGAGGCCCCACACGACGCTCAGCTTTGCTCCCTGAATTGTGCCCTAGCAGTCAAATAAGGAAACACAGATAACGAGCCACTTGATAACGACTGACCAGCACGATAACCCATAAGCAGGGACGGAAAGGCGCGGGTTGCGAGCGGCGTTCCCCCTTCCTGCAGCCCCTGACGGCCGCTACGGGCGGTAGATTTTAATCACATCTTTGATGACCCGTCTGCAAATGGGGCAGCAGGCATTGAGCTGCTTCTTCAGCTTAAGACCACAGGTGTTGCAGAGGCACATGTGTCCGCAGGTGTAGATCACCGTGTCCACCTCGCTGTCAAAGCACACGGTGCACTCCCCGTTCTTGCTGCTCGATGGCTCCGGAGGGGAGAAGACAGGAGAGATGGGGGGGCTCAAAGGGGAGCTGGGGGCAGTCACTGCAAAAGAAAAGGGGGGAATGAGGGCGTTTAGTCACCCGGGATGGGGCAGAGCTGGCGCTCTGTGGCACACTTAAGGCAGTTTTTAAGGCTGTCCTTAGTCATTGCCTGGGTCTTTGGCCAGAGGAATTCCAGTGTATTCCAACGTGCAGCAGTCACAGCTCTGGGCAGAGCCTGTTAGTCCTTTTCTACACATGGGGCAGGTGCCACATCTACTCATTTTCTGAACACTTGTAGGGATGGTGATTCCACCACTTCTCTGGGCAGTTGGTTCAATACCTGACCACTCTTTCATAAAGAGATTATTCCTTAGATCTAAATTAAACTACTCCTTGTGCAACTAGATGCTGTTTTCTCCCATCCTGTCCCTGTTCCCAGGGAGCAGAGCCCAACCCCCCCCGGCTGTCCCCTCCTGTCAGGAGCTGTGCAGAGCCACAAAGTCCCCCCTGAGCCTCCTTTTCTCCAGGCTGAGCCCCTTCCCAGCTCTCTCAGCCACTCCTGGGGCTCCAGCCCCTCAATGTCTTCCTCATCTCGAGTGGCCCAGACTGGACATAAGGTTCAAGGTGCAGCCTCAGCAGTGCCCAGCACGGGGGACATCCCTGCCCTGCTCCTGCTGGCCACACTGCTGCTGATACAAGCAATGCACAGCCCTTCTGCAGCCCATGGAGACCTTTCCAGCACTGTGTTTTCTTCCCATTCCTTCTGGTAACCTCCCCCCCGGGGCTGTCCTTACCCAGCGAGGACTCGGAGGCTGATGAGGACCTGTTGACGCTGAAGGCCACGTCCGAGTCGCTGTCGTACTGGGAGCCACCGGGGGATCCTGAGGGAGACACCGTCCCTGGGCTGGACTGCACCGTGCCTGGGAACGCAGGAGAGAGCTGAGCCCACACAGGGACACCCCAAACCCCCTCAGCCTGCTGAGCTGCTCCCACCCCACCTGCACCGGGACTTCAGGGCGAGTCCCGCTGTTGCCCCTTGGTAGAAAGATTTTGGGTGCGAGCCCATGGTCTGGACCTCGTTATGCCTTTGTATGATGCCTGTTCAGCTTCAGTGAAGCAAGCACCAGGTTGTGCAGTATTTGCCTTTCCACTTCCCCACCGTCCCACTCTCCCCAGCAGCAGTGGGCTCCTGCTGTGCGGGTCACACTGGCAGCTGGGAAAGGCCATTGCTTTGGATGAAGAAAACCTGCTTTACAAAGTCATTAACATCTGCTTTTCTGATGGAATCCTTAACAGGAGGAAAGGAGAATGGCTGGAACTGGTCCCCAGCAATGGATCAGAAGTGCCAGTTGATCCCTGAGCTGTGGCAGTGCTTTAGGAGCAGTTACTGTCCATGCTTAAACCAGAGCTGTGCTCACAAAAATCATCATCCTTACCAAGGCAGAAGTTTAATACCTGTGGGCTGGAATACGGTGTTTATAAAGAATCCCTTCTAAAAGCAAACCCACTGGAAAATGGCTGCCCCCCACAACCATCCCTGTTTATAAAGAATCCCTTCAAAAAACAAACCCACTGAAAAAGAAGCTGCCCCCCACAGCCATCCCTGCCTGCTGCTTGCTTTATCTCTCAAGTCTCATCCTTTCCTGGGGGAATCATAGAGGCTGCACACATCTCTGTGACAGGCACCATCTTTTGTCACTCTTGTTTGCAAACACAAGGAGCTGCATCCTCACATCACTGAACACTGCGAGTGCAGACCCAGAGCTCTGCTTCTGGGCCAGGAAACATCTCCAGCCAGCTTGGCCGCACTTACCCAGGATTTTGAGCTGGTTGATCACACCGTGGATGGTAAAAAACACCCAGAGGGACTGTGAGGTGTCCACGCACATGAGCATCCCCCGGCTGGCCCCGTTGACCCCGTGGTGCACCTCTCCGTTGGGCAGGACCATGAAGCTGAGGATGTCGCCACTGCTGAGGACCGGGAAGGCCCGGTAAACCACCCAGTACTCCTTACGGTCCAGGAGAAAGTCCGGATCCGCCGGGAGCTCGTTTGTCCGCAAAGTGCTCGGATCACACGAGGTGATGCCGAACGAGAGGGCCCCGTAGTACGGCAGCCCCAGGTGTCCTACTTCCACAAAGAGGCTCTCGCCGATGTGCAAAGGCCGGTCAGAAAACACCAAAGTCCTGTTGCTCTCCTGCCAGTTGGTGCAGGCCACCATCCTGTCCTGGGAAAAGGTGATGTCGGGGCCGCGGGTGGGGTGGAACCGCAGGTCGGTGTCCAGGAACGCCGGGACTCCCTGGGCGTGCTGCCGCCGGCCGGGGCAGCAGGGGATGATGTGGTTGTCAGTCCCAAGTCCTGGCACCCGGCTTAGGTTCAGGTTTGCAATTTTGGCCACCACTTGGTTGTTCTCGAGCTCGTTGTTGTTGAAGTTGGCCGAGTCGTGGTTGCTCTGGGGAAGGCAGGTGCTGAGCCGGGCGGTGCTGAGCCGGGCAGTGGTCATGGTCTCTGCAAACATGCTGTCTGTGAGAGAAACCCAGGCACAGAGGCTTTAGTCAAGAGAAAACTGCCTGCTTTTATGCTTGCAGTTGTTATTGCAGCCTACAGACTCCGAAAAGAAAAAATCAGCCATGGGTCAACCACTAATGAACAGCTCCTGGTGCAGAGTCACGCGTGAGGCAGACATCTGGCACGAGCCAAGGGAAAACAAGTGTTCCAAAGTACTCGTGGGATCTGGGAGTTCCCTGACCTAGGGAATGGGGAAAAGCTGCAAACCATTGTGGTCCTACAGCTTTCTGAGGAGAAAGATCTGATAGCTCTGAAGTTACACTATTAAAAAATATATATAACTCAATATTTTGTTGTCCCAAGGTCTTGTGCAAGGCAACCCATAAGTGATGGGTGAAGGAACTCAAGGATGAATGGATATTCTTTCCACACTCCTTGTCACTGCCTTACACCTGTGTCCAGGCACAGGTGTGTCCCAGAGAGGTCATTTCAAGCCACATATCTCAGGGGTGTTCACAGCCCTGCAGAGGTTTTGAATGGAGAGCTTGTCACAAAAGCTACTTCCTGCAGGTGTTAGAAAGCTTTTCCAGCAGAAGGTTGTTTTCCCTTTTCACAGCAAAGGGAAAGTCAGGATGTTGATCCTTAATTAATTTCCCAGGTTTCCACTTGAGCCATGCCAGGCTTGGGGGTGATGCAAAGGTGTGGGAAAGTTTGGGAGTGTTCTCCCTTCTACCTCCAGCCCTGCTGGGGCAGCCTGGACACTTCATTCTGAAAGGTTTAATGCACTGAGCAAAGTCAGAGCATGTGGAATTTAAGAGTTTGTGTGAATGACTCCTGGTCATCCCAGAGATGGAAAGGGGTGAAGCAACCCAGCACCAACACTGCCTGCTCCCTGGAGGAGAGAATCCCCAGGTGTCAGAGTCCAGCACATCCCTCTGGCTGCCCTGGCTGTCTCCAGACCCTGGCAGGGGTCTTGGAGACCCTGGCATGAAGTCAAAAACACCTGTGGCTTCGATTTCAGCCCATCAAAAGGACTGACAGCTTTATATGAAGAATCACAAGCCACAAGGGTTTGAGTAGTGTGGTAGTTGAATTAACACAGGGTGAAAAAGTAGAATTTGGGGATTTTTAGAATGGGGTTCAAGGGGATACAAGATGGAGGAATTTGGGCATGTCCTGACCTTCTTCTTCTTCTTGTCCTCCATGTCTTGGTGTGATGGTGACACTTTTCTATTGGTTTAAGGTAGAGATTCACTGTCTAACATAGGTGACGGGAATTGGCACAAAATTGTAAACATGCTACATGTACTTTTGAGTATTTAAGGTGGGAGCTGCCCAGGACTCTGGGCAGAATGCTATGGTGGACTTGCTAGGCAGAGCTCAGCAGGTCAGGGAAAGAATGTTTAGATAAGGAATAATAAACAACCTTGAGAGAGCAATGTGAAGCATTCCAGACTCCTCCTTTGGCTGCACAGGCTAAGGGAATGAGGACTTTCACAATCCTGGGGTCACTCCAGAGCAAAGCAGACCCCGACACCCAGGCTTTTGGCAAAGAAGGAAAAACACCCAAATCCACCCAGCAGCTGCAAAGCAGAACTTGCCTCGCTGAGAAGCCCAGGAAGGAGAGGCCACTGGGGTGGGCTGATGGCTGCAGCAGCTCCTTCTCAGCCAGCACAGCTTGTGTGGCAAGGAATGCTCCCACAGAGCAGTCAGGCACATCCAAGCTTCATGATGGATTCCCATCCCTGGAAGTGTCCAAGGCCAGGTTGGGCAGTGCTTGGAACAGCCTGGGATAGTGGAAGGTGTCCCTGCCCGTGGCAAGGGTTGGAATGAGATGATCTCTGAGATCCCTTCCAGCCCAAACCATTCTACGATTCATGATGCTGAAAGATGCATTTTGTGCCTCAGAACTGTATTTCACAATTTTCTCAACTCGCAACATTTTGGGAGGACGAGGCAGAGACAAGCACATCCTCAAGCAAGGGGTTTGGGTCCCCTGGTACCCCAGATGGCTGAGCACAGCCCTGATTCCTGGGGCAGGGTCAGGGGTTTGCTATTTTAATTTAAAAATCTCCCAGAAGAGTGCAGGTGTTCTCAGCCTGAGTCTGTCACTAGGAACTCTTGGATGCTGCAAGCCGGACTGGAGGTAGGGAGTAGAAAGAAGCTGCATTTTCTTTTTCAAACTCCAATTTTATGAGGAGAAAGGAAAGCTCTGGTGAAGCAGCTGCCTTGGCCAATACAGCAAACACTCCTTCTCCTCTGTGACGAGCACCAGAGGCTGGAGTGTGTCACAACTGCAATTACAGACAAGCTGCTGGTGAGGTTTAATTACACATTTGAGCATTTGAGGCACAGCAGACAGGGAAAAGCGTTGTTTATGTGTGGCCTTCTCGCCTGTAAAATAATTGGCACTGTTCAGAAGGATGTGTGATGGAGCTGCCTGCCCTCTGGACTCACCATTCCACAGCTTATCCCTGGTGCCTGCCCCATGCCAGGCTAGGCTGGCAGCACCATCCCCTGGGGCAGGTGCAGCTGGCTTTGGCTGTTAAAACTCCATCAGCTCTGAGGAGCCTCCAGGAAAGGGCAACTCTTGCATTTTAAAAGTGTTCCCTGTGGTGCAGCCCAGTTCAAACACTCCATCTAACGCTGAATTCAGTAGAAATTTCAATGCTGTAAAAGCCACGAAAGGAAAATCATCCCATGGCCATCAGCTGGGCTTGCTCATGGGAACAGATTCATCCCCTCTTGCAGCCCTCCCTAAGGATAAGTCTGTAAACCAGCCAGACTCCGCCTGATTCCAGGGGTCTGAGTGATGTCCCTGTGCCAGGGAAGGGTCACAATGCCCACACAGCCCCTCAAACTGCCAACCTGGGTGAGACCCCAGCCAAGAGCGGACAGAGGGGCTGGGGAAGGGTTCCAGGAAACTCCTGGGCAATTACTCATAGTTTTCCAATGGACTGTCAGTAACTGGTCACTGGGAAAGAATAGACAAAGTCACAACTTGTCCTTTTTGTCTCCTCAATCCTTGGGACCTTGCTCCATGTTTTTCCATGTCAAGCAGCACATCCAGCTCAGAGAAAGCTGTGTGGAATTACAGGTAAAGATTTCCATTTATCCCTTCCCATAACGTGCAGCCCTTAGGACTTTCCATCACTGCCATCTCTGGAATATATTGCTTTCTGCACCCCTACTGCTGGCAGAAGAAAAATGATTAATTGGAAGTACAAAACCAACAGCAAATTCATTTTCTTAAAATGTTCCATAGAAACGATCACATAGATCATGCATCTTTCCTACAGGATCAGAAAGAACAACCAGAAGAGCAGCCCAGAGGTGGCAAAGACACACTTACCTAGAATTTGCACTTCGTGGGTAATTCCATAGACGTCTATGAGGGCCCAAAGAGGCCCGGAAACTTTAATACCACAGTGAAACAAGATCGGCTCCTCATCATTAATACTGTAGAAGACTCTGCCGTGCCGGTCCACCCAGAAGGCCAAGATATTGTCCCTGACGGCAAACCTCTCCGGCAGAGCCTTGGCCCAGTAGCCGGGGCGGGTGACGAGGTCGGGGCAGGCGTACTTTGGTATCTCCTCGGAGCTCATCTGCGAGGGGTCGTGGATGGTGAAGCCGAAGCGCAGGGCCCCGCTCCAGCCGTGGTGCACGGCCACCAGCTTGAGGCGCACCTTCTCGTAGAGGTGGATGGGCCGGTTGGTGAAGGTGACGCCGTTGCAGAAGCTGTTCCTGCGCGTGGCCTTGCGCGAGTGCGCGTCCAGCCGCACGTTCTTGCCCTTGGCCTGCGAGTGGAAGCGCGGCGGCTCCGCGATGGCCAGCACCGAGCGTCTCTCATGGCTGCTGTTGGGCAAGCTGTAGTAGGGCCGGCTGGACACCGAGCGGGTCTGGTGGCTCGTGTCTGCGAAAGGACAAAGCGCATCAGTCAGCAGGGATTGGCCCCAGCCGGGGCTTGGCGCGGCTGGGTGTGACTGCAGCACTCTGCTAAGACCTGAGATGGCACAGAATCACCGGGTTGGAAGAGACCTTCGAAATCACCGGGTCCAACCCAGCCCCAACAGCTCAGCTCAGCCCTGGCACCCAGTGCCACATCCAGGCTTTGTTAAACACACCCAGGGATGGGGACTCCACCACCTCCCCGGGCAGAACATTCCAGAACTTTATCACTCTTTCTGTAAAGAACTTTTTCCTAATATCCAACCTATATTTCCCTTGGTGCAGCTTGAGGCTGTGTCCTCTGGTTCTGTCAGTGCTGCCTGAAGAAAGAGCCCAGCCCCACCTCACTACAACCTCCTTTCAAGGATCTGTAGAGAGTGATCAGGTCACCCCTGAGTCTCCTTTTCTCCAGGCTGAACATCCCCAACTCCCTCAGTCATTCCCCATAGGGCTTGTGTTCCAAGCCCCTCAATATTTCACCTTAGCACAGCATGCTTAGCCACAACCTGCTCTTTGCTGTCCCAGTTTCGCCCTCAGCTTTCTGCAAAAAATGTGTCAAGCAAGGTTAGGCAGCTTCCCTGCAAAGCTGGATAGGAAGGAATGTCCTTTGTTCCCATCAGATGCTTCCTATTGCCCTCAGAAAAGCTCAACATCTGCAGCTCCAAGTTTCCTCCTCAGAGTGCACGTGCTGTAAACTCACGTGGTGGCCAGAGACAGCAGCTCTGAGGATTGTGGTTGTTAAAAATCTCAGATGCTCAAGGTGAGCATGGGTTTTAGGAGATTTCTGTGGGACATGCAGCCACCAGCTCCTCCGTGCCCTGATTTTGTAATGATGAACAGGAACTTTTGGCCAACAGAAATAATCCAAGACATTCAGCAGCTGGAGCACCTCTGCAACACCAGACTTTTCCTCCTAAAACTTCAACCCAGCCCTTGGCTCAGATATCAGATGTAACTGGCACATTCAGGAACATTTCATCCTGCACAGCCTTGCCTTTACCCAGAACCTCCCATTTGAGCCCAAAGCACTTTATAAATGATGATTGTTTTCAGCTTCACAGCACTGCAGATGGCACAGAAATCCTGCCATCCTCGTTTTACAGATGGGAGAAGGAGAATTGATGGGTGAGATCTTGCAGCATTTAAAGCCAATAGCAATTCTGAGACTGACTTCAAGGAAAGCAGATTTGGGGCCTAAACTGAGGTTCAGACAGGCATGAAGCAGAAATTAAAAAAAGCTTAACTTTGAATCCTAAACCTTAGCTAGAAGCTCCTTGAGGTGGAGACAATGTCTTTTGCACATCCCTGAGCACACAGGGACTTGCTCCAGTCCTGGGCTCCCACCACCACCATGGTGTTCCAGAGAATTTGGTCTCCCCATTCCCCACCCACTCCACCTCTCCTCCTGTCTCTGCACCTGGCTTTGTAGATGTTTAAAGCAAAAATGGAACACACCCTGAATGCCCAAAGCCGTCGTGATAAATATAAAACCCCATCACATGCTCACAGTTCCTCTGAACACTTTTGCCATGTTTGAAGCTTTAGCAGCCACCTGCCAGGCCCTTCCTCCAGGCTGCTTCCTCCTGTGTGCAACCCCAGGCTTTGCTTCGTGACAAGGGGAGGATTTTTCTGTCACTTCCCTCTGTTGGAAAAAACCCACCAGAAGATCCTGGGAGCTCAGCTGGGCGAGCTGGCAGGAGGGCTGCAGTGGTGGCAGCTTTTTTTTGCAAGCAAAATCCGAGCAGACAGGGCAGAGAGAGGCTGGGACTTGCACTAAGGCTCTGAGCAAAGAGAAGAGAGGTTGCAGCAAGATCTGAGCACAGGATTAGCCCTTCAAATCTGGCATCTGGAACAGGAGTCAAAGGGCTATGGAGGCAAAAAACTCCTGTTTGCAGCAAGATATAAATAACAATCAAAAGGTGTTTTGTCTCTTGGTTTTTCCTGCACATGACAGTCGCCATGCAATGGTTAATCCTGTCACACACCAGTGGAAATTAATACATCCTTGCTCTCAGCCAGTGAGGAGAAGGTGCCAGTTCCATGCTAAGGCTGTGGAAAAGAGCCCTGGAGCAGATGGGGAAGGGAAAATCCTCCCCAGGTGCTCAATCCCCCTGCCCAGCACAGCACCTCTGATCCCAGCAGCACTGCAGGGCTCCTCAGGAAGGGGCATTTCTTTGTGTATTTCCAGGAGAAATCTCATTCCTTGCCTGCTGAAGAGCTAAAATGCAGAAATGGCTGCTCCCAGCACAGCTCATGTGGGTGCTGCTCCGTGCTGTGCCTGTCAGCGCTCCCGACAAAGGGAGCGTGGCCTGGGGGCTCCAGGCAGGGTGAAGCCTCTCCTGGCCTTGCCTCCCCACACAGCACCCCTTTTTCCATATGCATTCACACAGCCTTTGTGCCCTCCAGGTGGGACCTGGGTCCAGGGACAGATCCCAAGGGGTTCCTGAGGGACTGGGTGGCCTCAATGGCCACCTCATACCCTGCCTGGCTGGGCAGCAGCCTCGCCAGGCAGAGAAAGCCTCATTTTACAATCCACTCTGCTGATTTTTGTTTCTAAAATGGTTAAAAACAATCCCCCTGTTGTTGGAAGAGCCACGGCCTCAATGCCCCCACACTGGCCAGGAGGGGGAAGGTGGGAAGACAGATTTTGTTCTCTCTGCTATCCCCAAAATCCCCTCATTCCCAATGCCAGTGCAGCACCAGCCTTCCTCCCACAGCCCCCTGATGGAGAAAAGACTCCTGCCAGGGATGTGATGCCCCTGGCACTGCACCCAGGCAGATTCTCCTCATGCCCCTCTCAGAAGGCCAAGAGGACAAAGGTGGCAGTGCCAGTGCCACCAGCATGAGTGACAGGACAGCGAGGACACTGCCACCCACTTCAAACACAGCTTTGGGTCCACCCTGCCACAGGGAGACTCGGGGTCGGGGTCTGACGCTTTTTGTTTTGTTTTTTCTAAAAAAAAAAAAACAAAGCAGGAAAGCATATTGTGGCTAAACAATAGGAAACGCTCCCGACGGAAATGAACGGATAATTTATTTATAACGCTGCTCCCCCCCTTCACATGAACACCTGCCAGTGGAATAAAGCCTGTCACAGCCCCAGAGTTTTCCCACTGAAACACGCCTGGGGTTGAGCTGGGGCATGTGCTTTACTCATTAGGTGCTGAGTGGGACTCCGAGCTCAACAGGATGTTT
Source organism: Chloebia gouldiae (assembly GCA_003676055.1). Lineage (NCBI taxonomy): Eukaryota > Metazoa > Chordata > Aves > Passeriformes > Passeridae > Chloebia > Chloebia gouldiae. The sequence goes on from QUSF01000017.1 coordinate 1,499,463, forward strand.
GTGCCTTCCAATTGTGCCTTTGAATTGCCCTAATTTGCAGCTCGGCTTCCACAGTTTGGCTCGAGTTTATTCCCTCTGCTTATTGCTCCAAAGCCTCTCCTCTCCTGGCTGTGCATTCCCACCCAAAAGTGGGATGACGACAGCCAAGCTCGTGGCACAAGTGCCACCCTACCCAGGGTGCCTGACAGGCAGTGAAGAGCTACGCCAACTCTTTTTTCTTAATTATTTTTTTTTCAGCTGTGAGATTCCTACAACTCTTGGGAGCAAGTAATTTCTTCTCTTTCTGCCTCGCTTTCCTGTCTAAAAGAGAGTAACACCATTTCTCCACCTCACGGGCAGCTTAAAAGGATGGCAAAATGCAACACTTCAATCCCTGAGCTCTGTGAGCCTGGCTGCATCATCACAGGGGACAAACCCACTGAGGGATGCCTTGAGCTTCCATCCCTCTTTTTATTCCAGAGTTTTCCATTTTTCATCCCCATTCTCACCTGTTTCAATCATGACACTCACAGCCCATCCATCAAACTCGCCAGCAAATATAAAAGGCAGGAAAATAGAAGGAAAAACTGAACTGAAGGGTGAGGAATGGTCTGAGGCTCCTCACTGAAACCTGAAGGATAAACCCTTTTGGCAAGGCAGCATTTCCATCCTTGTGGTGTCAGATGACACCGAGGCAGATTTGGGTTCTGGGGGCCCGTGCTCTCATCTGAAGCTTCACCTGCTTTCCAAAAGGCCAGCACACTCATTCCAGAGGTTATGCTGACCTTTGGAGAGGTATTTTAACAGACATGCACTTTGCATTTCAAAAAGGTACAGCAGGCAGACACTGGAAAAATTCCACATATTTATCATGGTTCCAGTTCTAAAAATAAACATTTTTTTTCACCCATTTGTTTGCAGTGGCACTGTAATCCCACTGACAGCAGCAGACAAAATTCAGCTCCAGAGCCCTGTGTGAGGCTGCTGCTCTCCCTGGGGCGTGGGATGGAGGAGCCTGCTCAGCTGGGGAGTGACCTCGAGCCAGATCGATCCTGAATTCACTTGCCCTGACAAGCCAGGCAGGAATAATACCCCTAAAATGGGGGAGAAGGGAATAATGTTGAAGGAGAGCAGAGCTACAGCGAGAGCAGCCTGACAGGAGGAGGAGGAGGAGAGCGCTGCATCCTCATGCGTCACCGGTAAATCCACGGTCTGCACCAGAGACATTCCCTGCATCCCACAGCCTTTTCCTGAGGGCCTTTCCCAAGTAAATCAATGACAAAAGACCCACAGGATTGCAAGGAGCAGTTTGGTGCCAAACAGAGCTTGTGCAGTGGATACAGAGAGGGAAAATCACTGGGACCATCCAGAGCTGGCAGCAGACACGGCCCGTGCTGCAGGAGCATGGTCTGCCCTTGGTCAGAGAAAGGCTGAAAAGCTCAGAGGAGAGGCTGAAAACCTCCTGAGAGGCAGCAGCATGGAGCCTTAAATCCATCCCTGGAGCCTCGTGCCCGGTGAAAGGGAATGCACCGAGCACACCCAGGGCTTATCTTTATGGGCTCTGCTTTATCTGCAGCTCTGAAACTCTTCCTATCCCAGCAGATACTCGTGTGGCTGCTGCTGCACATTGAACAAGGTGTCTGCAGACAGGGGCAGGTGGTGTTTGCTTTGTGGAAGGAAAAGCCCAACACAAGAAGGGCGTGACAGCGAGCTGGGGGAAACAATCCCAGTCAATCCCAGTGTGCTCCAGTCAAAGCACATCCTCAAAATCCTCATCCCACTGATGCCTTGGGAAGGCTGACCTAGAATAGGCTGGAAAGAGCTAAAGAATAAAGCAGGGATTTATTCAAAGGATCTCCTCCATGGATCCACCTTGGGCAGCACAAGAGTTCAGCCAGGGCTGCACCCAAGGTGAACCAAAATGGCACAAAATGAACCCAAGATGAACCAAAATGGTCCCAAAATGCACGAGCGCTCCCGGGGGCTCTCCCTGGGATCAGCTCTGCTCCATTGGCACCTTGGAGTTCATTGTCCCATTCCAGTTTCAGCCCAGGCAGTCCCACCCTGCTTGTTTTTCTCTCTCCAGCCCACGGGGTTTGTGCTGCTGGGCTGAGATTTGGATCATTTGTCCTTGGTGCCCAGCTGGAGCAGGAATTGTTTTGTCTCCCTGCTCTGTGCAGAGAGCTCAGCATCCCCTGATGTGAATCCCAGACCCACACACAAAAGCAGCACAGAATGTGAAAAATAGAAAAGCCAAAACCTGAGGCATCACCACAGCATCTCCACAGCTGGAGCCACTGGGAGGCTGGAAGAGGCAGGGGAGGCTTTTACTGCAGCCAAACATCCCCAGCAGCACAAAACAGGATTCTGCTCTGACACGATCTTATCTTCTGAGGACAAGAGATACAAATCTACTCACATATAAATTTAGTGTGGTGTCTAGACATTTCTTTGTTTCTTTCTTTTTTTTTTTTTTAATACAGAAAATGTATCAGGGAGCTCTGTGGGAAGCACTGGGGCGGCCTATTCCACGCTCAATGGTGTGGATTTGGAAAGCTGGGCTACCAAATCCAACAAAAAAAAAAATCTGCCTCATTTCTGAATGTCCTGCTGGCTCAAACACTGGAAAATTCAATTAATAAAACCCCCTCATGTAGATTCCTATGGTTTGCACAACCAGTCTGGAGGCCTGTTCTGATGTAATGTCTTCTAACCTGATAGAAACTTCCAGGGAGTTCAGAAAAGGTTCATTTGCAAGAGAGTGACACAGAAACTGAGGTGTTAAGGGGACACTGAAGAGCCTGTGATGAATTACAGGAAATGTGAAATTTTTGAAGAAACACTTGTGAAGAAGGGGAGGAGAAAAGCCAGACAAAAGTCACTTTTTCATTAAAAGAAGCTGTGTTGTGGCACTGAGGTAAATCTCAGTGTAAATATGTCATGGACATACATAATTTCTCACTGCAGAACAGTTCAGAAAAATCCCTGGCAGAGAACGGGGATTGACTTTAGCTCACAAAATCAAGTTGGGCCTGTCTCCACAAGAAAACGCTCTAATGCTTCAAATCAAACATTTTATGGGTTTTTTTTCTGAAATGTTAAATTTTTACCATTTATTTATATTAATTATATTGTATTATATTATAGATCATATTATATCATATTGTATTTAAAATATAATATGATAATATAATTCTATATATAACTATATATATTAGAATTATATATATTTATATCTATATATATTTTATAATTTTATATATTTGTTTATATTTATATATTTATATTATTTGTATTTATATATATAATTTATATCTATATATATATAAAAATAGATATAATATATAATGTATAATTATATATTATATCTATATTTATATACAAAATATAATATTATTCTGTTTGGCTTTGCTTTTGATGGCAGAAGAAATCAAATAAGCTACCAAGAAACCCAGTGCATGACTTCTATGCAGAGGCATTTCCAGAGCAAAGTGGGGAGCCCGGAGCTAAACCAATATTGGTGGATCAGGCTGTAAAAGCAGGGGCTGCTCCCCAAAAAAAAACTCCCGTGGGTCTGCAAGGATGGGACCATCCACCCACACCCACCTCGGCCTCTCTCCTGTTGTGCCTCCCGCTCTGGGCACGCAGGAATCTTGCTGCAAAGTTGGCCCCATCTTTATTGCAGGCTTTTAGCCCTCCTGCATATAAACAGCACTAAGTATACACAGAAACCAGCGATTAAGCACGGGGAAAAAAAAAAAATCTCCTCTTCCCCGCATTATTAGGGAATCTGGGTCAATGAGTCTGCAACTCGAGTAACAAATTCTTAGAGCTGGTTAATGAGAGACAGAGCGGGCGGGATGGAGGCAAGGCAGGGTTCATGCCATAATCCCTGCTTAAATCCTTCAGTGCAAGCGATGAAAGCAGCTGCGTGATGGATGAGCAGCCCTGGAAATGGCACAGCTCCTCCTGAGCCCTTCCACGGGCTCGACACCCAAGTCCTGCCTCGTGCAGCGCCGAGAGATGTCAGGGATCTGAAAGCCGTCGTGCAAAACTCGTCAGAACTTTTGGCTACTGGCTAAAAACAAAAACATCGTGTCAGAAATGATCAGCCAGCCGCTCTCACTGCAGCTCTGAGTGGGGGTTTTTGGGCTGTGCCCTCACTAATCAGCTGCATGTGCAACACGCTCGAGTTCCTTCACCAGCAAAGCAAACCCCTGCCCTGACTTGATGTATTCTGGGTCTGGAAAATTGTTACCTTCTTTAGAAAGTGGAGCTTAGCTTGAGGAGAGCAGAGGTCTGCTCAGCTCGCTTCATCTTCTCCGAGTCCATCACGGAGTTTTGGGAGGTGACCAAGAGCAGCGAGAAGTGAGCAGCTGGCGGCTCTTAAAGCAACTCCACAAATGGTTTCTGAGGAATGCTACATTGGAAATGACCATCACTAGGTTGGAAGACTGAATATTTTCCAAATCTGAATGCTCGGTGACTGTCAGTCAGGGATTAAAGCATTTATTTCTGTGATCTATTGTTTTTGTTGTTTTCTAGAAGCGGGCAGTGTGCACCAGAAAGCAGAGAGGGCGTTAAAATATGCAACACTTGAGGCTGGAACAACTGGTTTGGGAGGAATGATCACAGATGGAGACGCCAAGGAGGGAAGAGAGGAGCAGAGATGTGAACAAAACCCTCATGTTCTCTTGGGTGGCTGGGCTCTGCTTAGATTTACTAATTTCATACAGAAATAGAGTCCCAGGTGAGAGTCAGACCCAGCCTAAGAGCAACCCAAGAGACCCCAAAAACCTCCTGTGTCAGGGGGGGCTGCTGGCCCCTCGAGGCCACCCCATGGCTCTCTCTGAGTGAGACCCATCCCCTGCTCCTGCCTGATCCCTCTGCACAGCAAAGATCACTGAGTATTCCTCACAGATCAAAAAAACTGGCTTGGTCTCCTTGCCCCCAGTTCCTCCCCATCCATTTCTCATTTCCATGACAAATTCTGCCCCACAGAGAGGACAAACAGCTCAGGTTTTCAGAGCAGCACATGAGTTCAAAAGCATCATTCTGGCCTTCTCCTTCTCCAGTCAGGACTGGGATTTGTTGAAGAGTTACCAGAAGTTGTGCCTGCCATAATCACTGACATTGAAATGGTCCATGCCCTCAGCCTCCTCCTGCTGCCAGAGCAGCACGGAAGGACCATTAATGCAAATAAACTCCCTGTTTCCATTGAGCCTTTTCTCCTGGCCAGCTGCAGCAAGTCCTCTGCATGGGGGAATTATAAATAGTGACCATGTCATTCCAATGTTAATGGCTGTTAATGAAATTGAAGGATGGCATGCATTCCCTTTTAATATCCTGGGAGCTGTGATTGCACTCCGTGCCGTGGTTTCAATGCAGCGCTCATGGAAAGAGCCCTGGGACTCAGCACATCCTTCCCACAGCCCATCCATGTGCTGCTCTGGACAGGAACACAGAGAGGGAAATAATTTTGTTGTCTCCCTGATGCAGGAAACCCACCCATCCCCTACAGACAGGCACTGTACCACGAGGGCAGCTTGTGACACAGGGAAAATTAAAAAAAAAATAAGATTTGAAGAGCGATAGTGGCAATTGAGCTTCACTTTCCATGCATTGTTCTCCAAAAAGCCCCGAAAAGCTGTGTTTACCTTATCTTCATCCCTCTGGATTTGGGCTGTACACAATCCACAAGCCTTCCCCACCTCCCAAAAGCATGTTTGGAGCAAGGCCAGGACATGAGCTGTGCTGGTAGGCTCGGTGGATGACTCAGGTGGGGCGTGTGAGGCTCCAGCCAGGAGCGTGATTTTCACACTCCCTGAAAACACCTGAAAACTTCCCCTGAGCACGGGAATCCTCCAGCTCCAGGGCTAGGGAGGAAGAAAAGCTGAAAAGCTACAGATGATGAGCACCTGGGCTAGTGAAGGTGTCCCTTTCATGGCAGGAGGGTGGAGTGAGATGGTCCTTAAGTCTCTTCCAACCCAAACCATTCTGGGATTCTATCAAGGGTGAGATCAGCACTTGGATGCTGCAGGTGCAGGAAGGAGAGCCTGGCCATTCATTCCACCTTCAACTTTTCCCAAAAAACCCTCAAGATAAAAGGAACAAACCTATTTTTTTTTTTTGAGCTATTCCAGTCCAAAGAGGGATGGATAACCAGAGAGCCATCAGATTTAACAGTGGCACCCACACAGGGCTTAGATCTGCCCTAAGAGCCAAAAACCCCAGGAAAAGGAGGGGAAAGCCTCTAGGAAGGTGTTCTTCCCAGTAAACCCCTCTTCCAGCATTTTTTAACTGTGTCCACAGCTCCTTTTCTATTTACACACAATTTAAACAGTGATCTGGCAGCGGGAGGGGAAAATGCTTGGGGTGGAATGCATGGCTGAGGAAGCTAAATAAAGCAGTGGCCAGCTCTTCAATCTTCCTATATTTTATATATACAAAGGCTGCGATTCCACTAAGCTTTTCCAAAACAACATGTAAAGAATCCAAAACAGGGCAAAACAACGGTAATAACCGGTTATAATTAAATCAGGGGCACAGCAGAGCTCTGCTCCTCTGCCAGGCTCGTTTCCCTGGAGGAATGGCTGAGGGACAGTGGGACTGGTGGGACTGGTGGGACTGGTGGGACTGGGAGCTCTCATGGGGCTGTGCTGGTGGGCTCGTGCCTCAAGCCAGCACTGTCCCAGCAGGGAGATTTCAAGGAAATTCAATCTGGCCAAACTCTCTTTCCAAGAGATCTGAAGAGCTGATGACCTCACTCAACTCGTGAACAGTCCAACCTGTACAATAACATCACATATTTTGTTGGCTGTTCTAGTAAATATTCAGACAAACAAGCTGGGCCTTTTTTAAAAATACTTCAGAAACAAATCCAAAAAAAAAAAATTAAAGGGGAAAAGAAAAAAGCAAGGAAAAAAAAAAAAAAAAAAAAAAACACCAAAAACATACTGGTCTAGAAACAGTCTAGAAACACAGGAAAACATCCCACTACAAAAAAGATACATCTTTTCCTTAGCTGAGGTTTTTAAAAATGCAGATTTCTCTGCTAAGCTGTGAAGGCAATCTGAGAGGCAGGTGGTTGTGCAACACTTGGCTGCTGCATGGCTCAGCTCTGAGATCCTTTTCCGTGATATTTGCAGGAATTAATAAGAGGAAACAAGGCCCACTTCAAGACATTAAACTGTCCAAACAAACAAAAAAAAAATACAGTCATACCATTACTGGACACACCATGACTTCAGCCCCCTTCATCTCAAATGTCTTCAATTATTTCAACACAAGAAGGATTTGAGCAAGAGAGGTTTATTTTTAAGCCTCTGTGTCAACCTTAATTCCAGTGGGGTTTGAACCCAGCACACCTAAATCAACATCAGCATTTTTCTCCCTTTATTCTTTCTGTCTTTGTGGTATCACAGCCAAAATATGATAGAGGCAGGTGAACCGAAAACAATCTGGAGATGAGACACAATTCCTTGCATTGTTGAAAAGCCAGAAAATGATGAAAACATTTTTTTTTTTTTTGCTCCCTGCCCCAGAGGAAAGAATCCTTAGAGTGAAGGTGTGAATTATAGAGCAAACAGCACTGCAGTGGCCAGGTCCTGGCAGTACCAAGCCCTAATTTACACCCTGTTTTCTCACTTTTTTAACGTGGAGCTTGGGCTGTTGTTCAGCCCAGAACTCCTTTGGTCAATACCTTCCAAACAGTTCAGTGCAGAGCTGCCAGTTGTTGTTATAGTTACAGCTGTGTTTTGGGGCTTTTTTTTTTTTTTTTGTATTTTTCATTGATCATTTCCACCTCTAAACCCCAGTGCACAGTCCAACAGTACTCCTTGGTAACTGTGGAATTGGGACTATTAGAAATCCCACATGAAACAAAAAAAGCAGCTGCCTAAACCCTCCCATTTCCACCCAGATGTCTCTTGTTTCAATTAACAGAATCAAACTAATTCAGAGCCATTCACTGGCCTTGTTTGGGCTTACTTGGAAAAACACACCTATAAATCACATCTGAAAAGCTGCAAAGAGAGAAAGAATTTGTTCCTCTTTGGGCAGATCTTTTTGTTCTTTTTTTGGTAGAACAAAATTTTACTACCAAACACAACATGCACAATTATGTGTTGACAGCTCACAGCCTCTGTGGTTCTGGCCACAATAAAACACAACTCCACACTGTCCCTCCAGTTCTTTGAAATTCAAGGCACCCAGAGGCTCCCATTTGCATCATCCTCCTGGGATTCTGAGCTGGAAAAGGGATTCCAAATGTACAGGGAGCCTGAAATTACCAAAACAGAGCCACACTGGGGATTTCCCTGGTCCCAGATCCATCAGACACTGAGTGCTCTGGCTTTCACTGCTCATGGAGCATTTTGAAATGCCAGATCTGAACAGAGCTGCAGGAAAGCCAGCAAAGAATCCCAGAATCACTGAGGCTGGAAAAGCCCTCACAACCCATCGAGTCCCAGCTGTGCCACATCCCCGCCCTGTCCCCAGCCCAGGGCACCGAGTGCCACCTCCAGGGATGGGGATCCAAACCTCCCTGGGCAGTTCCAGTGCCTGAGCCCCTTTCCATGGGGAAATTCCTGCTGATGTCCACCCTGAGCCTGTCCTGGCCCAGCCTGAGGCTGTTCCCTCTCATCCTGGATGTCCCCCTGGCTGTCCCCTCCTGTCAGGAGCTGTGCAGAGCCAGAAGAGCCCCCCTGAGCCTCCTTTTCTCCAGGCTGAGCCCTTTTCCCAATTCCCTCAGCTGCTCCTGGTGCTCCAGACCCTTCCCCAGCTCCTTCAGCTGCTCCTCATGGAAATTAAAATGAGATCTACAAGGAGCTGGGAGCAAGGATTTGTTCCCAGTCTGAAGGACACATTTCTGCTGGTGATTCAGGTTCAAGCAGCATTTTCCTCTCCAGAATTTGAGGGTTCTTAAGAGTGCTCCCAGTACCACTGTAAACTCCAGGATTATCCAAAAGACTGGGAGAGTTTGGGAAGAGCCTTGGCTGGGTTAGGACGGAGATCTGAGATGTTGAGTGTGTGGTGATGAGTGACAGCTGGAGATGCCCAACAGCAACCACTCCAAAGGGATGCAGGAATATGGGCACAGGAAGAAATGCAGGAATATGAGCACAGGAAGGGGAAATGAAGGAATGTGGGCACAGAAAGGAGAAATGCAGGAATGTGGGCACAGAAACATCCTCAGCACTGCCCTGCCCACCAGGCCCATCACCTCCAGCCCCCCACAAACGAGGAAAGCAGGGCTGCTCCACGTGTCCAAGACAAGGAGGCAGAGGGCAAGTCAGGGATGGAGAAAACATGGTCAGAATCCAGAGGCACACAGGGAAAGCTTCTCCCTCCTTCTGGGGCTGTGTAAGGAGGTCACACCACCAATCTCATCCCAAAGGAAAATCTGAGCCAGTGGTTGAGGGCTGCTTGACGTGGTTTGGAGAGGATTCCTCCAGCCTGCCCACAGACTTTGGTATTTACAGGAGTGCAGTTAATTTGCACGGGGCTGTAAACATTGATGAAATAGGAATGCATACAAAAAGATGCTTTGCAAAGAGTTTGGTTTAAAAGGAGAAGTGGTGTTGACCTCTCAGGGAGGAATGTCCCTCTGCCCTCTGCTTTGGAGATGGTCAGCTGAGTGCTCCACGAGGGTGGGAGAAACGAGCAGCTAGCCCAGGGAGCTGGGAAGGAAATTCTTGTTTTTGTTTTGCTTCTCAAAGTAGCTTTTAATGTATCTAAGAGCAAGAGGCATTTTGAAAGAAACACAACCCCTCGAAACCTAACTTTGGAAAGGGGCTCCTTTAGAATCAAAATAAATTTTGAAGAAGAAAAATGTGAACACACTCTTACTAAGTGAAAAACTGCAGCTGCTCCACACAGGGCTGGCAAGGCAGGGAGAAATAATTCACAAATAATTGTATTAATTAACCATCAGAGTGTCCTCGTGAGCTGATGGGAGACCCCACACGCTGGGCTCCCCATAAAAGGGAAATAATCTGCATTGCTATTAAAAATCTGCCCTGGAAACCATCAGATTGAGGGAGAAAAGGGCTATTTTAACCGATTTGTTAATTATGAATATTAAAGAAATCAGGCTTTGAAGCTTAGTTCATAACCAGTCAAACTTCCACTATTGTTCTGCTCAGGAAAATCCATCTCTCCAGACAGCATCTGTCAATCTGATCATTATGTGGTTAAATGAGGGAGAAAAAAATGTGCTCTCTCTCACCTGTAAAAGCTATCTGAGCCTTGAAAATTTAATTTGAGTTTTCCTTTCTAGATTTGACTGGTCAAGTTAAACTAGAAAGATTATTCATGGAAAAGCAACCGCAGTTGGTTACTAGGATACAAAAAATCACTTAGTATGTTCCTCCAATGAATAATCCCAAGCAGAACACACACAAATCCAATAAATTATGAATTTCTCGGTCTCTCTTACATAAACATTGGGGTTGCACAGGCATTTCTTGGAAGCCTTTCATATAAATTCATCTCTTAATGAGTGTGCTCTAGCAGAACAAACAGAGGGGATGGCTGAGCCCTGCAGGTGAGCTGCATCCTTTGTCTAGACATGGAAGTTCTGGCAGCAGGCAGGGTGCCCGGGGCCAGCAGATCCATGGTTGCCACATCTCAGAGCAGACCCTGGAATTTGGCACGCTCACAGGCCTTGGCACACCGGGTGATGTCAGCAGACTAAGCTAATTTGGAAGAAGGCAATTCTTATTCCAGATTAAAAAAAAAAAAAAATTAAATCCATTTTCCTGCACAATTCCACGGATCTGAAAGGTCTTACATAAAGCACTTGTCAGATGTCTGAAGGCACGAGGCAGAGTTTAGGCTGGAGAAGATCTCTGAAGATTATTGAGCCCAACCTCTGAGGAAGGAAGGGAGAACTTTTCCTGCATCCATCCGAGGCTCCCAGCCTGGCACAAGGGTGGGAAAAGCCTCCTGGAATCCAACAGAGCCTGCCCTGAGCTATTCTGGCATCCTTGGAAGCATCACTCGGGCTCGGGAGTTGGTTTTGGTCGCTGAGAGCAAAACCAGCCTGGGTTTGGACGTGTCTGGGCTGTGCGTGTCTCTTCCCATCCCTCCCAAAATCCCGGGATAACCAACCCCAGGCACAAACCCTGCTCCAGGCCGGGTATTTAAAGCCACGCTACAGGGGCTGAGATCACTTTGTATAAACTTTACCCAAGATTTCCTTGAAACTGAGCCTTGTCCTTCTCACCCTCTGCCTTTGATGGCAGCGGCAGCTGGAGCTGCTCTGCTGCTGCCAAATCACCCGGTAATTGCGGTTTAAACCTCACAAATCAGGCACCCGGGTGGAGATCTGCCTTGCACCCTCCACTCCAGGAGAGAGCCACCAAATTCTGACAAACCTGCGAGGGGAAGATGCTCTTTATCCCTCTGAGCAACGGCCGCTTAGAAAATGATTTCTGTTTCCATTCTTGGAAACCCTTTCACTTGGCAGGACAAAATAATCAAGAGGATTTGCAGGTGTCCTGAGGAAAGGACCACCACAGAACAGCCCCTGAAGAGGTCACAAGGGGACACAGCTTTTTGCCAGGAGCCTACAGGGATTTTCAAACCCACCTTTAGTCCAGGTTGTCCAGTTTTACTCATTCCATTCCTAGCTGATGAATCACAAATAAACATAACTTGTTCTTTAAGATCTCCAGTGATAGAACTATTCTTATTTATTGTATTCCATCAAGGCCTTGCATGGTTTCTAACCTGCCTGAGAGTACATGCTCAAAATTCCTGGTCCTGTCTTCTCCCCAAAATTCACTGCAGCCTCTGAGCTGCTCCTCTTACAGAATTTTAGCCACCCCAGGACACTACACCAGGCAGATCTCCAGTAGAGTTTTGTGCTCCCAGGGGAAAAAAAAAAAAAAAGCTCTATCCAAGCGTGTCAAGTTTAAGACCCCAAGAAACAGCAATTTTCCCTCATTAGGAATTCTGCTTTCAAGCTGAGGAGATAACTTTTGAGCTGCACTCCATAAATTCCAGAAGACATCAAGCTGAGCAGCTGGTGTCCCAGTGAGAGCAGAGGAGATAACAGGCTCAGGAAAGCTGCTGCCACAGCGCCAGTTATCTCTGAGCAGAGCAGGAGAAACCTGAATGGAATTATTGCATTTGCCCTGCCAAATGGGATATTCAATCTTTTATCTTTGGCTTCTCCAGGCAGGGCCTAGAGGATTCAGTGTTTGAGTTATGGAGGAGGGCAAAAATCAAAAATCTTCATTCCCTGGCATTTGGAAACCTGATGGAAAACTTTTGATCATGGGAATTCTTTCTTGACTGATTGTTTTCCCCGTGTTGCCACACAGACAACAAAAACCAGAGCTTTACTTTTATGTGTCTATTTACTTCTCCCACATAACCATTAGGCAATTTCCTATCAGGAGTGCAATCACAGGAAAATGGTTAAAATAGGAGAATTCCCAAAGTACAGAATTATCATTATTATGTAAAAATCCACAATAAAACCAGCAAAGTTCAAAAATGAAACCTGTTCATTGCAACTATCCAGCCAACAACCCTTCAAACACAACTCCATCCATCCTTCTCCCCTCAAAGCATCAGCAGCTCTTAAAAAAAATCCTAAATAAGATTTCCCAGCTGCACTGGGAAGGCTTTGAAGTGCAGTTGGATGGTTTTGTCTTTAAGGAATCTTCCTGTGCAGTTGAAGCAATACATCATTTTTTATCTTCTGATTTGGTTTCCTTACAGCAGAAGGGTGCAGAAAGGAAAAAAAGACATGGTTTTGCTGGAAAGGGGCAAGGACTGGGGTCAGATCCTCTCAGCAGGAGATTCCTGAGCTGCTCCATTGCCAGAGGTCTGAAAGAACCCAGGGAGAAAAAACCTCCTGGGTGGAAAGCAAGCCCTGCTTACACAAAGCAGAGGAGGAGATCTCCCTGGACACAGAGGGGAAAACAAATTAACAAGCAAGAAATCTCTTTCTCCTCCCTCCCTCCTCCCCAGAGCCTCACTCCAACTGCTCAGACACCAGGAATTCATGTTCCAGCACTCCGTAATTGAGACGACAGGGCATCCAGGTCTGAAGGGAAAAGCTGGCACAGGTAAGCTGAAATAAAGCTTTGTCTCAGTGCCAGTGATTCCTTCTTTTTTATCATACACTGGGAAAATAAACACAGCCATCACCAAGGCAGGGAAGAACACAGAGTAAACAGCAAATCCTTCCCACCAAAAAAGTCCTCCCATAGGCACAGATCTCATCTAAGGGAGCCTTGGGAAGGGCCTGCCCCTGCTGATGGGAAGAAGTGGTGGAACCTCACTAAGGACACCAAAAAACCACTGGCCCAGGGTCTGTCCCCTCCAGGACACAGCAGATTGGTGACACCAAACAAGGGTGGAGAAGCTGCCTGAACGAGAGGACAGAACAAAGTGTGGAAATCCTCCTCCAGCCGAACTTCCTCCAGCTGCTGCACACAGAGGGACTTCCCTGAGATGTGCCACGGAGCCAGGCCCTTCCCCACAGCCCTTCTCAATCCTTGGAGGCTGAGCACACCTCTGCCCTCTGGATCAGCCTGGAGAATTTGGGTGCCAGGGAGTCCCAGAAATGGCCCAGGAGCTCCTGAGGAGCAGGGGAGGTGCAGGTCAGCCCTGTGGTTTGGCTGCTGTGCAGGGCACAGCAAAAAACTGCTCCCAAAAAGTGCCCCAGGCAGGGTTAGGGAGACAAACCCAGGAGATAATAACGTGGAAATGTGTCGGATTATACCCTTTTTTGACTCAGAGATGGGGTAACTGAGAGGCGTTTTAAAAACCTTTATTCTATTTTCAGTCTGGTGAGAAGGGTGAGACAATAGAGATGTAATAATTCACGCCATTATACGAATCCATTTCCCACAGAAATGCAAAGAGAAGAGATGGAGGATCTCAGACACCTTTCCCGTGGGGAAATTCAGGTGGGATCTCACACGTGTTGCAGGGAATCTGATCCAGCAGCACACGAAGCCACCCCAGGCAGGAGCCAGGCTGTGCCAATTCCCCTCCCTGCTCCTCTCCTGAGCCCACCACATCCATCAGGGTGACGTGCACGCTCCACCTCAGGAAAGCCTGCTCCTAATTTAGCTGCCAAGCCGCACAGATAGGCTCTGTAAACAGCGGGATGCTGAGGAGAAGGGAATTGTTTCCTTTCAAGGCAAACCCTGCGGCAGGACACCGCTGCCCCAAAGCGCAGCTCCGCAGCTCTTTATTTTTGTTGGGTTTTTTTTGGGAGGCAAAACCCTCCGGAGCTCAGAGGTGCTGATTTGCACCTAAATGCAAATCTAAACTTCAATTTTCCTAATTGAAAAGCCAGGGAATGTGACTGTGCAAGGAGGATCCTCACCAGGACCGGGAGAGAAACCCGGCATAAGCCTGGCACTGACTCATCCTTCTCCTGTCAAACAAACATTAATGCCCGCACATTCCAACCTCACTGCCTGCAGTTAAACACCTCAAACATCCTTAGGCACTTCCATAGGTTGTCAGATGATTTCCTCTGCCTTCGGGGA
>QUSF01000017.1:1528137-1561119 GCA_003676055.1 Chloebia gouldiae
CCAAATCCATCCCTGAATCCCTGATATCTGCCTCTGCACCATTCCCACAGCCCCTGCTCTGGGATTAGAGGGAGCAGCATTCCCACAAGCCAGGAGGATGCATTTCATGAGACACAATTGTCACATGACGAATTTTGGGAGACTGAGAAATCCTCCCCAGAAGGAAGAAGAAAATTCTGCAGAAGAATGAAAAAAAAAAAAGGAAAAAAAAAACCAACAAAAAAACCCCCCACATTTGCTGGCAGGAGGGTTTCTCCTGAGGTCTGTGAAAAGCAGCCAAGACAAATCAGTCAGAACTGGGAGGCATCTGGGGGAGAAAACCAGGGCTGGGGCTGCCTAAAGCCCAGCTTTTCCCAGGAAAGCAGGACAGCTCTCCATGACAGACAGAATTGTTTGACCTCTGGGAGCTCTTTGGGGAGAAGATGACAAGTGAGAAACACAAACAGAGGAGCTCGTCTGCCCCTGCTTTGAGCTCTTTCACCTGTTACTGATTTCCCCAGGCAGGGCAATGACTGAAAGGCCACTTTTAAATGCAGCAGTTGATAATATTTTACATTTTAGGTGTTCATGGGAAAGCCAAACCAAACCAAGACAAATCCTGCATTTACTGCCTCTGTCACCTTCTAAAAATGAGACCAACTTTTAAAGTCTCTACTTAGGAGTTATTCTCTCAAAATGAAACACTAAGAGAGGGCACAGAGCTACTGGATAGGCAGAAAACCATCCAGGAAAAAAACATCTTTCACTCCTTGCTCGACCTTCCTGAACTTTTCATGCATAATAGAGCAAAAAGGAGCTGACCCTTGGCGACTTGTAGTTAATTTATAAGCAAGAAGCTCTGTGGCCAGGCAATGCCCGTGCTCCTGTGCCAGCTACCAGGCACAAAGCCACTGCCTGATGGGCTGTGGGGCAGCTTTGGATGGGCAGAGCCCACCAACACCCTGCTCAGCTGGACCTGCCGTGCCAGGGCCACACAGGGACTGTCCCAGTGTGTCACCTCTGAGCAAAAACACCCGTGAGGTGAGCCAGGGACACAGAGCTGCTGTGACATTTGCCTGGACACCCATAGGATTTCTGCAGAGAGCCCAAACTGGCAGGAGATGCTCAGGATGTCCCTCAGCCTCGGCTGTGGGTTCACATTTGGGCACTGCAGGGATCCCTGTGAGGTCTCACAGCTTTTCTCTGGGGGTTTCCCTAGAAGAGGTTCCCTCCTGGCACAGCCTCAGCTGACACAAAATGGGTTTTGGCTGAGGGGTTCAGCTTTGGCTTGCCCCAAGGAGGGGGACAGGCCGAGCTGCTGGCACCCCACTACTGCCCAAAAGCCACTGGCTGGGGAGCAGGAGGGACATCTGTGGCAGTTCCCCAGGTGTCACCTGGCTCCTGAAGCCTCCCCTCCCTGCTCAGCATCTCCCAGAGGAGCCCTGGTCACAGCACAGGGCCCTGCTGCAGCACCCCTCAGCTCTGAGGTTGATGCCAGCTCCCACTCCTCTTCCAGAACCCCCCAGAGCGGGGCAAAACTCACCCAAATTCCAGCCAAGTCAGCCCAAACAGCAGAGCACCCCTGAGCAGGAGGGCAGCAAGGGCTGGGGTGGCAGTGACAGCTCACAGCAGTGGTGCCACCAAACACCCCGGGACTTCAAACCACAACCCACACAGCACTTTGGAAAAAAAACTGGGATAAAAGAGAACCCAAATGAGAGGCACTCACCAGACTTCCCCTTACGTGAGAACCCAGCAGAGCAGCAGGAGTGCTCTTACCCCTCTGGGAGCTGCAGCTCTCCCATCAGTG
The DNA here is from genome assembly GCA_003676055.1 of Chloebia gouldiae. NCBI lineage: Eukaryota > Metazoa > Chordata > Aves > Passeriformes > Passeridae > Chloebia > Chloebia gouldiae. The sequence goes on from QUSF01000017.1 coordinate 1,529,927, forward strand.
CCACCTCCTCCTTGCCACAGCTTGTCCTTCTGGAGCTGTGGCACACAATCCTGACCCGTGTGTGGGCACTGCTGCCTTTACCCCCAGCCCTGAGAACACCAAACCCAGTGACAGAGCCCAGCCTCAGCTGTCCTCTTCGGGGCAGAACAAGCCATGATTTATACATTTATATACACACATGCCCATCTATTCATCCTTTCAGCAAACACTTCATGAAGTGTGCCTTAAGACTTTCTGAATCGAGCAATTCTCTGCTTAGACAATCAATTCCTGACTGAGACTCTGCAGGGAAAGACATCATGTTGCAGGAATGCTGCAGAAGCTGTTGCATATACTGTTTCCTTTGTTGAGAATAGCATCTTTGCCTTGGATATATTTTTTTTTTTCCTCCTTAGCCATTTAATTTCATGAAACGGGGCCCAGTTCCAGCAGGCAAGAAGATTTTGCTTCTCCTTTCCCGAAAGGCTGAGAAACCAGATTTAAAAAATGTGCTTAGTGGGCGTTTGGTGGGACGAATTCTCTCCCAGAGTTCGGCATTTTTGAGCTAGAGCAAGAGCTACATTGCATATGGTGCCTGGTTTTTCTTCTCTAGCAGGTAGCCTAGAGATTTGCTGGCTTTTCTGCCATGAAAAAAAAAAATCATCACAGTAGCTGCTTTGATGAAAAAAAAATCCTGAAAGAGGCTTCAGGTTAGACCTTTTGACCAAAAATCTGGGTTCAGGCATTTGTTGAAATGCTTGTGTGTAATGAAAAGCAAATTATCCCTTGCCAGGGCAGGGATATCACCTGAAGGGCAGGCAGCTCTCTGGGACAGGGCCTCTCTGCAGCCCAGCTCCAAACTCAGCAGGGATTTTCCCACTCCAGGCCTGTGTGCTTACCAAAAACCACAGCAAAAATAAAACCCCTCTGGAGGAACCATGGCTTCAGCCCTCAGAAGGGCTGTGAAAGCAGATTAAAGGGCTGTAAGAGCCCACTGGGAGCACAGCTGAGTTTGAGGGGCCTTAAACCAGTGTAAGCAGGGATCCTAAACCACTGTAACCAGGGACCTTAAACAAGTGTAACCAGGAGCCTTAAACCAGTGTAACCAGGGAATTTAAACCAATGTAAGCAGGGATCCTAAACTACTGTAACCATGGGTCTTAAACCACTGTAACCAGTGATCCCAAACTACTGCAACCAGGGATCCTAAACAAATGTAAGCAGGGACCTTAAACCAGTGTAAGCAGGGATCCTAAACCACTGCAACTGGGGATTCTAAACCACTGTAAGCAGGGGCCTTAAACCAGTTAACCAGGGATCCTAAACCAGTGTAACCAGGGACTTTAAACCACTGTAAGCAAGGATCTTAAACCACTGTAACCAGGGATGCTAAACCAATGTAATCAGGGACTTTAAGCAGTGTAACCACTGTAAGCAGGGATCCTAAACTACTGTAACCAGGATCCTAAACCAGTGTAAGCAGCAATCCCAAACCACTGCAGGAGGGATGTGAAGCTCTGAGTGAGCACAGGGACAGGAACAGGCAGGTGCAGATCTGAGCGAGGACACCACACAAGGAGCAAAGCAGAAAGTCCTAAAGAACGACACTGCTGTGCCTGTGCACCCTTATCAGCAAAATAAAACAATTGCCAAGATGTGCTACATCTGCACAATTGTCTCCAAATTAAATGTACATCCATGTTCTAGAAATATCAGTAATTCCTCTATAAAGCATCCATAATTCTTCAATTCCACTGGGATTCCTTTTTTAGCTGCCAATTTTAGAGTCTTCCCAAGAGATACTGGCTTGAACCTTCTATCTCAGCTATGAAATACAGACAGGATATTTTTATTAAAAAAACCAAAGCACACCCTTGAGACTCAACAGTTCAGACTGGAGATAACAACTCCTGAGTCACACAATGTGGTTTTAAAGAGGCTCCAATAAATCATGGAATGGCTTGGGTAGGAAGGAACCTTAAAGATCATTTTGTTCCAGCCCTGCTGTCATGGACAGGGAAATCCCTGCAGCTTCCTACACCTGCATTGGCCATTTTTTTCCCCAAATATAAGGTCGAGGTACGAATCTCAATGTTTTTCCTCTGTGACTTGGAGAGGGATAAAGGATTTGTCTCCTCCTTTGAGAGAGGCAGCTGAAAGACAGCTACTCCAGCAGCACGTGGATTTGGGGATGGTTACAGAGCCACAGAAATCAGAGCTGGCTATTAGACAGCTGAATTTGTTACACCCCCAGGCTGCTTTGGGCTCCAAGACCTCTCAGATGATGTTCCAAAATCAGGAGGACTTCACAGCCTTTCTTTCGTGGTGCCAGAGAACTGAAATTTTGGGATGACATTCAGCCTTTCCCTTTGAAAAGGCTTTTTATCCTGAAGGCAGGGCCCCATCCTCACAGTGCACGTTGTCACTGGAGTGTTTCATTGAAAGGAAAGAGGGAGCAGCATCCTTTAGAGACCAGTGTGCAGTAAAAAGGAGCAGACATCTCCCGATACTTGCGATACCTCTCAGGATTTAAGGACACTTTGCAAAACATCCTCTCCACTGCCTGGCAAGGGCTGAGCCTGCTGCCTTCCCTCTGCTCCTGGCTTACACCAGCCCATCCATCACCTGCCTTTTTACCTGGCAATGATGAGGAAATGATGCCTGTGAGCAGCCACGTGCACCACAGGGTGTCATTTCTAGCGTCCCACAGCAAACATTTTTTCCAGGTGCCAGCAGCTGTTTCCATCCTTCATTTGGACTTTTATCAACAGTGCTGCCGTGTCTCCTTCCAGCTGCTCCCACCACATTGCTGGCAGCTGGAAAAAAAACCAAACTAACCCAGCTAGGGCAGTTTTCTGGGTCACCTGGAGGGGTTTGGTGGCACTGCCATCACCCTGCAGCTCGGCTGGTGGAGGGATGTGGCAGGCACTTTCTTCTCTCTCTCAGGACTTTTTCATAGAAGAACACAGAGGAAAGAAAGAGAAAAAAATTTCTATTTCTGCTCCTTGTTTTTGCCATGTGGAACGTGTTTGGAGAATTGTTTCCCTGGGGTGATGGCTTGGTTGGATTCTGGTGAGGATTGTTTGAGCCTGGTGGCCAATCCAACCCACCTGGGGCTGGACTCTCAGAGAGGGTCACGAGTTGTGAGTAGTTAGATATGGTAGTTAGAAAAAGCAGGTTTGTAGTTTTAGTATCTCCTTTAAATAGGGTATTAATGTATTTTAGTATAGTTATAATAAAGAAACCATTCAGCCTTCTGAGCTGCAGTCAGACATCAGCATTTCCTCCCACCAGCTTCACCTGCATTTACAACAGAGGGAGAAGGCACAAGGGGGGTACCCAGCCCAGCTGGTACCAGCTCACAGCACAGCACAATAAACCTCACCACAGCCAAGAGGAGGCCTCCAAGTCGTGGGGAGGGGTGAAGGAGGACTGGACACTCCATATTTAGGTCTAAGCTCTCCCCAAACAATGAGGGTCCTTCCCTTCTTCCTCTCCCCCAGCAGAGCTGCCCACAGCTGGTGCCACCACCCTGCAGGGACAGCCAGGAGAGCCCAGGCCCTGCCCTCCCAGCAGGGACGTTCCTGACACCCCATTCCCACACATCTCAGAGCTCCAGAAAATCCCAACAGCCCCAGAGCGCTGCGGGGACGTGGTGGGTGCTGGGCGGCTCGGGGGAAACTGAGGCACAGGGGTGGCACAGGGGTGGCACAGGGGTGGCTGCAGCCCACTGAAGGTACTGGGAAAATCCCCTGCTGGTTCAGAGGGAATGAGGGTTAGGGCTATCAGCCTTCCCAGGCAGGAGAGCCCCTGGCACAGGGATGGCCATGGCACAGGGGAGCCCCTGGCACAGGTGAGATGCCAGCACAGGTGAGATCCCAGCACAGAGGAGCCCCTGGCACAGGTGAGCCCCTGGCACAGACCATCAGGGTTTGCTGTTCCACAGGCAGGGAATGGCAGCCCTTGAGCAGCTCCCGGGGCGTGAGAGGAGCCCACCTCAGGAAAGAACAGGACTGAGTGATGGCAGCACCCCTTCACATGGCACAAGTTCTCCATCATGCTTGGCCAAGTCCCCTCTCCACTCACCATCCCCACCCAGGCTGGGAGAAGATGTTTATTCCTAAAATCAGAGGGATTTATTCCTTTATCAGCATGGTTTGACCTGCAGCATCTCTGTATTTCTGGGCCACACACAGTCCTGCTCAGCCTGGAGCTGCAGCTCTCTCCTGCCCTGGCCCTGGAAAGGTCTCAGGGTTGAACTCTGTCTGGAAAGGGCTCTGGGCTCCCAGCAAACGTCACATCAGCCTCCAAAACCTCTCCATCTCCGAGCTGTGTCAGTCCCAAAAGCCTCTCTCCAAACAGCAAAGGTCAGACCACACAGTGCATGCAGAACTCTCCCCTCACAGCAGCCTGGTGCTGCAGGGTCTGCAGCCTCTTCAAGTCCCCAGAAATTACAGATGCAGAGCCCTGAGTCCTTCACTGAAACAAAAATCCCTGATTTACAAGAAATGGAACAGGGGAAAACAGGACATGGGTTTACTTTTGGTTTTTTATTTGTTTTGGCTTGGTTTGTTTTTTTGCTCTAAAGGTTCCAGATCTGTCCAAGGAAAGTATCCCTCAGGGCTTATCAGAGCAGCCACTGCAAAGGAGAACAAAGGAAACACCAATCATTTCCAGGAAATCAGAAAAATTACAAGCTTTATCCTTCAGAGGAGAGCAGATTCCTGCAGTGGGTTTGGCTGCTGTGTCTTTGAGCTTCCTTTTCCCCAGTCCCAGCTTCCTAGCACGAGATTCCTCCAACAATAGAGACTGGCGTCAAAAGAAGAAAGGGGGAAAAATGGAAAAGAGCCCTCCTTTTACAAATGGGCTGCAAATGGAAGGACAGGACTTGTCCCTTGGGGGGAATTGGTCCCTCCTGGTGCTGTTGGGGACTCAGGTCAAGCACTGCAGCCCTGCTGTGGTGTCACGGGGCAGAAAGATGCCCTTGGCTCCATCTTCCTCCCTTTCTAGGAGTTATGAGGGGCTGGGGAGTGGCTGCTCACAGCACCAGGGCAGGAGAATGAGGTGCTCAGACCCCACAGAGCTGCTGCAGGGAGTGACAGCACAGCTCAAAAGCCACCAGGAGGGTCTGGGAGGGTAAGCAGAGCCCAGGCAGCACCTTCCAGGGGCTCAGAGCAGAGCACAGCCTCCCTCCAGGATGGGAGCTGGGCTCAGCCTCACCCTGCTCCTCTCCAGCACCAACTCCCTCTGCAGCTTTGCTCAGCTGCACCTGCATCCCCAGGTGTGAAACAGACTTTGACAGCTCTCCAGAGGCAAAGGCAGCTAAATGTGGATATTCTGGAAATGAGGGATCGGCCCACTGACCCTGCTCTCCTTTCAGAACAGAGAGCAGCACGGGCTGCGTAGCCAAAAATCTGAGGGAATTCTGTCCAAGCTGAGATGGGCTGGTTTAAAAACCAGAGTCACCTAAATCAAAAGGAGGAAATCAACCACCCAAACACACCTGGGACTGTCAGAAAAGACAACAGGCTTTGGGTGAGGAACCCAGAGGTTCCTTGGGAGCTGCAGATGTGAAATAAAGCTGGAGAACTGCTCAGGTTGCTGCAAATCTAAACTCAGGGGCCTCTTTTTTCACGGAGGAAGATTTTTAAACCCCCACAAAGACCAATGAAGTCCTTCTTATTTTACCCACACATTTTTCCCTCACCCAGGAAGAGCAGAGGTGTCTCAAACCTCCTTGGTGGGGAGCGAGGCACCAGCAGAGAGCCACAGAATGATTTGGAAAAGCCCTCCAAGACCCTCCTGACCCCCACCTTGTCCCCAGCCCAGGCTGGAGTGCCCACCCATGGCTGTGTCTCTGCTTTCCTCTTGTCCCCCATGGTCTTGTCCACCAGACCCCGTTGTTTTATCCCTTTTAATGACAGGAAAGGTTTGTTCTGGGGGAGAGCACAGCTGAGGCAGGAGCTGTGAAAGGGCCAGAGCTGCTCCCAGGAATGTGGCCCGACCTGAAGGGCAGCGGGGTGTGCAGAGGACACCTCAGAGGCAGAAGCTGAGCAGCAGGGACAGCACAGGGACTGCTGGCAGCACTTTGGGCCGTTCTGAGGGGGTGCAGAACTCCTCGAGCTCCCACAGCCGCCCTGGAGGACCTGGACATCCTCCCCAAGGCCATTGTGTGCTCACAGCACAGCGAAACCCCTGCGTGTCCCTGCTCCCACCTTCACATCCCACACACCCTCATCCCAGCCTGCCTTCAGCACCGCCAGAGCCGCCCTGCTGAGGTGGAAACGGGCGATAAAAGCTGCAGGAAACCATCGGCACAAGAGCTCAGCCACCAACTCCGGGCCGAGCGGGCAGCCCGAGACCAGAGCGGCCTCGAGCATCCCTGGGAGAACAGGGCTGCCCTGGTGCAAAAAAATAAAATAAAGTGATGTTAAAAGTGTACAAAAATCACTCGTTTTCCCTCCTGCAGTGAGCCAGGCCCGGTAAGTGAGACACCCCAGCACCGGTTTGGCCAGTTCTGTGTCTGAGCAGTGACTCAGAGCCAAACGCCCCCAGCAGAAATGAGAAATGAGAAATCAGAAATGAGAAATCAGAAATGAGAAATCCTCCCCTCTGCTCTGGCACGAGCCCTTCCGCCACACCTGCAGATCTACTCTGCACTTTTTTTTGATTTTATTTTTTGGCTTTGCAGAGGAAAACGTTATGGTTTTACACCTGTGCTCTGCTGATGAGGACAATGTGGGGTGGGACAGTGAGGACAAGCACCAGTGGGGTTGTGCTCCCTCGGATTTGGGAGCATTTCCTTCTCCCACATCTCCAGGAGAGAGAGACTCAAGGGCAGCTTGAATCTACCGTGTTGTTTTTCCTAGCTTTTACAGAGATGGGGTCATAATTCAAGAAATAAAACTAAAAAAAACCAAAAAAACCAACAAACAATTAATTTTTTTTTTCTCCAAAAATTGAGGTTTTTATCCAAAATTTGAGTTTTTTATCCAAAAATTAAATTTTTTCTCCAAAAATTGTTTTTTATCCAAATACTAAATTTTTTAATCAAAAATTAATTTTTTTCTCCAAAAATTGAATTTTTTTATCCAAAAATTAATTATTTAATCCAAAAGTTATTTTTTATCCAAAAACTATTTTTTATCCAAAAATTGATTTTTTTATCCAAAAACTATATTTTTTTAATCCAAAAATTAAAATTTTTTATCCAAAAGTTAAAATTTTTTTTAATCCAAAATTTGATTTTTTTTTCTCCAAAAATTAATTATTTAATCCAAAGATTTTTTTTTTCCTCTCTCTTTCTTTTTCTCCAAACAGGACAAACCCCCAGAGAACGTGCCCAGGTAAACCCAACCACTGGAGCAGGACACGACCTGCAGCTCCCTCAGCCCACGCTGGATCTGCCTCATTCTTCATCTTTAAAAGGGGCCAAAGAATCCCTGTTAAGGAAATGCCAATGGGTGGGGTGAACCAAAAAGATTCTTAAAATTCTAAACAAAATCAAAATAAAAAATATATCACACACAGCTGTCACTTTACACAGACAGAATTCTGGGCTGTGGGAGCCTCGCCAATCCCGCCCTTAGAATTTCCTACTTCTCCTGTCCACGTGCTGATGTGATTTATCCTGGCCTAATGTTATTTTTCAAATATTTCTTTTTTTTTAGCAAATATTTTTCAGATATTTCATGTATTTTTTCATATATAGTTACATATTTAAAATATATAAATGTATATATTTAATGAACTATACATATATATGTGAAATATATAAAAATATATATAATATATATGAAAATATATAAATATATGTTTATTTATATATAATATATATATTATATATATTATCTATATACATTTTCTATATTTCATATTAAATAGATAAAATATATTTCATCTATTTTTCAAATATTTTTCCAAATATTATTCACGTATTTCATCTATTTTTCATATATATATTTCATATATAAAAATATATATTTCCCATATATATGAAATTGATAAAATATATTTAATCTAAATATATAACAAATATAGATATAATATATATTATATATATTTCAATAAATAAAAAAAATTTACTATAAAATATATGTACATAACTAAATATATAAATATATAATAGAAAATATATTTATATAGATAAATATAGAAATATATCATATAAAATATATTTATAGAGATAAATATAGAAATATATAAATATATTTATAAAATAAATATATAAGCTATAAAATATATTTTAAAATAAATGTAAAAATATACATAAAATATAAACTATATTTATAAAATAAATATATAAATATTTATATTCTACAGCTCCCCGGGCAGGACATCTGGGTGTTTCCACAGCACCAAGATGGGCTCTGTGGCAATCCAGGGCATTGTAAGTCAGGTGAACCCAATGGGAAGAAATGCTGATGTCTGACTCAGTTCAGAAGGCTGAATGATTTCTTTATTATAACTATACTAAAATACATTAATATACTATTTAAAGGAGATACTAAAACTACAAACCTGCTTTTTCTAACTCCCATATCTAACTCCTCACAGCTCGTGACCCTCTCTGAGAGCCCAGCCCCAGGTGGGTTGGATTGGCCACAGGCTCTAACAATCCTCACCAGAATCCAACCAAGCCATCAGCCCAGGGAAACAATTCTCCAAACACATTGCACGTGGGAAAAACAAGGAGCAGAAATAGAAATTGTTTTCTCTTTCTTCTCTCTGTGCACCTCTAGGAAAAATCCTGAGAGAGGGAGAAATGTGCTGCCACAGCAGGGACACAGCAAGAGCTGCCTCAGCTCCAGCCTCAGGGTTTTCTGGAAGTCATGGCTTGAGGGTAGGAACTCCACCGAGGTTCTCAGCCCTCCACAGCAAGGCCAGAAGTGGTTGTGTGATACTGCAATAGTGAAAATATCTGGGTTTTCAACAGGAAATCTATTCTGGGATCTTGAAGGAAGGCTCCTTAACTTTCCCTTTTGGAAAGAATTGTTGATGATCTCACTGCATGGCTATCAGCGTCCTGGGCCAAATATTCCTGCTCTTGGACTTCTGATCAGCTACCAAAGCAGATGCAGGAACTAATTAAAGAAGCAGAGCCTGTGTTTTCTGCTTCTTGCAGCTCTAAATTCAGTAGCTGGTACATGACACCTCGTGAGCTGATGCTTGTCTGTCTGTGATCTCAGATGAAAGAAACATTCACCAAATAATCCAGGGGGATGGGAGCTTGAGCACTCTCTGCCAGGGCTGTTCCAACAGATGGAGAAACAAAATCAATTGCAGGATCCCAGATCCACAGGCAGTCAGTCTCAGGAATGCTATTAGGAAAATAACCTGATCTCTACTGGCTGGAAGCATTTTGGACCTGGGATGACATCACCTGGAATTCGTAATCCTGGGTTTTCCACGAGGACAAATTCTGGGGCCATGTTGCACAGTCCTTTAGTAGCTTTATTTATGGCAGCATATTCACCCCTATGCCATATTTCATAGGATGGAAGAGACTAAAATGAAGTTGCCGTGGCTGAACAGAGGAAAAAGCACAGGAGATTTCAGTGGCACCAGCCTGTCACTCACTTATGCTCTCAAGAAATTTTACATGGCACACGCAAGGGACATCATTAAAAATAAAGTGAACTAACTTGTAATTTAGAAAGGAACCTTCTCTTCCCTGAGTTATTTATTTACCAGTTAAGAATCTGTCAAACCCTTCTTAACTATTAACAACCAGTTGTTGAGGTTGGGATATAATCCCAGGCCAAACTGCACAATTAATTGTCACGAGAGCCTGAAATTTATTGCTCTCCTTGTGCAACCATCGATGTGCAGCTGCACAAAAGCACCTGTGCCCCAAACCTCCAGGAGGAGCTCAGAGCCTGGGGTCCTGCTCCCTGCAAACACTGCAGGGGCTGTTCCCAACACACAGAGGGGATGCAGGAATAAACAGATAAACACAAAATTAGGATATTCCCAAACACCTAGTATTGAAAAATGTGTTTGATTGAGGAAAATGATGGAATCATGGAATGGTTTGTGTAGGTAAGGACCTTAAATATCATTCAGTTCCACCCCCAGCCATGGGCAGGGACAACTTCCACTATCCCAGGTTGCTCCAAGCCCTGTCCAACCTACACTTCAAGGGATGAGGGAGCCACAGCTTCTCTGTGCCAGGGCCTCACAGGGAACAATTTCTTCCTAATCCCTAACCTAAACCTACTCTCTTTTCTGTTTGCATATAGAAAATACACTACTTAACTAGCAGGAAGCTAACAGAAATGCCAGGCATGGTAGAACAAATGCAGGGAGAAATAATGACCAGGAAACCAAATCTCTCAGCCTTAAATGGTCACAAAAGCTCATGCTTGGGGGGGAAAAAACAAACAAATTGCAACAGAGAACAGTGACTCTCCCACACCAGGTGTGCAGCCACCTTTTCACAGCACAGCTCTCAAATCAAAGCAGCAAATTTTCTATGATTGCTTCAGAGGCTGGGGAAAAAAAAAAAAGCATTGCCTGAAGCAGACATTGAGGGCATCATGTCATGAGGAATTTTGAGTACAAATATATTCTACACTAAAAGCAAGCAGGTGACTTTGCATCCCTGCAGTTGCTTTTGAACCTGGTGTCTCATTTATTTTCAAATCCTCCACACCTCCCTCACATCAGGATATTGGAGTCTGTAGGATAAGCCCACTCCTGGGTACCAATTTGCTCCAATTTCCCTGTGGCCACAACCTGAATGTTCAATTAAGATCCTATCACCAACAGCCAGAGCTCACCTGGAGTGGTTCCACAGCTGACAGAATCCAAACCCAGCCACACCAGTGGTGCCTGCACCCACAAGGGCAGGAATGGGGAAGAGCTCCTCCCCTCCTAAAGCCTGTAGATATTTCCAGGGAGATGTCCAGCTGTGGAACATCCCCGTGGGCAGAGATGGAAGAATCTCAGAACCTGACAATGCAAGCAACTGGCCCAATTTCATCTCATGAACAACAATTGCTGGGCTGAGAGGGAAGAAAAACTAAATGCAATTTGTTTCTCTCCAGACATGTGTCACCATAAAATGAAAGGACTCAGTTCAATACAAAACTCCTTTGGGCAAGGACGTGGCATTTAGGTTTTGTCTGTGGGCACAAAGCACATGGCTGATGTACCATGAAAATAAAAATGTTCTCTTAACCATTACCCAAAAATGCAAAGGAATCAGCAATGCTGGAATGCTCTGCTTTGACATTTCCTGCTCCCTACCACTCTCCTGGGTATCCCTTTGGGCTGGCCCCAAATTAAATCTGAACAACATTCTCTGCCTCTTCCTTTTCAAAAATATCTAAGGATTTGGGAGTTTCTGTCCTGGCTGGGGGGTATAAATGATCTTTGATGTCCTCTCCAAAGCCTGCATAGGGCACATCCACCCTCCTGACTGGGAAAAATCTGCTTCACTTTGTCTCATCCCTAGAAATTTCCAGAAATGCTGCATTTTGGTCACTGAGAATGTCTGTGGTAGAAAGCTGAATTTTCACCCAGATCCAGCTGTATCTGAGAGCTAATGACAACAGTCTGGAAGGAAACTTTGCTGCAAATGTTACTGGAAGGATCTCAAGCAAACCAGATCTTTCAACACAATAAAAAACAAGCCAACTCCCAGCTGCAGGTGGAGATCAGATAAGGAAAAAAAAAACCCCATTGGGAGTAGAAAAATACTTTACATCATTTTTTTTTTTTTTTTTTTAGTGTGGTAATCTTAGGTTTCACCTCCAAGTGGACATAATCAGTTCTGTCTTCTCTCAGGTTCCTTCAGCTGAAAAATGCCCAGCCACACTCCTCTTGGGAAATGGGTTTTCCTCCCCACCATCTGGAAGGTGCCCTTCTGACCTAGGAACAATTACTCTTTTCCCCATTGATTTCATCCCTTCCCACTTGAAAAATATCAGCTTGAGCGACTTCCTCTCTTTCCCAGGGGCCACGTGCCAGAGCAGCTCTGCCTTGCTCATCTCCTTCTCCAAAATCAGCATCAGCACTCCCCACCACACTGAGGACACCCTGGAAACACGACTTCTACATCAGCAAGGCATGCTCTGCTCTGCTCTGCTCTGCGAGGAGAGCACGAGTCCCTCGGACTCCCAGGGACTCCTTTTTGCACTCTGGGGTAGTCAGGAGGGAGCTCACCAATTCAGGATGCTCTCCTGCCTGTTCTACACATCCTACAAACTGCTGGTGATGCCTCAGGTTGTAGCTTTTATATTTTCACATTCTGTGTTGCTTTAGTGTGTGGGTCTGGGTTCCATATCAGGGGATGGTGAGCTCTTGGAACAGAGAAGGGAGACAAAACAATTCCTGCTCCAGCTGGGCACCAAGGGCAAATGATCCAAATCTCAGCCCAAGAGCACAAACCCCGTGGGCTGGAGGGAGAAAAAGAAGCAGGGTGGGACTGCCTGGGCTGGAGCTGGAATTGGATCCAATATGCAAATGGAACAGAACTGATCAAAGTGAGACCTCATGACCAGTCATTCATTTTGGGACCATTTTGGTTCATTTTGTGCCATTTTGGTTCATTTGGGTGCAGCCCTGGCTGGGCTCTGGTGCTGCCCAAGGTGGATCCATGGAGGAGATCCTTTTAATAAATCCCTGCTTTATTCTGTAGCTCTGCCCAGCCTCTGCTCTAGCTCAGCCTCCACAAGGCATCACTGGAACCACCCAGTCAGACTTTTCCTGGCTCTTGGACCTTCCCCTGGAGCAGGGAGTCAGTGATTGGGATGCAGTTGCTGTGGAGGCACAGAGTGAGCTGAAATCCAGCTGACAGTTTTTGGTAGTTTGGTAAACACATGCAATGTGTCAACCCAAACCAAAGAACAAACAAGTCGTTTTGGGTAACAGAGAAGTCATTTTTAACATAATTTTAACAGCAGCCACATCTCCCATGTGCAGTTTCCTCCGGGCTCTATTCCTCAGCTCCAGGTGATTGTTGCTCCCTGGTTGCTCTGTCTCTCACACAAATATCCACATGGGGAACACTTTTCTGTCTCTTTCTCTCTCCTTCCTTAATGCTTTCAGAAAACAAATTCCTTCCTCACTTACGTTTTGTTTATGGGTACATTTGTGTTGTACTCCTGTACCTTCAACACCCATAGTGGTGCCTGGGGCCTCTGGTGGGTTTTGCACTCTGGTTTGTGTGGTTGTTACCCCCTGCCCAGTGTGGAGCCCTCCCACCCCTCACCAGCACAGCCCCACTGGGCAGCAAATGGGGTTTGGGGTGTAACGGAGAAAAGGGAGCAGGAGCTCCTCAGCAGGGACCCAGTGCCTTCCCCAGATGCTGCCACAGCACCACCTTTGTCACCTCCCTCACTGCTCGGTGTCCCCATCCCATCCCAGGGGACACAGCCTCAGGCATCAGCTCTTGGAGAGGTGTTTTGGCTACCAGAGCTGTGATGCTGCTCTTGGGGCAAACTCTGGCCTCAGCAGTTTTGGGGGTGGCAGCACAGTGCGGGTGTACGGACCAGAAAATCCTCATTTGTGGAACATATTTCTGAAGAAAGCTTTGCTTTCCTTTTCCCTTTCTAATTCTCACCTCAGCTCCTTCAGGTGAATCCATGTTCTCTGTATGTGAGCTGTACCTGTCCCTGGGCCTCCACCTTCTCCAGGTGAGATCAATCATTCTTTTCTTTCTCCTTCTTTTACTGCACTTAGATTTTTCAGGAATACTGCCCATTCTGTTTCCTTAACTGAAAATGCATTTTTAGGGGAAAACAGTGAAGAGCCCTGAACTGTGTAAGGTTTGTCCCAACATGAGCTGTCCTGTGGGAATATTCTTCCCCAAAAGAGAAATCATCTTTACATCCAGCAAAACTAATTATCCCATTGATTTCAGGCAGTTCCCAGACCATGCATCTGGCTCCAAGGTCTGCTAGCTGGAAATATGGATGGACAGGCAAAAGATCTGGCAAATATTCTAAGGAATATTGAAAATAACCATCAACTAGTATGGCTTTTCTCCTTCACTAGAGCTTGTTTGCCTCGTGGCCATGAGTGACAAAAAATGTTCAAATTCTCCCTGTTACATAAAGTCTTTGGGAGATGAGGATGCCAATTGAACACAGATAGAAAGGCCAAAGTTTCCACTGCCAAAACCTCACAGTTCCTGAGGACAGAGCCTAAAACCAGCTGGAGCCCACATCCTGCTCCCATTCCACTGGGATTAGCCCCAAGGGCTGCTCTGCTCCTTGGAATTACCTTTTGTTTGGGTAACAGGATGAAAAATGAAAAGTGGGACCGCAGTCAGTGAATTTCCAGTCTTTTTCTGGATGCTGTGAGAGGTTAATCCATGTGTGCAGGATTCAAGAACACCATGTCAATCCCAAATGCTGCCTGTAGGGTGGGAAGGGAAGGGAAGGTCTGGTTTACAAAACTGGCTGGGTCTTGGATCCAGCTTCCCATTTGGATCTCTGGGCAGCAGAGCAGATAGCACAATGATTAAATACTGAGGCAAAGAAAGCTCCCAGCTGCTGTGACAGAGAAGGAGGAATCTGGAAAAGCGAGAACTGTTCCCCCCGCACCCTCATCCAGAAGGACTTTGTGCTCATTAAGGCAGAATTTGCTGACAATTTCCAAAAAGCACGGGGTGACCTGGGGGACAGCAGGCAGAGATAGGAATCACCCTGGGGCCTGACTGTGCTCATGAACCTGAGGGGTTTACGAGGCACTGAGAGCTGTGCTGGATGACCTCAGGCCATTCCCAATGTCTTCACTACAGCAAATCGTTATGTGATGTTCCTGATATCCCTGAGTCACCCCCTGCACAGGATGTTTGAGTGCAGCCCCGTCAGCTGCTGACCCCACCTGCCACTTCCAGTGTCACTTTGATTACAAGAATTATTCGCAAGAATCCCTGCTCCAGTTCACAGATCTGTACAAAGCACTTGGCAAGTTTTGCTTGTGACTCTGCAATTACATCAGCCACCTTCCAATATCACCACCCATCAAGGACCTGGAGCAGTGATGTCCAGCTTTCAGCCCTACAAACACCTGTACATTCATAGAGTCAGAATAGTTCAGGTGGAAGGGACCTTAAAGCTCATCTCATCCCACCCCAGCAAGGCAAAGCTGACACAACTCTGCTGAGGGGCTAAAAATCCAGACCTTCACTCAGACAGCAGCTTGCAGACTATTCTCTGTGTTAATTTTGCTTGCTTCCTAATAAGAGAGACCTTCATCCAGCAGAAGATTACCCTTTCCTACACATATTTATCCCTAATCCCCTGCCAGGCCTTCAGAAAGCGTTGCTGTGGAGACTGGAGGATGGTCAGAAGCTCCAGCGTGGCACAAAGCAAAGGACTGAGGTCGTGCTGGCCCCATTCTGACTGCAGGGACAAAGCTCTGCTTGTGGGGAAGGTTTTGGGCTGAGAGGTGGAATTTGGGGACACACCAGGCGCTCTCAGGTGGCCCCAGCAGAGCCCAGGGTGGGGTAAAGCCTGCCCAGCCAAGGATCAGTGATCTGTGCAAACCCCACCTTGGCAGGGCTGGTGCTGGATGATCTTTGAGGTCCCTTCCAACCCAAAGCATTCCATGATTCTGTGATTTCAACATCCAGTGAAGATAATGCCAGCATTGACACTGGTGTCCCTGTGCTTTGAGTGACAGCCAAAGCCAAGTCTTCTCCTCCACTCCAGTGCTTTGATTTCCCAGAGTTTTTCTCAGGGGAAGAAGAAACCTCAATTAAATTCCCTGTTAGGAAGGGGACCAAAGGAAATCTGGGTCCTGAAACCCTCTCAGTTTTTTGTGGGAAGGTGCATGTCTTTACCCCTGTGATGGTTTTCAGATCTGGGAAAGGAAACGGGAGAAAAAAAAGATCTTTTAAAGACTGATTTCAAATCAAGACCCATGATCTTGTTACCAAGGTACTTAGGATGTTAAAAAAGACAGACTTCTGTGGGTGGAAACGAGCAAAAAGATCAACTGAGCCTCCAGTTTCATGTAGCTGCCTTCAGCAGAATATAGCAGAGAGGGGGAAAAAATTCCCCATGAAAGAAATCCAGAAGATGAAAGGAAGCTGGCTGGGAAAGGGAATGTTCATCAGAACATCATCTGCTCCTTAACAGCAGGCTGAAGGCTGCAAAACTTCTTTTTAGGAATTGCCATAGCCTAGGAAGTATCTTGAATGACCTAAAAAGAGATGTAAGGATATATGCATATAAAAAAAAAAATATATATATACACACAGAGATACATCCAGAGAGGGAGCCTATATGTGAGGACAGATCTCTGCAGCCTTGAAGGCTTGGAGCCAACCCACTTCCTGCTGTGCTCAGTCACTGAAGCTCTCAGGACTCCAGGATTGCTAAAATTGGGCAGCTCCAGATCTCCATTTTAACTCAACCCCTTTCCTGAAGCAGCAGAATCCCAGCTGAGGAGCTGCCTCTTCTCTTGGTACATGGGAGCAGCTCCTGGGAACCACGGGGCTCATCTTGGATGTTCCCACAGGGAGGATGCAGGCTACAAAATGGGAGCTGTTGCTTGGGTGAAACTCGAAAGCAGAGGCAGCTGTTTGCTGCCCTGTGTCACAGGAGGAACCTGTGAGACCCTGCAAAGTGCCTCAGGTGGGTTTGGGGTGTCCTTGGCTCAGAACAGTTTCAAGATTGGGGTGGCACAAGCAGCAGGCTGCACCTTGAGGCAGCTGCAAAAGGCCAAAAAAATGAATAGATCAAAACACAGCCAGTCACAGACTCAGTTTCAATGCTGGGCCATTGCAAATCTCAGCTCCTCAGAGCACAAACTGTTGTGATTTGAGACAAAATTGTGATATGCACAAGCCCAGTGGAAAACGATTGAGTTTTTCCATGGTTATTAATGGCACTGGGTCCAACCAAGGGTTACTGATGACACTGAGATCCTAAATCATGTGATTTAGTTTCACAGGAAAAGAGGAAATTACCTCAGGGCAGGCTCAGGGTGGACATCAGCAGGAATTTCCCCATGGAAAGGGGCTCAGGCACTGGAACTGCCCAGGGAGGTTTGGATCCCCATCCCTGGGGTGTCCCAGAAGGGCTGGAGGTGGCACTTGATGCTCTGGGCTGGGGACCAGGTGGGGATCAGGTTGGATTTGATGGGCTGGGAGGGCTTTTCCAACCTAAATTATTCTGGGATTCTGTGAAATCAGATATCACAGAGCTCAGGGGGATCCCTCCAAGCCAGTAAAGCAACACCTCCACCCCCAGGAGACTCTTCCTCAGCAAAACCAGGCAGGTGCATCCTCCACATCCCTCTCTAGTGCACAACCGAGTCTTTGCAAGGGCACAGCCCCACCACTGCTCCACAGAGAGCACAAAAACCAGGATTTCCAGCTCCCAGGGACATCCTGTCCTCACCCTCAGGGAGACACTGCAAGACAGAGTGGGCACGAGTGAAGACACTCGAAGGAGAGAACGTCCTCTTTGGTTTACAACCTGCAAATTCTGCAGTCCCCAGCTCTGACAGGAAGCAGAATCTATTTTTCCCTTCATTCCCAACCTGACACTAACACTGAGATGTTTTCCCCCTATATTTAGTGGCCACATTACCTGGCACTCACTGCTGTGCTGTCACGAGCAGCTCTGTTACACGGCAGAGCAGTGGGAACATGGAGTTTTCCTCTGTTTGGGTTATTTTTTTCCTTCCTCTTCCCTTCTCCCCAAAACACTCACACAAATTTCTTGCAGCATAATCCTTCCTCCCTCCTGGGCAATGCCATCAGCTGTCATCCTGCATCATGTGCTTCTGCCTTCTCTGGATCACTCACACCCCCCACACCACTTTCCCCAGGTCTGTCACAGTTATTAAAACCTCATAACAAGCTGCTTTGCATTTAATCCCATCTGTCATCAGATCCTGTTTAAACACCAAGAATTACCACTTTAATGTGACTACTTCCTAAGATATGACAGCTTTCTTCCACGGATCTCAAAGAGTTCTGCAAAAGAAGCTGAGCATTCCTAAGCTCCTTTTTCTTTTTCTTTTTTTTTTTTTTTTCTGGATGATAACTGAGACAAGAGGAAATAGGGCAGCCCAAGCAAAATGAACAGCCCAATGCCAGGAGACACGAGAAACCCAGCTGGGATATCCCAGCCTGGACTTGTGGCTGTCACTTCAAGCTGCCTGCAGCTCACAAGAGCACCTCTCTGTGAGAAGAAATCCCCTTTTCCCCAGCCACGAGGGACGTGGAGCTGTTGGATTCCACCAAGATGATTACAGGGAGGGAACACTTCTCCTGTGAGGAAAAGCTAAAAGAATTTCTAATGTTCAGCCTGGAGAAGAGAAGCTTAGGGGGGAACCTAATTGTGATCTACAAGGGATGGGAACTGAAGGGAAAAAGAGAAAAAAGAGAGAGGTTTCGTACAGAGCCTGGAGTGACAGGACAAGGGGGAATGGCTTCACACTGACAGAGTAGGGTTAGATTGGGAATTAGGAAGAAATTCATTACTCTGAGGGAGGTGAGATCCTGGCACAGAATGCCTGAAGTTGTTCCCATCCCTCCAAGTGTCCAAGGCCAGGTGGAACAGGGCTCTGAGCAATGTGGTCTAGCGGGAGGTGTCCCTGGCTGTGGCAATGAGTAGGAATGAGATTTTTTTTAAGGTTCCTCCCAACCCAACCCATTCTGATTCTCTTCATGCCCACAGAGAAGGGGTGTTGCCCCACACGAACATCCCCATCCTGCCAGAGAATCTCTCCCAAGTCTGCAACACAAACTGCAGGATCTAAGCCCCCTCAGGACCCCCATCTCTGGGCCAGAGCATGAGGCAGGTTGCTGATTAAGCCACCAACACGTTATTTTGTAAGAGAATGAAAAAAAAATAATTGAGAAAGCGCATTTGTTATTATTCATTAAATGTACTGGAGCTGCCTTATGTGCTAAATGTTCTTCCCCTGATGATCTTAGCACCTAATTAAAGGAGGCTGATGAGGCATGATAGAAGCAGTGTGTGAGTACATCCAAACTACCAATGGAAAATGGAGGCAGGGATAGCACATAAATTACCCACATGAAAGGGGGTGAGAGCACCGAGTTCTGCCGGTGATCAAAACATTCCTTCCTCCCTTGGAAACTCTGCTGGGTGACACAGCAGCAATGTCCCCCTTGCCAAACTCATTACCTGCAGGGAGAGTCCAAGCCTGATGCTCTGGGAGCTGGTGAGTCCTAAAGCTGGCAGGGTTTTAGTAGGATTTGTCCCAGAGAAATGTTGGCCTGAAGCTACTTTTGCAATTGAACTTGAATCAAGATTTCTGGAAGGGCTTATTTATATTTACATGGGATGACAATCCCAAACATTGGGATACCACAAGAGAGCTGGTTCTCATGGAGTTTTCCATCCCACTTTTAGGACACTCTGCTCCAGAGTCCTCTAAAGGATCTCCAGCTCTGTACCTTTTGGATTTCCTCCAGGAGGAACAGGGAGAGCTCAAGTTACAACTCCAGTTCCCAATATTCCACCCAGATGAAAATGTCCAGGTTAAAAAACCAAGTTGGGACTTAGGATTTTAATTTCAGCCAAGGAAAGGAGTTCAGAGACATCCTTTCCTCTTCAGTCCCTAATTAACTTATGTTGGCATCCTCAAAAATTAATTACTGTGCATCCTCAAAAATCGAGGCACAGAAGTGTTGGATCCTCCTGTAATGAAATCCTTGGCATCCGTACCACGGGCCATGGCTCTTGTGAACAAATTCCTTGTGATTTAGCTCCTACTTTGAGCCAGCCTGGAGTTCCCCAAGGACAGTGTCTGTCAGGAGCTCGACATCAGAAACTGAACATGGTTATGAAAATGGAAACAACTTCAAGAAATGCCAATGTTGTTTGTTGGGTTTTTTTAATTCAGATTTCTCAGTAAATTGAGTTTAAGGCAAATTCATACATCTGGGCCGATTCCTTCCTTATCCAAACCTGCTTGACCTAGCACAGCTCCTGTTTTCAATCACTTCAGAAGAAGGCAGCTCAAGTCCAACAGTCACATTAAAAACCACAAAACATGTTAGATCCTTGGATTCTGGTTCATCAGCCACATCCCAAACAAGAGCCCATCCAGCCTCAACGACGTCTGGACAAGCCAAATCACAGCTTGATATTTAACCCAATTGTTTGATGGTCCAAAACTCCTCTGAATGCCAGCTGGGCTGGGCTGCCAAGTTTTAAACAAAAGGAGGCTGTGGGTGACCTGCCACAGAGATGGGATGGGACACAACCTGTCCCTGAGGAGGGGAAGACCCTCTGCCCTACAGAGAGGTGGCAGCCAGCCAGGAGAAGGATTTGGAGAGGCTGCAGGGCAGGTTCGACCAGCTCGAGATGCTGAGAGACAGACAGAAAGAAGACCAGCTGGCAAAATGTGTGTAGGTGGGGAGAGGCATGCTGTTTGCCAAAGGGGCAGGGAATAACACATGTTCCTGTGCCTCGGTGGAAGGGGAAGTTCCCAGAAGCTTGCCTCATCTGTCTTTCTATTCTTAACCCTTCTCTGGCACCCTCTCAAGTCTGGGTACTGGTGGAAGAGATGAAAAATAATGCAGAAAAAGCAGCCCTTGCTAGCCTGGCGGAGAGCAGGCTCTTTTTGCCTCTCCAGCATCAGAAAGGCAAGGGCTGAAATGCTTTTTTCCAGTATGAACCAGTCCCAAAAGCCTGGTTTAGGGAGAAATGGGCTGTGGATGTCACCAGGGAACAACTGCTTTTGAGCAGAGGTGGGACTGAAAGGTCTCCAGACCCTCAGCTGCTGTGAATGACCTCCAGGACTGGACTGGCATCATTGCTAGAGGGATGCAAACCCTCAGGTGTGAGGTAAAAGAATCCTAAAACCCTTCTAAAATCCCCAGGGCAACAAAGAGGTTTTCAAAGCAACAAAGGAATCTTCTTTTAAATTCCTGAAAATTATTTTAAAAGAAGAAATTTTTTCTTCTGGGAAACCAAAATTCTTCTTTTTTCCGCTTTCCTCTGCACCATCCCCAGGTCACTGCAGTGAGACATTGCCATGACAGTGAATCTGACAGTGAATTTGACCCCAAGGACTCAGCTCCACCTCATGTTTGGGACAAGCTGTAAATCTGGAGCAAAGACAGGAGGTCATTGCTCTTTCCCAAAATCCCAGTGAAGCTGAGAAAAAGCCATGGAAGCACTGAAGGGGAATTTCCCTTTGCCTCGGTGGATGATTTGTGTAGGAGCCAGACTGTTCTCCAGGGGCCGTGGTCATTCAGCCACGGGGTTCATCCCAGCCCCTTTTCCAAACTGAGTGCAAGTTTCCAGCATTTGTCATTCCAGCCTGGAAAAACATCAACTGATCCCCTGATTGGTTTGGGTTTTTTTCTAAAAAGTTTAGAAAGCCTCACCTTCCTGCACAGGAGCTAGCAAAGCTGGGAGGGACAGGAAGGTGAGGATGGCAGACTGGGGCACTGTTATAAAGTTAATGAATACAAAATCACTTTTCTTCTCTCTTTTCATCTCCAGACCTGCAGGAATCTCACTACAGATCCTTTTCCTCCACTACAGATGGAAAGCAGGGGGAAAACCTGGCAGAGGGCTGAGGAGGTGGAGGAGCAGGAGGGGGGATCTGCTCCTCACCAGACCTAAGGAAGGAGCAGGAGATGGGATGGACTCAAAAATCCATGGCAGAAGGAGCTGGAAGGAACAGAAGTGGACAGATAGGGGTAGGTAAAATAATGACCTCCCATCCCATCCTGTGGCACAGCAAATAAAAAAGCTGGGGCAACCCAGCAAGGCTGCGCTGGTCCTGTCTGGGGTGAGCAGGGCTGAGGGGAAGGGAAAAACAATGTTCTGAGGAGGGTACAATTCTCTCCAGGTTCACACGTAGCAACCCTGCAAGTTTCTATAGCAACACCGGAATTATTTTTAGCATTAGTCACATTTTAACAGTAGCTACCCAACATGGAGCTGGGGTGGAGGTTTCACCCTCTCCAAGGCTTTTTCCCTTTCCTCCAGCCCCTCTCCTGGGGCTGCAGAAACCCACCCTGAGAACCGCTGGAGTGCTTTTACACAAACCAGCTGTGCCTATGAATGAATGTGGAAGGCATTGGGCAGAAAAAGATCTTTTTTTTTATGAATTTTTGATGTCACTCCAGTCCAGAGGGACAAAGGCTGCAGTCCCCAGTGGCAGTGGGGCCACCCAGCCCTTGGAGGACATTCCCATGGTGTTCTTGGAGCTCTTTGCAGGCTTGGTGGGTTCTGTAAACAGCAGCGAGAGCAGGGAGGAGCCACGTGTGTGGTTTTGCTCTTATTTAGCAGCAAAGAGGGTCAAGGGTGGCTGTCACAGGTGGGCTGTGCTCCCGGGAATGCAGGACTGCAGGAATTTGTGGCAGGAGGAGCAGAAGGCGGCTCTGAGGCACAGGAGGGTGCAGAAGGGAAGAAAAGGTGCAGAGCATCTTCCCAAATTCTGAAACCAGGTGGGGAAAATGCCCAGAGCCCTGCAGAGCTGCCTGGGAGAGGGAGCAGAGTGGGATCCACTCAGAGCTGAGACCTTTGACACTGCACATCATCCAAGGAGGTCAGACACAGCTCCCAGCTGTACCAATGGACAAAGCTTTTCCACAATCCCAGTCCCCATCTTGCCTCTGGTTTTGGCTTTTCTATTTTTCACATTCTGAGCTGCTTTAGTGTGTGGGTCTGGGATTCACAATTATGGGATGCTGAGCTCTCTGCACAGAGCAGAGACAAAACAATTCCTGCTCCAGCTGGGCACCAAGGACAAATGATCCAAATCTCAGCCCAAGAGCACAAACACCGTGGGCTGGAGAGAGAAAAACAAGCAGGGTGGGACTGCCTGGGCTGGAGCTGGAATGGGACAATGAACTCCAAGGTGCCAATGGAGCAGAACTGATCAGAGTGAGACCTCATGACCAGACATTCATCTTTGGGACCATTTTGGGTTCATTTTGTGCCATTTTGGTTCATCTTGGGTGCAGCCCTGGCTGGGCTCTTTTGCTGCCCAAGGTGGATCCATGGAGGAGATCCTTTTAATAAATCCCTGCTTTATTCTGTAGCTCTGCCCAGCCTCTGTTCCAGCTCAGCCTTCCCAAGGCACCATCCATGGCTGTGACCAGGTGAGGAGCTCCTTGGAATTTCTTGTTTTCCAAACCCCAGCACAGCACAAGCCACAGAGCAGAGTGGATCCACGACAGTCCCAGCCAAGCAAAAGCAGGAATACAAATTATAGCATTTCCTAAGTATCTGTTCTCCACCCACGCACCCACAGACAGTTCCTATTGCCTCCCAGAACAACCCAAATCGTTAAGCATAAAAATGTGTGCTGTGATAATTAACAATTTCCCTCGCATGCAGTTCCTTTCATGCAAAGAAAAGTCACTGCCTCAAATTCCTGTGACCACTGAACCTCAAGCACTTTTTTTGTGGGGTTTAACCCTCACAGACTAAACCAGGTTTTAAACCCCCATCAAGTGAGCCAGATTCTCATCACATCCATGGAAAGCAATCCTTGTCCATGTTCTTCTTAAGAAGATTCATTTCTGCTGACTCCAAATGAAATTCCCTATGGAGCCGTGCTGGGAAGAGCAGGGAAACTCCTGGAAGCGGCCACAGCAGCAGCTGGGGCAGGAAACAAATTTTATATCTTTATTTTGCTCACTGAATACAGTATTTGCCACACCATCAACACTTAGATGGGCACTTTGCTAGACAGGGACCACCTCTCATTTTTCCCAACACCACTAAAACACCAGATGGTCCCTGGCACCTTCTCCAGAAGAGCACAATGCCCAGAGGGACTGGAGAAAGTTGATCTGTTTTTACCCACTGGTTTGTAAAATCTCTGGATTCCCTGAATATCCTGGAACTGGCAGCAAACACAAACACCCCAGGGGAAAGGCCAGGCTGGTGTGCAAGTTGATTCCCCAAAAAGGCATCCAAAAAAGCCCCAGAAGCTCCTCAGAGTCAAGGCTGCTGCCTTGGGAAATGATGGATGCTGCTTTACCCCTCGAGTAAGAACTTGGTGTCCTCATAAAAAGGGAAGTTCAGTTAAAACAATTTGCTCTCCAGCCTTCATCCATCTGCTAAACCACCCTGATCCTGCCCTAGGAGTGCTTTGGCACAAGCCAAGCCGACGGGAGCAGGGAGATGGGAAAAGCTGGGATGATTGGGCTGCCACAGGGGAGCTGAATAATCTGGGAGAGACAGAACAAAGGCTGGTGGCACCTGCCAGGAGAGCTGTCCCAGCCCAGTGAGCTGATGCTGGGCTGGGAGTGAGGCAGGAGTGCTTGGGGCTGCTCCCACGCACGGCTCCGTGCTGGGACCATCCTCCAGGACGGTGACAAGGACAAGCAGAGACACCTGTGGTGGCCCAGCTGAGCCAAGGAGCTGCTGTGGGCACCGTGTGACCTCCTCAGCACCTCTCACCTCTGGATTTGGGATCCCTGCCCCAGCCTCCCTATGGAAGGGATCCCATCTGCTTTCCTGGTGGAATTTCCACAGCTGCAGAGCAGGGACTTGTGTGAATTCCACCAGGAAGAAAAGCTCAGCAGGACACAGAGAATTTAAGGATGCTCGTGCTCTGGAACACGGGGATCACTCCTGTTGGGTGCCATTCCTCATCATGGCTCTGCTGCTGATCTCGGACCAGACCTCAGCTGTGATTGTGCTGAAAGCTCTGCTTGGAAACCACTGGACAAAGGCCAGGTTGGAAAAGTCACTGAGGCTGGAAAAGCCCTCCCAGATCATCGAGTCCCAGCTGTGCCCCATCCCCACCCTGTCCCCAGCCCAGAGCACCGAGTGCCACCTCCAGCCCTTCCTGGGACACCCCAGGGATGGGGATCCAAACCTCCCTGGGCAGTTCCAGTGCCTGAGCCCCTTTCCATGGGGAAATTCCTGCTGATGCCCACCCTGAGCCTGCCCTGAGGCCGTTCCCTCTCCTCCTGTCCCTGTTCCTGGAGCAGAGCGCCATCCCTACCTCACTACCATCTCCTTTCCTTGATTTCTCCAGCTTGCCAGGGCTGTGCAGAAGAAAAAAAATCAGCATTTTCTCCAGCCAGTACCTCACAGAAAGCCAAACTCCGCACAAGCTCTCCCCAGCCTCCTGTCCTGGGAGAAGAAAGGGCAAAAAAAGGCAAGTAACAAGCTGCACTTTTGGAGAGCTCTGCATTCCCACAGGGATGCTGTGCTGGGCTGAAGGAGCACAGTAGTGCCTTGCCTGCCCTCACTTACAGTATGCTTCCCTCTTCCCCAAGGAAACATAGAATTTTTCTAATTAAGCATTAAAATGATTCAATTATGAGGAATGCTCTCTTGTGGAGCTAAAATCCGTCCCAGACAAGAGTAAGGCAAGGCTTTGGACAGTCCTGGAGAGGTTTTGCTGACTGGAGGGGTCAAGAAGCAGCATGGCTCTAAAACGGGATTTTTTTTCCCCTCATGAGAAGCACTGAATTGTGCTCCCTGGAAGTGTAAAGGCAGCAGAAGGACAAGAAATGATTATGCAGACAGGAACGACAGACTGAGGCTCATTGAACTGCAGAAGAGGGGCCAAGCAACAGCTCACACACGAGGATTTCAGGCTGCTGGGGCTGAGAGTGGAGGTGCTGCCCCAGCTCCTTCCAGTCCAGCATGGACAGGAGGAGGTTGGGTTTTGGGCAACCTCGCTGGGTTGCTTTTGCCAGCCCAGCCCTCACAAGCAATCCCAAAGCCCCTGATGAGCCTGGCTAATTGGCACATCCAAGCACTCTGACTGACAGCTGTCAAACCACCACAGCCCAGTGTCAGCCCAGCGAGGCAGAGGGAGTGAAGAACATTCCACAGCCCAGGAGAGCTGCATCATTATTTTTTTTATTATTATTTGTTATTATTTGTTATTATTTTATTATTATTTGTTATCCTGACAACAAACAGCACCCTACCCACAGGGCTGCTGCCTCTGGCACATACCAGCTCTGAGTCCAGTCCCAGGAGGGGCTGCCAGTCCTGCCAGGACCAGGCTGCAATGGACTGTCCAGAGAGAGCAGTTATAAAAATAAAATAAATAATAAAATCATTACAGACACTGTCTAGACAAAGGCAGCCACCTTCCAGGCCTCCTTTCCCTCCCAGCCAGTCCATTTGCCTCCAGCTGGCCTGTCCAGCTCCCTTCCTGCTCTGGGCTAATGCTGGCTCCAAGTGTTCCATGGCCAGGGAGCTCCTTCCCAGCACATCCCAAACTCGCAGGGATGCAGCAGTGCAGCCACCCCGCTGCACATCTGCAGCTCCTGAGCCAGCTGTGCCCAGCCTGGAGAGGGCACTGGGAAGGGTGGAGCTCGGGCAGCTTGGAGCCCAGCCCAGAATCTTGCCAAGAAGCTGAAAAATCGGATTGATGGGCTGAGGGAGGGGTGGGAGGTTCAGCAAAACCCCTGGGTCACAACAATTCCCTGCAGCTCCAGGCTGGGGGAAAAGGAGCTGGGGGTGTTGGGCAGCAGCAGCTGAACACGAGCTCAGGTGTGCCCAGGTGGGCAGGAGGGCAGTGGCACCTGGCCTGGCTCAGCAATAGCGTGGCCAGTGACTGTCCCCTGTGCTGGCACTGCTGAGGGCACAGCAGGAGTGCTGTGTCCAGTTCTGGGCCCCTCAGAGGAAGAGAGATGTGGAGGGGCTGGAGCACGCCCAGGGAAGGGAATGGAGCTGGGGAAGGGGCTGGAGAATTCCTGAGGGAGCTGGGAAGGGGCTGGAGAATTCCTGAGGGAGCTGGGAAGGGGCTGGAGAATTCCTGAGGCAGCTGGGAAGGGGCTCAGCCTGGAGAAAAGGAGGCTCAGGGGGACCTTGTGGCTCTGCACAGCTCCTGCCAGGAGGGGACAGCCGGGGAGGTTGGGCTCTGCTCCAGGAACAGGGACAGGAGGAGAGGGGCAGGACAGGGTGGGTATCAGCAGGAATTTCCCCATGGAAAGGGGCTCAGGCATGGCAGGGGCTGCAGAATTCAAAACTCCACATGGCCCATCCCTGAAAATGTTCAAAGCCAACCTGGACATGGTTTTGAGCAACCTGGTCAAGTTGAAAATGTCCTTGCTCTTTCTAGGAGGTGGGACTAGATGAACTGCCAGCCCAAACTGTTCTGTGATCCTTGAAGCTGCTCACCCTTCTCAGCACAGAGGTTGGATACAGCAGCTCCAGCCAGAAGGCAGCACCACAATGGATGTCCTTCCCAAACTCCCCCTCCACTCTTTCATTTCATTTCACTTTCATTTCAAATTTTATTTTCACTCTTCCCAGCCCTTTCTGGGAAATGAGTTTCTGTCCCACCTGGTGGGTGATGCAATGTCCCACGTTCCCACCAGCTCCCATGGCAGCAGAGCCCAGGGGACTGTGAAACAAGTGTACAGCAGCAGGTGACCTTCCATGACCCAGATAATTTGTGCCCTACTTTACTTAATCCCTGGAAATCCTGGACCATAACCTCAGGACCTGCCTTCAGCACATTGTGCTAAAATTAAACCCAGCTTTTTCCAATGAGGTTTACAGATCTCAGGCATGTATTTTTCTCCTCAGAAGTATGGCAGTTTAACTGCTTCCAGCCTGGAAAGGGGAAATGTGGATGTACAAAAGTGTACAAAAGCCATCCCTGTGGGAACAGGCTCTGTGGCACATCAGGTGAAGAGTGAGAGTTGAGGGCCACCTGCACATTAGAGATGATGATGATCCCACCTCCAGAAATCATCTTACATTCCCCGAATTAAAGTGTGAGAAAAATGCCTAAGGACTGTTTCTCTGAAAATTTTCCAGTGAAGAAGTTGAGGGCAGGAAAGACTCTGAGATTGTCACCTGGCAATAAGGAGAGATCACTGCTGATACATCCTCTCACCTAATCCCCTCTGTGTCCATCACATCTCCTGGCTCACTACTCCAAATTTGTGTCCCCTAGGCAGGACAGAGACTGATTTTCCATCCAGCCAGAGAAAATCTGGTGGCCAAGAAGTTCCTTTTCTCCTACCCCCACCAGGAAGCAGCTGCCACACTGTCGGACAGGAGGATGCACCCTCAAAGGGATGGGCTGGACCAATGAATAGCTCAACACCATTTGGCCCAGGTTCAGCTGACCTAAATTCTGCCTCATTTGCAAGCCTGTGCTCCGTGGGAAGACCCCCAGCTTTCAGCAGCATCTGCCAACAGCAAACATCAGACAAAGGTGGAAATTAGGGCATCTGGATCTGGGCCAGCGCTCTTCAGTCATGAGAGCCCAGCCTTGGTTGTGGTCCTGTCTTGGATGGGAGGCCCAGTGCTCCCATCACTCACCATCCTGAGCACCCAGGATGGGTTTTGCTTCTTGCTGAGCAAGAATTGGAGAGGTGAGAGCAGCATTTTGAGGGAGAGGGAAAAGGAAAAGCAGCCCATCAGCACCGGGAAAATAACACCACAAACGTGCTGTGGGAGAAAATCCAGACTGGAACTTCACAAAGTCACCCTGTGCTCATCCAGCCTCCTGCCCATGCTGCTCACACCCAGCACTGCTGCAGCTGGGCACCAAAGGCACGTCCCAGAGAGGTGGCCCAGCAGGACACACGTGTCCCTCACGCTGCCTGGGCACAGCCCTCGTGGCCACGCTCATCTCTCCTTGTGTGTCATCCTGTGATGGAGCCCTGGAAGCCTCAGCCAAAAACCAGGAGCCACAATTCACCAGCAAACTGTTTCCCCGTTCATTATTCATCCATTCCAAGCACTGCACGCTCCTTTTTCCTGCCACTTCGCCGCATTTCAATCATTTGCAGCAAAGCAAATCAATCATTTACATCACTTACTATTTGCTTCATCCTACACACAGCTAAAAAAGACAAGGGCTCTCCTTGAATGAGGACAGCACACTACTCCAGTGAGGCTGACAAGAACAGGATCTCTTTGGCTCATCTCCTGCCACTCACTGACAGCAATTTAGAAAGGTCTGTTTGACAGTAATTTCCTCTTTACATTCTTATTCTGCTTAGACTGGAAAACTACCAGTGCAGAAACAAAACCACTCAGAAAAAGACAATCAGCCATGGCAGCCAGGTGCCTCTCCATTTAGCTGCAGAGATTTTGGAATCATTTTTTGAGTGAAAGCAGGGGAGGCCACAGGTTCCATGGCAAGCTGCCAGAAGGGGTCATTCCTCCTGGGAATCCTCCTCCTCTTGCCAGGGATGCTCCAAGTGCAGTGTGTGGCCAGGCTGTCTCTCCTGCTTGGGGCACAGGAAGCTGCTGAGATGTGACACTCACATCCTCTGGACAGAGAGACAATTCTGTCTCTCAGGAGAAGCACAGAGAGAAGAAGAGAGAACAATCTTTTATCTCTGCTCCTTGGTTTTGCCCATGTGGGATGTGGTGTGGAGATTGTTCACCTGCAGTGATGGCTGGGTTGGATTCTGGTGAAGTTGTTTGGGGTCAGTGACCAATGGACCCAGCTGTGGCTCAGGCTCTCAGCAGAGTCACAAGTACGAGTTAGGTAAGCAAGAACTAAGTAGAAGAGAATAATCTCTCTTTAAATAGCATATTAATGTGATATAGTATAGTTTTAATCAAGCCATCCTTCAGCCCTCTGATCTGGAGCCACACATCATCATTTCTTCCCTGAGTCGGGGTTGTGTTTTTTACTACACTGAATGGTTTGCAGCACTTGCTTTTTGGGGTGTTTTTCAATTTTTGGTCTCACTGCTCAGGGTACTGAGATTTCACAGATGCATCTCTCTGCTCCAGAGTCCTAAGGAGCCCTTTACCACAGAATTCCACACTTAAAGAGGGCTACAATGAAGCCACAGAGGGACTTTTCACTGAACACACAGGGATGGGACAAGGAGGAACAGCTTTGAACTGAATTTTTGAACGAAGATTTGTAGACAAACATAATGGTATCAGGAAATTAATTGTGTGAATTGTAATGGTGTTTTTTTGCTCAGCTGTATTGAAAAATCAACATAAACCACAGTTATTTAAATTTAACAGAACCATCTCATACAGAGAAATGGCTACTAGGAAGTTTTTTTTCTGTCATGTTTTGCAGTTCTGCTTAATCTGATTTATATCATATCATTAATTCCACATCCATTACCAAATAATGGCATCCATATCAAATAGCATTGAGACTCACATATTTCTGAGGTTTACAATAATTTTGCAAAAAAATATATTATTTAAACTTTCATAAACTCAAAAAACATCATTAATTTTGCTCCTATATATAACTTTCAGCATACTGTGATAATGGGTATTAAGCAGGCCAAATAAACAAACTCCATCTCACCAAAGATCTCTTCAGTATCAATGATCATAATATTAGTATGGTAGTAAAAACAAGCTTTCTGAGGCTTTATTATTGCTGAGATTTCCCCTTTTGCAATCCTTTAGCCAGGCTCTGAGCCACTCTGCTGCTGAGCTGACAGAGGATTTACTTTCACACGTATCCTCTCCTTGGAACAGTCCCAAAATCCGTTGTCAGTCGTGCTCACATTCAAGTTCCACATCAGGCAGCTTTCCTCACCTGCCTGAGAACGTTATTATTTTAGCCTGCTGCCATAAAGAGACAGATTGGAATCAATTTTAGATCAAGCTATTTAAAATACCCCATTCTCCTTTTCCAAGCTGACTCAGTGCAGGCCACACACTCCCCCTGGAGATGCCTGAACATCATGGGCTTAAATCCCCCTCCTCTACAGGTAGCACCTACAGAAGTGAAAGACTGGGGGTGGAAAATTAACCCTTGAGCTGTGATGTTTCAGCCAGGAGAAGAATTCCAGCAGGGGAAGAGATGGCTGAAATGACCAGAAAATCTAAAATCAAGGATTTGATGGGAGGATTTGCAGAATGTCAGCTCCTCCCAGATGTGCTGCCCAATAGAGGCACTGTCTGAATGCAGATGGAGCAGGACTGGAGAAACCAGGTGAGGCTGAGGTGAGCAGGAAATCCCTTCTGGGAATGCAAGAAATCATTTTCAGCACAGCTCTGGCAGTGCCTGCCTAGCCCAGCCCAGCTCACACTGAATTCCTCACACACACTAATGAACACGTGCTCCCCACTGGAGGGGAGAGACCTTCAGCAGCACCAGGACCTTTTTTGACATCCTTGGGGATGAAATCCTCTGCTCACCCTCCCCAGGAAGCAGCTCTATCAGACACCTCTCTATCTATAGCTGCAGAGGTTGTCAGATTAATCCTGGCCCTTTTCAAAAATCCACCCACTGTATTTTCCCCTCAGAGACTTGTGTGTGCTGCAAATCCTGTGTGTGCTGCAAATCTCATGTGTTCCTGCAAATGCTGTGTGTTCCTG
>QUSF01000017.1:1572558-1615407 GCA_003676055.1 Chloebia gouldiae
GGGGAAGGGAAAACAATGGGGAAGGGAAAACAATGGGGAAGGGAAAACAATGGGGAAGGGAAAGCAAATCAGAAAGGAAAAAATAAGAATGGAAAAAATAAGAATGGAAAAACGATGGGAAAAATAAGAAGGGAAAAAAAAGATAGAAAAATAAAAAGAAAAAAAATAAGCAGGAAAAAATATAAGCCAAGTACGGATAGTGAGATGAAGCTAAACTGTCCAAACACTTGGGAGCCACTCACTGGCCCATCAATATTCCCCCGGGTTTTCTCCAGCTCCGTGGAGAACTCTCCAGACACTGCTCTGAATTCAGGATGCCCTCCATGACGAGGTGTTTCCATGCACATCCCTGTCATTTCAGGGTCAAACCCATATTTACTCATCCTGGGCATTTCTGTGGGATCTCTAAACCGAGTCCAAGCTCTTCAATCACTTTTCTTCCTCCCTGCCATGAATCAGAGCTATCTCTTCTGTCCTCTCAGCAGTCAGGCACAACGTGGCAGCTGGAGACACTCACCAGAAGGAATTCAGGCTGATCTGGGGACTGGCTGACCCACATTTCTCACATCCTGAAGCAACAAAACCCATCCCCTCAAGAAAAACCATCAGCAAAAGAGAAAATCATTCCAGCTACAGCTTTTTAGCTCTTCAAGACGTGTCCCCACGTCGATCCTAGTGCCAGTCTGGATGGATCTGTGATGGGCAGTGAGAAGGGGGCTCGTGGGATGAAAAATGGTTCAAAATGGGCAGGAAGTTTTGCTGTGATCACTTCATAGGTGATGCTTCTGCCGGCAGTGGCAGAGTGCTGAGCTGGTGCAGAGGTGTCTAACCCAGAGCTCCAGCTGGGAAGGAGAGGTTTGCTGCTTTCTAATCATCCCCCAGGACAGTCCAAGCTCTTTAATCCTTCCTATCCCTATCCATCCACCCTGATGGGGCAGCTCAAAGGTTCCAGCCCAGCTCCATCCAAGCCTGGAGCTGTTCTCCAGCCCTGAACAATTCCAGCCCATTGCCAGCTTCCTCCTCCAACACAAAGGGAGGCAAGAAGGGCCCGAGGCAAAGGCTGGAAGGAGCCAGGCTGGCACACAAAGCCCCTCTGGGCACAATTGTGTCCCTTATCAGGGTTTTTCCCCACAGTTCCAGTAAGGAGATGCCAGAAATAGCAGCTGTGCTTTAAAGCAGGGCAAATGTTTGAAATCACCACATCCTGGAGATGCACATCACCAGCAGCACTGACAGCAAGCCCAAGAGATTTGGGCTTCTGAAGATTCGGATTCCCAGGGAATTTGGGCACCTCCCAGTCCAGTCCAGTGGGGATTGCTGGGTTTTGGTCCCCAAGGCCAAGTGGCCTCTTGTTATTTGATGATGGTGACTGTAACCTTTTGTGCCAGACGCTGGAGACACACCCTCTGCTCCAGAGCCTGCCATAAACAAGTATTTGGAACAAAAAATGCATTTTTCCAAGACAGGGAGGAGGCAAGGAAAAAAACAGGACAAAGAATTAGGAATGGGAACACAGAGACAGACGTGGTTCCTTTCTTTTGTCCCGTGTTTGCCCTGATTTCCCAGCAGAATAAGCCACCAATTCCAGCTCAGGACACAAGGCTGTGGCTCCTTTCTGCTCTCCCTGGAAGCATTAACAGTGCTGGGGAATATTCTCCATGCAGAATACAAAAGCAGCCAACCCACAAATCTGAGCATCAGCATGCACACTTGGCAGCAGCAGAGGAAACCACCACATGCAATTATGGCAGGTAATCTTATTTTCAAGTTGGAAATAATTTGTCCTGGGGTGGAAGATGGGCACCACAACCACTTACCCAGCAAACCACAAACAACAAGGGACAGCTGCAGGGAGGGAAGGGAGGGTATAATAATCTTATTTCTGTTAGCAAACCATACCACTCACTAATATTCCCACATATTTCAGGATGTCAATGCAAGGGAGCTGCACTTTTTTTTTTTTCTTGTCAGAGGAGAAAACAGAGAGGAAAGCGAGACAACTCAATCCAGCCTGGAACAGAGCTCTGATAGCTGCCCCCAGATGGGTTCCCAAACCTCCCAACAGGATGCTGTTGTGCATTATCAGCAAGGCACAACTTTCCATGTACATTAATGAGAAACACTGCTGTGCTACCAATTTGTCTGGCTTGGTCTTGGCAGAATTTCTAGGCTGGAATTCCCATAGTTCACATAACTGGTCTGTTCACCCCGCTGCTTAATCTGTCTTCACTTGAGGAGATGAACTCCACATATAAACATGCAATGCTGGATATAAACAGCCCCCAGGCCCAGGGACGACAAGAATTAAGCATTCTCTGTCCATGCATGTGTGTGTGGGGCTGGGAAGGAGTCTCTTGTTTCTTGGTTGTTATAAAATTCTAAATTGTAAATGCAAAGTTCTCCAAAGCTCAGGCTGGCCTGCAGCCTCAGAGATGAGCCCTGAGAAGAGGATCCTGTTGTGGTTGGCAGGTTTACAGAGATTTTGCCCTCTCTGAACCAAAATTAGGAGGAAAATACCTAAACCCAAGTGATTTGTGGTACATGGGCCTCAGGAGGCTGTGCTGGATGCTGGGGTAAGGGGTGAGACACATTCTCCTCCTGTGTCCCAAATCTCCTTGGTGCTCAACAGCCCTCAGAAAACACATCCCCCACAGCATTTCCCCACACATGGGGCCCAGGCTGTTTCTTATAATGAAATTACAACGGGGAGGATCATGTTTTCCTGCTTATTCTTAACAGAATTTGTGAACTTAATGAAAAAAAAATCTCTGATTCCCCAAGATTGTTCTCATGCTGTTTTCAGTTGGTGGTTTAATCCTTCTCTGGATGTTAACACTGCCAAAAGAGGTCAGAAATTATCAGTGGAGGGGGAAACAAAACAAAACAAAACAACAACAGAAAGCCTGTTAAAACCTTCAAAATGGGGAGGGAATTCCCACAGGCATCACTGAGGAAAATCCCCTGACTGAGGGATGTGGGCTCTGGCAGAGCTCTGGACTGTGCAGGAGAGGGGACAGAGCACCCCGTGTGCCTGTGGCAGGCACAACTCCCTGAGCGTCTCTGCTGGGAGAAGTTCAAGCCCAGGAAATAAGAAATGATGCAGGAAAATGTGTGGCTCGAGACCCCCATAGCCAAATGTCCCCACAGCTCCTGCCACATCCCCTCCAGTTCACTTCAACTCAGGGCAGAGGTGCCCTTGGAGGCTCACCCACGTCTCACTTTTTTCCTGAATAAACACTGGGAAGGGAAATGAAAGGAAGGGGAAACTACGAAAGTGACTATTTTAAATACCCCATGTTCTGAAGGAGAGGTTATCACAGGCAGCATCCACTCCACCAGCACAACTCCTGTGAGAAAAGGAGTGGGTAGAAAACACTGATCTCCAGCTGACTGCTATTCTGGGCAACAGAGAACACACAAAGAAAAGAGGAAAAGGCTTAAAAATGTGTGCCTGGGTGGGCAAGCCAAGGTTTTAAATCCACAGCCTAGCCCATGTCGCTGCATGTTTCGTTTCGCTGGTCTGAGTCTCTGCTGGCTGGGCCCAGATAACAAAATCCCCCCAGAGAGATAAATGGAGCTGCAGATTTTGTGTTTATCCTGCAGCCCTGCTCATCTCCGAGTGCACGGCGCGTTCTGTGCCGCTGCTGCCTCCTTCCCAAGCCCCTCCAAAGAAACAGGAGGAGAAGGAGAACTCAGGGAGATGACAGGAGGAATAAATTAGACACACGTGGCCTCCTGTATTCATCTCCCTCTCTCCCTGTGAGGTGCAGGAGCTGTGCTGTTACCTAAGCCCTGCCCCACTACAGGGAGGAGGATGCTTGCAGCAGGTGCCTGCAGGCTCTGTGGGAGGAAGGCAGAGAGAAGAGTGCCTTGACCCTCTCTCCAAAAGCCAGGCAGCTGTCCCACCTCCCAGTGTGGCACTGCAGCCTGGGCTGAGCCACTTCTGTGAGCACGTGGCCGAAAATCTGAGTGCCAGCCCTGTCTCTGAACCCCCCATGTGGAAAGAGCTGTGCCCCCTGTGCCCTGTCCCCCATGGAAACCACTGCTAGGGACAGGAAAGCTGCAAGAATTGGCTCTGGAGAAGGGCAGGTGCTCCCAGAACAAGGACTTTCAAAGAGGTGGGATGGGTCTCAGCTGTGCTGGAGGCAGCCAAGGTGAAGGAGGTTTTTGGAGGAGGTCACTGGCAGTCGGAAGGAAATGCCCACAAATTACAGTTGTGCATATAGAATCATAAATTATAAAAATCACAGAAACTCAGGATCACTGAGGTGGGAAAAGCCTGCCCAGATCATCAAATCCAAGCTGTGACCCATCCTCACCCTGTCCCCAGCCCAGAGCACCGAGTGCCACCTCCAGCCCTTCCTGGGACACTCCAGGGATGGGGATCCAAACCTCCCTGGGCAGTTCCAGTGCCTGAGCCCCTTTCCATGGGGAGATTCCTGCTGATGTCCACCCTGAGCCTGCCCTGAGGCCGTTCCCTCTCCTCCTGTCCCTGTCCCTGGAGCAGAGCCCGACCCCCCGGCTGTCCCCTCCTGTCAGGAGCTGTGCAGAGCCAGAAGGGCCCCCCTGAGCCTCCTTTTCTCCAGGCTGAGCCCCTCGCCAGCTCCCTCAGCTGCTCCTGGGGCTCCAGCCCCTTCCTCAGCTCCTTTCCCTTCCCTGGACACGCTCCAGCCCCTCCATGAGAGACTGCAGGGAGAGGGATACAAGGATTTCACAATCTGAAGGACACTTTTGCTGGTGATTCAGGAGCTGATGGAAGCTCTCAGCTAAGGAATGCAGCGGTTTTCCCCCAGAATTTGAGCATTCTTAACAGAATTTACTGTCCCAAATTCAAAAGGCATTTGTTCTATGCTTTTCTGCAGGTAGCAGCCTACAAAAGAGCTGCAGAAAGGACATGGATTTTCTTATCTAGGAACAGTCAGGGAAGAAAGTTTGACTGCTTCACAAATTCCATTGTAATGGCCTGGAAAGGAGAGAATTTCAGAAACCACACATCCACCTCCTTTTACACAGCACATGGCAAGGCACTGGAGCAATGCTTGTTTGTCTTTGGTACAATCACTATGTCTCAGCACAAAACTCAGTCTAAACCGTGAAGATTCAGATCCCCAAACCAATAAACCACAGCCCTGCCACGTTCTCTCCAGGTTTCTTACCATGTCCATCACCTGGAAGCCAATAAGGCTCTGAGAATTGTTGATATCAATCAAAATCAATTCATTCCCAAGAGACTTCAAAATCCTTCACCCAAACACAAATGCAATAATGGGAACCTGGAGATGACAAAGCAAAGAAAAGGGCCAGGAGTGGCCTCTTCTGTTCATCTGATCTGGCCAGGACACACCACAGGAAACCTGTCCTGGTCCTAATAAAACATGAATTTACTGGCACATTGTAGACACAAGCTGGGCTTGGTTTGTTTAAACTCTGCTCACAAAGACAAGGCCTAAACATCAGCAATTTTCTTGCCAGAGCCCAGAGCGTGCTGGAGAAGTTGAAGATAAGTAGCTGGGCCCAGAGGCCACAGCCTGACAAAATCCACCTCACTTCCTAGGAAGCACACTCAGCTTAAGGAGCTGGCTTTAGATCAGGAAGCATCTGCTGGAGTCAGACCTTTCCACAACTTGCAGCCTGGCCAGAGCCCCGAGCAGGGGAGGCAGCCCAGGCTTTCTGCAGAAGCCAAAAATCAAATTCTCCAACCTCAGCAGCCCAGCCACTGGGGGAAAGTGGAGTTTTTGCCCTGAGGAG
Organism: Chloebia gouldiae; assembly: GCA_003676055.1. Classification (NCBI taxonomy): domain Eukaryota; kingdom Metazoa; phylum Chordata; class Aves; order Passeriformes; family Passeridae; genus Chloebia; species Chloebia gouldiae. The sequence continues at coordinate 1,578,307 of QUSF01000017.1, forward strand.
TGATAGTACTTCCAAAGGAAGATCTAGAAATAAAGCAACCCAAACCAGCAGTCATGCTGCCAGTTTGTGTAAGCCCAGCTCAGTCACTCGAGGTGCATCAGCCTAGCAGGGGGATTTAATTCAGAGCCATTATTCAGCTCTGGGTGCAGCCTGTCCTATGTGGAACATAAACAGTGACTCTGCAGTCTGTCTGGCTCCTTGCAGCACATCTGAGTGCTCTGGGAGTGCTGCTTCACCCCACTGTTCTACCAGAGGAGAAGGCATCAGCTGCTTTAGCAGCACACAGGCCCACTGCAAATGGAAGAAGCTGTAAAAGTGGGAGAAATTACACAGCCTTTTCCTCTCCAGACTCAAAAAAAAAATCATCCCTAAAATTTGTTCAGAACACCAAGGCCTTACAGTTACCCTAAGAAAAGATGCCAGGGGTTGGAAGTGCTGTTCTGTACTTGTTATCTGACTGTTCTGTACCTTCCAGCAGGCATTGTACATAATCCCAGAACAACAGATAACCGTGCCAGGCACCTGGATGTGCTAATTACAGAAGTTTGGGGCAGATTTGGCATTCCTACCTTGCAAGGTGCTGCACTTCCCCCTCTGTGCTTCGCTCCTCAGTGACAGCGTGCCGTACATGCCCAGATCCTTCCTCAGCTGCTACCACAGAAGCCAAGAAATCCCCCAGCACACCCAAATCCCCTCTCCAAGGAGAAACTGGGACTGAGGGAGCAGGTCCTGGCTCTGGTTTCAGCTCTGGGACACCAAACACCTTCCCAGGGCTGAGCAGGGAGTGCTCCTGCCTTCCCATCTCGGTGCCAGGCTGGGGAACCCAACCCCAGCAGCAGGAATGGCATCAAATCCCCGACAGAGCTGCAGGGCCTGGCTGCCAGCTGGGCACAGGGGGATTGATTTCAGCTGTGCCAGGTGGCTGAGGGTGCAGAACCCACAGTGAGCACATCTCTGCCGGGGGCATCATCAATTATGCACACAGGTGCAGGGTTAGGGTAGCTTGACCCACCCATGGGGTTATTCCTTCTCCATCTCATTAACTCCAGCTGAAGGTCTGCTGATGGCTAATTCACATCCCTTGAGGTCCCTCCTCTGAGCAACTTTTCATCTGTTTATCTGAAAACATTTGGCGAGTACTGTGAGGTTTAGAGAAGCAGAACTTCCATTTCACAAGCAGAAACATGGAGGCACCCTTTTTCTACAAGCAACTCTCACCAAATCCCAAAACCCCACAGGGCCAGGATCTAGGGAGTTACCATCAGCCCCATGACCCTGCTCAGGGGGTGCCACATCAGCAGGCAGGAGCAGAGGAGCCACCACGGAGCAGTTCTGGGATGAACCTGCTTTAAACCACACCCCAGAGGAGAATTCATCCCCACACTGTGCCAGCTTGTGCCCATAGGCAATAGGAGATGCAGATGTTTGTCAGAGTTAGAGAAGGTGTCACGCAGCAACCTTGGAGAGGAAGGTTTCCTCAGTACAATGGTTTTCTTCCCAAGGCTGTAAAGATCCCAACATTTCATACTGGCAGCACCCACCCTTTTGTTGAGGGTGATGGCAGGAGGCCAGTGAGGAGCTTTTGGTGCCTTTGGGGATCAGGGACAGCAGAGACATCTCAGAGTAACCCCAAGGAGCTTGGGCTGAAGTGGCTCAAGTCTCATTGGAGCTGTCTGGGAAGAAGAAGCTTTAATTCCATTTCCCAGTACAAACACAGATCCAGCACAGAGGAGAGGTTTGCAATACCCACCAGAGGATTTCAGCTGCAAGAGAATTCCCTGCAGCTTTTCCATCAGGCCATTAAGAAACTTCCTATTCCTAACACTGAACAAATAGATGCTATTTCTGCAATGACTGTGCTATGAGTAACAATATTTTTACTTTTTAAACACAAACCAACTTTTCCAGCTGTACTTAGAGACATTCCTCAAGAGCCAGACTTCAGACAGCCTCAGGAGGACTGGATCCAATCCCAGATCCAATCCCAATTCCCTCTGACCTGAGATAGTTCACCTCATTTACTGCTGCTCACAGCAAGGCCTTTACAGGTCTCAGCAGTGTTATGAAAGTAAATTATCCAAGGATTGTGTGCTTGGAAAGATATCTAAACATCAGTTATTAAGCACAAGATTATTTTGACACCAGCTTTTAAGAACAGTTTTAGATGTCAGTGAAAAAACCTCTGAGAAAATGTTGGGGGGTGTTAAGAAAAATCTTAATTAAGACACTTAAAAGCCTAACTCATTTTTTTTTCTCTAATTAACACGGACATATGTATCAGGCAGAGGAGCAGCAAGGCAAAGAAACTAAAAAGGGAGAGCAACAAGCTCATGTAAAAAAAATCCCACAGGGAAGAAAAAAAAAAAAAAAAACACCAAAACCACCTTATCCAGAGGTGGCTGCAATGTTCCAGAAGCATTGGGAGTGTCTGCCTCACATCCTTGCTGCTGCTTTGCTCAGAGATTGCTATTGATTTCAGCTGCTCAGAAAGCCCTGGGCAGTGGCAGCTCTCTGCTGCTCCAGTCCTGCACTTTGATAAATTACCATCCCACAGAAATCAGCTCCAAGTGGGCAAAAAACTGCATGTCCCCCAAAATGAGCACCATAATTAATGACTGTGCTGCTTGGGCTGCAGTCTCAGAGGTTTTGCTCCTTAAAGTAGCTCGTCAGGATGGAGGAAGTGGCTCTGCTGTTCGGGATGCAAGGGAACTCCAGCACCCCCATAAAACCTCTGCTGGAAACCCCAACAACCACTCTGCACTGTTCTCCAGCCCCTATTCCCATAACAGGAATTACAGACTTGTCACAGCTGAAGTGTGGCAGGTGCACCAAATTAAGGAAAAAGGAAATCTGTGTGTTTTTCTGCTCCAATCCCACCATGTCACACCCTTGCAAAGCCGCCTTCCCTCTCCCACCACCTGCCCAACAAACCACCAGTGAGGCTTTTCACCCTCTCTTAATTCTCTGATTTCTTTAGTCCCACCCTGTCACTTCTGTGCTGCTTTCCCCTGTGAGATTGAGGCAGCAAACCAGGCCAGAATTTTGCATTGATCTGTAATTAACTGCAAGCCCTGTGACAGAGGCTGCATTTGGGCTGTTCAGACAGACACACAAACACACTCTGCAAATCAGGGTTCCAAACCACTGCTCCTGTCAGTGCTGCCTGCTCTTCAGCACGTTGAAGCTGGGAGCAGAATATGGGTTTTAAATTAGCCTCTGAAGCAGACTATGGCTCTGAACAGCGTGGAATGCTTTATCTAGAAGGGCTTTTCACATTCCAAGTGTGAACCACCACTGCTGGAGCAGAATGAAACCCATTAGAGCTGACTCAGAGGCAGGGCCCTCTCCAGAATGCCAACCACCCTCAGGTGAAGAAGTGATCTCTGTACATTCAGCACGTGCAGGTAGAGCAGGTGTTGGAGCCCTGGATGCTGAGAATTTTGAACTTTCTGTGCTGAAAGGCACAGATCCACAAGAGAACACTGCATCTGACCTGAGGCTGTGGAGAAGACTTTCAAAATTGACTGATAGCACTGGGATTATGGGTGTGGAGTTGGTAAAAAGTGTGTAATATGACAGGGTGGAAAATTTAGAGTTTGGGGTTTTAGAATATAGAAATAAATACGAAGCAAGATGGAGGTTTTAGGGTGGAGACAGGTTGTTCTTCTTTGCCTTCTTCTTCCTTCTTCTTCTTGGGTTTGGGTGGTATTTTATAATTGGACAGAAAAGTCCACAGTGTGGACTTTGAGGGATCAGTTATTGGGTTAAAAGGGAAAATAATTTAGGTGTAGTTTCTTAATGGGATAATTTTGCCTTAAAAGACTTCGTAAGAAGAGATTTTGTGCCTTGTTAATGAAAATGACTGCAGAACTCACTGCTGTGAGACTGTAACACTGATAGAAACAATAAACATCTGAGTGTGAACGTGAACCATCATCTCAAGTGCCTTCAATCCTGACCCCAGTAGAGGCAGAAAAAGGAAGCAGAGAACCCACAAGCAGGGAGTGTGCCTGGCTCTGATTCTCCTGCTCTACACAGCACAAAACTTAATTAAAATTGTAGCACTCTCCAAAAAAAAAAAAATCAAACAAAATCATTTAGGTAGTTTAGCTTCTTTAACCCCATTTATTTTCAAGATTTAGATACTTGGGAAAGAAGCATTCTGGTGTCTATTTACACTTAGCCACCAGGTAAAGAAATAAATAAACGCCATGTCATGAAATGACTTGTGAGAGTTCCAAAGCCAGCGGATGATCCATGGGAAGACACTCCTTTGAAAAAGTCTCCTCTGGCCTCACAGTCTTGGATTAAAACCTCATCCAAATAATATCACTATCGAGACAGAAGGATACTTTTATCTGTAGCCAACCTCCACATCAATAGATGTGCTCAGGGAGTCATGCCAGGACTAGTTAGTAGCTTATTTATGTTTTTCATCTCACACAGCCTCCAAGTGCTCCACAAAAGCTTTTAAGAGCTACCAGCATTAACATTCTGGGCTAGAAATTCAGTTGCAAGGGACACACATTGCCCAAATTCCCATCCTAAGGAATGAGCAGACCCAGATAGCAAACTAAAAAATGGCCAAGTAAAATAAAAGTACTCATTTCTCTTATGTGTGCTCAACAACCTTACCATGAAACCCTTGAGATTAATTAGCTGCAGTTGCTAATAATTTATAACCACTCAGAGAAAGTTATAAGACCTCACATGCCTAACACTTGGAAAAAAAAAAATTAAAAAAAAAAACAAAACACATGCAAAACCAGAAACAATTTCCCCAAGAATTGCTCAGTTTTGTCTCAGGTCTCATGAGAGGTTTTATTGCAGGTAGGAAAAACATCTGGGTGCTCCAGCTCCTCTTTTGATTGATGACAAAACCCTGTGAGCCCTGATGGGAGCTGATCCTAAATTAAACAGCACAGGGCACCCCTGCACCACCATCATCCTTCCCAGCCTGGACAAACAGAAATGTGCTGCAGGAAAAAACTCCTCTGGAAAAACTCCTGCTGCACTGGAGCCTCTTTGGTTTGAAGATCTGAGGGTGCCACTTGTCCAGACATCCCAAAGAAATACAAAATTGAGCAATTGTTGGGGGAAGAGGAGGGAGGGAGAGGCATTATCCCATATTGCACAGAGAGAACAATGACACAAGGATTTAAGGGCATCACCTCAAGACTGAGCTGCACCTTTCCCCAAGCACTCAGAGGTGGAAGTTTGCAGCTTTGTCAATGGATCAAAACTGGATGCAAAACTCATTGCAAGAGAGCATCCTTGGGAATAACCCAGATTCTCCTCTTCCACTGCCTCAGAAAGAGCTGAGCATTTGGAATATCATTCCTTACACATTCACCTTAAGTGGCTGGAGCAGGGTTTATTAACAGATGAGATCTTTCTAAACAAACCCCACCCCTCCTTGCCCCTGGAAAAAAATATAAGAAAGAAAAATTAAAAAAAAAAAAAGGAGATGGGGGAAGAAAAGGAGACAAAGGCAAAAGGAATGGAGGTGGAGGAGGGTTGAAAGGAAACATCCATTTCACAGAGCTCACATCAGAGCATAAAGCCGAGCTGCAGAGAGGACACAAAGCAGATCTGAGAAGTCATCAGAGCCTTTTCATGACAGTGACCGTCTCTCCCTGGGTCTCTTCCTCAGCCTCTGCCTTTCCCTGGGGAATGCAGGAACTCATCCCAGCCTGCAGAGCAATTGCAAGGGCCTTTGGGGTTATTTTTAAGATAGAGTTATTATGGCCCTTGTGACTCACTGGCCTGTAATGATGGAAGTATGTTTGATCTGCACAGACACAGGCAGCCAAATACATTAAAAAAAAAAAAAAAAAGGGGATCCTGAGGGGAAAAAATCCTATTTCCCAGAAATGACAAGACGAAAAGAAGATGGTTCATTGGAGCAGGGTCTCACGCTGACACACAAGCACAGTGCCAGTTCTACCTGTTCTTTTAACCTCCCATTTTTAACAGCTCCTCATCCTTGGCTTTCCAGGGCCATCACAGAGCCCAAGGTAGTGACTGCACAGCAGTGGACCACAGGACACACAGGAACTGGGATAAATTGGGACAGCCTAAATAGAAAATAAACCAAATTAAGACCAATCTCTGAAACACTTCCTGCCCTTCCAGCTCCCGGTCCCCAAGGGGCTTTTGTGAACTGTGTTTGTCCTCGTTCTCCTTCACAGCTCTTTTCCTTGGATGGTCTTGGGCTGCTTTTGCTGGACAGAAATGGCAGTGGCAGACAGCTGGCAGGAAGGAGAGCCAGAGCGAGCCCCCAGGATGCTGCTGGGTGTGCAAATGCCAAGGCAGGATCAAAGTATTGCTTCTCTGATAACCTCCAAGTGAAATTCCTGAATTAGAAGCAGCCGTGGCCCCAAATGCACTTCAGCCACAGCATGACTTGAAGGTTGATTTTCTAACACAGGCATGAGGGAGCCACTCCAGTGTCTCAGAAGCCACAGCAGAAGCCCCCAGAGCTGAGTCCAACTTGTGAGTTTTCACTTTTTTCACTCTTCTTCCCTTACATAAAGAAGCCAAGCAGAGCTGCCCTGGTTTCTGCTCCATATAAATCATATGGCCGGGGAGTGGGGATCACTTTGACAATGAATTAACATTTCTGGGTTGCTATTTCTGTCCCTTTGTTTGCCCAGACACAAAGGCTCAGCCCTCTGTAGTTCCCAGATCACAATGTCTGTGTTGCATGAGATCATGCTTGCACTTTTGGACATGTCTTTTTTTTGTTTGGTGAACAGCTCCTACTGAATTCCCCCAACTCAGCATTTTCTTTCCTCTTGCTCTCAGTTGATCAAACAATATCAAATGGAGCCTGGGAGCTGTGCAGATACATTTCCCTCGTGTTTTTAATAAGGCTGGAGGAGGTGCTTTGCTCCCTGTGGTCATTTTGGGGAAGTGGATTGGAGGAGAGAGGAAGTACCTGACAAATGGAGCAGAGGTGGGCACGGAAGGAGCTGATGGATGCAGCAGGAGCAGAAAGCAGTAGACAGAGGTGACAGTGACAGAAGGGAGAGGTGGGACTCAGACTTCATCTGGGCAAAGTCCTGCCTTTGTTCATCACAATCTCCCCAGAGAGAGAACCAGGCCAGGAAAACATCACCAGGTTGAGACCCATGGAATGGTTTGGGCTGGAAGGGACCTTAAAGCTCATCCCTGCCATGGGCAGGGACACCTTCCACTGTCCCAGGGTGCTCCAATCTGCCCTTGGGCACTGCCAGGGATCCAGGGGCAGCCACAGCTGCTCTGGGCACCCTGCCTGGGCCTCCCACCCTCATTGGGAAGGGTTTCTTCCCAATATCCCATCTAAAGCCAATTTCCATCAGTTTAAACCCACTCCCCCTTGCCCTGCCACTACTCTTATATAAAAATAACACAGAATACAGAGTATACTGGAATAAAGAGCAGAAGCAGCTCAAACTTTTAAAGATAAATAATCTGTTCCAGGTAGCTTTGGAAAAGGGGCACAGGGATGCTGGGAGCATTCAGGCAGTGCTGGCACACCCCTGGGGACAAGCACGTGGAATTTGGAGCCCACAGGGTCAGGAGAGGAGCTCTGAGTCTGGAGGGAGCCTGGCTGGAGCATTTCCCCCTGTTCACCCCCATCCTCTCAAAGCCATGGAACAAATGAACATACCAGAGATCCCAGACAGACCTGGAGACTGTTTGGGATGGCCCCTGGCTGCAGCAGGAGAATCTCCCCGTGCTGACACTGCAGAGGTGCCAGGCAGCGAGCCAAAAGAATACTTAGGGTGCAGCAAAACTCAGGGAAACAGATTTTACAGAGACAGACACTAATTCACTCAGTCAGAAACAAATCTCCAATTTCCTGGTCTCTCCCCAGCTGGAATTTTCAAGAGGAAGGAGGATCATAAAGCCCTGAAGGAGCAGAAATCTCCTCTCTCCATGCCAGCTCACATCCTCCCCATAGGATCATAAATACCAAATCCCCCAAACAGGAAAGCAGTAAATCAGGAGAGCTAATTAACAGTGTGCTGCACAAAGAGGGACTCCCCCAAGCCCCCTTCTCTCATTAGCATCCCTCCCCTTTTTAACGAGCAGGGGAGGCAGGAGCTGGCAGCACCACGGTCCCAGCAGAGGGACAGGGTGGCTGCCACCACCTGCTGGGACACACAAGCCCAGCCCAGCTGTCCCACAACAACAGGGATTGTCTGTAAAAAGGGCTGACAAGATTTGAAACAACTGCTACCAATAACCTTGCCTGGCTCCAGCTTTTCAGCTGACAGATGTCTTGGGTTTGTTTTCATTTCTTTAATTGATATCTTATTAAATTCCCTATAAATAGAGTGAGCAAAGAGCAGTGTGCAGGCAGTTAGGAGACCAGTGCTGGCAGCAGGATGCCCAAAGGGAGGAAAGACAGGAATTCAGGAGGGAAATTAGTCATGTCCAGCTTTCCACAGACACCAGCCTGGCATGGGGACAGTGGTGGACACCTTCTCTGGGTGATGTGCCACCAGTGCCACCAGCTCAGCCCCAGGCCCTGCTTGTGCTGGTGACTTTCTAAAACAGCCTAAAACAGAGAGCAGACAGAACTAAAGAATAAAGCAGGGATTTATTAAAAGGCCTCAATGGATGCACCTTGGGCAGCACAAGAGCCCAGCCAGGGCTGCACCCAAGAGGAATCAAAATGGCACAAAATGAACCCAGGATGAACCAAAATGGTCCCAACATGCACGACCACTCACAGGGTTGTGGTATTCACATGTCCTCTGAACAGAGAGACTCGTCTTTCTCAGGATTTTTCCTGAGAGAAGCTGTGAGAGAAGCAGAGAAAAGAATGATCAAAACAATCCTTATCTCTCTGCTGCTCGTTGTTGTGCATTGTGGAATGTGTTACAAAGATTATTTACCTAAGAGTGATTTGTTAACTGGGCACTGCTGATGGTTGTTGGGATTCACTGTCCAATTGGATCCACGTGTGTGTCGGACTCTCAGCAGAGTCATGGGTTTTCTAGTTGGTTGGTTAGTGGTAGTTCCTGTTAGTGTAATATAGTTACAGTAGAATATAGTTTAATAGAATAATTAATTAGCCTTCTGAAATCACTGGAGTCAGAGCTCATTCTTCCCCAGCACCGCTCACGGGGTCTCTCACTTTTATAAGTTCTGCTCCATTGGTACCTTGGAGTTCATTGTCCCATTCCAGCTTTAGCCCAGGCAGTCCCATCCTGCTTGTTTTTCTCTCTTCATCCCACATTGTTTGTGCTCTTGGGCTGAGATTTGGATCATTTGGCCTTGGTGCCCAGCTGGAGCAGGAATTGTTTTGTCTCCCTGCTCTGTGAAGAGAGCTCCCCATCCCCTCATATAAAGCTCAGAAGTACACAGTAAAGCAGCACAGAATGTGAAAAATAGAAAAGCCAAAACCTGAGGCATCCCTGGGATGCCATAAAAGCCTTCGGAGAGCACAGAGCAGTCCCACAGCTCTGTCTGAGGGAGGGTTTGGCCTCTGCTGCACAGCACACGTCACTGGTGCTGGCAGAACTCCAGCTGACCTCGAGGGATGAGAGACACGAAACATCTGCACCCAGCACTGCACCCTCCTGCAGACCTTCCTCTTTCTCCTGGAGGAAAAAGGCAAGGATGAGGTGCCCTGTCTTGCTGTGCTGCTCACACGGGGCTGAGGGCAGGACACAGCCAGGAGCCATCCTGCTGGGCTGCCCTCTCCAAAATAACCAGCTCCTGGTTCTCATCCCACCTTGATGTCACCATATCATGTCCCAAAAAAAAAAAAATCTCCTTATTTCAGCTCCATGCTCTGGACTGGCCACTCACAAGGAGCCAGTTAGATGCAGGGTTAAGAGAAACCTCATTTCATCCACACCTTGTCTAAGACAATGGGGCTGATCTCTGAGTTTAAGTGCACAAAGCTGCTTTATTCCCATTTTTGAGATGGAAAGCAAGGCCGAGCAGGAATAAGTGTTCCATCTAAGCCCACGCTGGAAGCAGGAGGCAGAAAAGGGCCAGTCCCAGATCAGAGCACCTTCTCTGCCCCCAGGCAGTGCAGCAGGCGAGCAGCTTTCCAAAGCAGTGAGGACAGCACGAGGGATGCACCTGAATTTTCACCCAGTGTCAGCAGCCCCACCTGAAAACCTGCCCGGGGCTTTGCTCCATGCCTTGTGCCACACTCTCATTCCTGACGTGCAACACTCCCAAAGGCCACTGCAAGAGCTTCCCTTCAGCTTCCCAACCTCGACAGGGCGTTAGGAACAAGAAGACAAATAAATAAACCAGGATTTTGCTTTGTTACTTTGCAAGAGCAGCTTTTGTGCAGCAGCTGCCCTGCCCCGAGGGTGCAGGCAGAGAAACCCGTGTTACCATGTCCCAACAGTGGCTTCCTCCCAGTAATTAATCACAGAGTTTATGATACTTCTCAAGAAAGCTGCCCATAAATACACCCTGGGACATTAACTGACTGCAGGGCACTTTTACTTTCACTAAGCTTTGTTAAGACCTTTGTCAGGTCGAGGAGAAGGCTGGGATTTTACAGTCAGTCACTATCTGATAGCCACATGGAAAACTCGAGAGCTTTTTCCCAAATCATACACTGGGAAGTAGTCGCTGTAAATTAACATTTCCATTAAGTTGCACTCCAAACTAAAAGTGGGAAATGAGCAACACTGTGCCAATTTAAGGTGGAGACCTGAGGCAGAGCAGGAAGCTGAGTGACCCCAGCATGGACATGCAGCCACTCAGGCATGAGGCAAAGGATGCCCTAAAAGTCTGCAGAAACCCAAGCAGTGTCCTTATTAAAAAAAAAAAATAAAATAAAAAAACAAACAAACAAAAAAAAAACCAGACAGTGATAGAATTGTTTAAAAAAAAAAAAAACCCTGACTATCCAGTGCCTCAACAAGTTTTGGACAAGGTGGGCCCCTCTTGTGCTTTCCCCACATCTTTACCACGAGGGTGGGCAGGCCCTGGCAAAGGGTGCCCAGAGCAGCTGGGGCTGCCCCTGGATCCCTGGAGGTGTCCAAGGCCAGGCTGGACAGGGCTGGGAGCACCCTGGGATAGTGGAAGTGTCCCTGGTTGGACCCAGGTGATCTCTAAGGTCCCTCCCAACCCATTCCATTCCACCACTGGCACCCCTCAGTGCCATCCTGCACCAGGCTCCACCTGGCAGCACAGACTTGTGCTGTCACTCCACCAAAGAAAGAAAAGCAGACAGGGATTGATTGCTGCCCCCAAAATCCCACTGGGAATTCTCTCTCCAAGCCAAACACAACAAGCAGAGCCCTCAGTGCTGCCCTCAGACAGCCCTGACCTCCTCCTGCTGCTCCTATATGATAAATTCCATAGTGTTGTGCTTTGTTATTTTGTTAGGAATGAAAATAATCCTTGCCCAGCTCTCCAGGGCTCACAGTGCCATCTCCAAACAAACACTTCACTTGCTGGCAAGGAGCTTTGTTAGCACAACTGGATGTGCAGAACTGTGCACAGGGTTTGAACACATGCTGGAGTCAGAGGCTGTCTGACCCTTTTTTAAAGCAGTCTCTTTTGTGGTCTGCATTCAAACCATCCCCCCCAGCAGCACTGAACAGGGACAGGCCACCACCTGCCAGCCAGCAGCTGCTCCAAGGGCATCCACATCCAAACAGGCACCAGAAGTTTTCTTGGATTTCCTTGGTTTCTCATGGAGGGCGAAAAAAAAAAAAAAAAGGTGAATTAAATAAAAACAAATGAAACAAGATAAAAGCATTTATCCAAAGATTTTCTTCTGTGTACGGTCTACTGTCTTAATGATCCTTAAATTGTTTTGCATCCATGCAAATCTTCTTGTGCTCCAGGGCAGAGAGAGAAGTCAGATTTCACTCTGTGCCTGTGGGCATTAATTCAGGTTATCTCAGCCCTCCTTTTGCTCCACCCACATCCATCACACTCCTTACCTCCTGCACAGACAGGGATGTGCTCTTCCACATCACTTATCTGCCAATTTCCATTTTCAATCAGATGTCTCCCAGCATTCCCAAACTGTTACCCTGGGTTTCTTTGCCTGACACGTTGTAAAAATAACCCAGACTGCAAAGCTTAGCTGATGTTTACAGGAGCCTGTGGAAACTTCCAGCTCACAATAATTAACTTGCAATCAAATTTTAAACTACATTAAATAAAAAATAGAAGGCAGCTCAGGGAAATGCTCCCAAATCCACTGGTGGGAGACAGAGCCCTCTGGGAACAAATTAATGACATCTATTAATGGGAGAATCCTGGTTGATTAGGTGAACTAACAAAAGTAATAATAATTAACATGAGTCACATGAAACATAATTGACTTCCAAGCGCTTCTGACGTTATGTTTCTAATAAAGATGCTGGAAAATCATCAGAGTTGGCCAGAGAGCTTATCAGGGGCCAGCACAGGCAGCAGGATTAGCTGCTGAGCACAGGGAGTGATTTACCCCAAGGAAGAGCTGCTCGTCCTTCCCAGCAGCAGGAAAGAAATTTTCAGCAGTTGAGTTTTTGCTGCTCTTTTATCCCTCCCCAGCTCAGCCCGGGCAGGGGGACCCTTGAGGGACCTTTAGACACACAGACTCCATGGAGTTGTTTTTTATTTTTGATTTATTTTTATGATGTGACAGGAATTGTTAGTGAAAAGAGCATAGTGTGGGGTTTTTTTTGTTGGTAATTGGTTGTATGGTGGAGGGTTTTTTTTAGTTTGTGTTATTGGTTTTTGTTTTTTATTTGTGCTATTAAATTTTTTACTTTTGGGTTAATTTGTAATTATTTTTAAAATTTTAGGGTGATCTAGTTTATTAATATGGGTGTGTTGTGTGATGAGAGTAATTTACTTGTTTTATGTAGTACTGGTGGTGTGGTGGGTGGAGGGAATTTTTTTTTTTAATATTTATTTTAGTATTGGTAGTTGGGGTGTTAGGAGGAGTTGTGGTTTTGTATGAATTACTTTGGAGGTGGTTTGGATTTTTTTGTAGGTGATTAAGATTTTTTCTTTTGTTGGGTTGTAGTTAGTTTTAGATGTTTTATAGTTTTAATTTTTTTGCTGAGTGCACAGAGCTGCCTGCCAGGAGTTGCCCTTTTTAGAGCTCCACTTTAATTAATTTGTGGTGGTGGAAGAGCCATCCCTCCCTGCTTTTGGTTGGGTTTCTTCTGTCTTAAAGTGATGTTTACCTCTGAGAAAAGCTTCACTTTGCACGAGAAGTTGGACACAGCTCCAAGCTGACTATGCTGGAATCCAAACCTCTTCCTCTTAAGGTTAAGTACCTTTTCCACAAAACCTTTCTGCAAATAGCAACTTGCTCCACACATTTTCCAGGAAATTTACAACAAGGATATTTGAAGCAGCAAATCCAAAGGAACTGCTGACTGTTGCTAACTCTCCACTTTGTTTTCTGGATTTTTTTTACTTCTAAGGTCTCATTTTACAGTCAACTGTTGTTTTCCTCATGGTGGATAAATGATCTGTTGACATCCTTGGGGCAGAGAAAGTTCCCAGTGGGCAGCTCTTCCTTAGAGACTGCAACAAAACCAACCTAACATGGCATATTTAATATTTGTAAGGTTGGAAAGAAGTGTGAGGAAAACAAGCAACACTACTTTAAAAAACACAGTAATTTTCAGGCTTCATAACAAAGCAGAACAGCAAGTCACCCAACAAGCCACCTTTAGGCTACAGCCATCTATTTTTAATGACAAGGCTCAAATAAATGTTTTATCAGTGTTGTCTCAGCGTAATCATCAGATTACAAAGCCTCCTGGAGACCAGAGGCAGGAGGGAGCTGGAGGAGATCCCAGCTGCCCAGGATGAGGCGTCTCCCCTGCAGGCTGGGGGTGATTCCCAAATTCCTGGGGATGGTTTGTGGTGGCACCCGCTGAGCACACGGGATTTGTGTTACTGCCCAACGCCATCCATGAGCAGGGAGCACAGAGCTGAGCATGGAAAGGTCATTAAACCTCTGCCAAAAGCCCTGGCCTGTCTGGGCTGCCTTCCTCCCTGCTGCCAGGCCAGGGCCAGCTCACAGGATACCTTCAGTTTGAGCTTTCCTATTTTCCAGCTATGTACTGCACTGGTACAGAACTCTGAACTTCATGTGAAGTGTCAGCAAGTTCTCCTCACAGCTCAGGCACACTGAACAATCCTTTTCCAGCCCAGACCCAGCTCAGGCACACTGAACAATCCTTTTCCAGCCCACAACCAGCTCAGGCACACTGAACAATCCTTTTCCAGCCCAGCACCAGCTCAGGCACACTGAACAATCCTTTTCCAGCCCACAACCAGCTCAGGCACACTGAACAATCCTTTTCCAGCCCAGAACCAGCTCAGGCACACTGAACAATCCTTTTCCAGCCCAGAACCTGCTCAGGCACACTGAACAATCCTTTTCCAGCCCAGAACCAGCTCAGGCACACTGAACAATCCTTTTCCAGCCCAGAACCAGCTCAGGCACACTGAACAATCCTTTTCCAGCCCAGAACCAAGGACACCTCTGCAGCTTCAGCCCCAAAAAGTGCAAAGAGCAGGGAATGGAGGAGAGCAACCTGGGAGGGTGGGACTGCATCACCTGGAGCTGGAATTGGACAATGAACCCCAACATGGAAATGGACCCAAACTCATAAAAGTGTCAAAACTCGTGACCAGGAGTCCACCTGGGGTGGAGCCACGGCCAGGCTCTCGCACTGCCCAAGGTGTATCTGTGAAGGCCTTTCCAGAAATCCCTGCTTTATTCCCGTGTCTCTGCCCAGCCTCTGCTCCAGGCAGCCTCTGAAGGCAGCACCAGGACACAGATTCCCACCAGGACATGCTCCCACCTCATGACCCCACCAGAGACCCCAAAGTGCCCTGCCACTCTCCCAGGCTGTACTGAGCCACACAGGCTGGCAGGGTGAGTGTCCCCAAAGCCACACAGAACTGTTGGCTCCGATGTCACTTAAGGAGATGTCCACTTCCTGCCTCCTCATTTTCACTATTTACAGGCACTGACAAATTCTCTTCTTCATGGAGCTGATCCAAAAGCAGCAAAAGACTGCTCCTTCCCCCTCCTGAGGGCCCAGAGCCCAGCACACAGGGAAGGCATTACAACTATGTAACCTGGGGTCACATTTCACCCTGGACTCAATTACCAGGGGTTAAAAATGGAACAAGACTTTACTTTCCCATAGGAAAGTTGCTCTCTGCCTCCAGCGGCCTCCTGACACTTCCACAGAAAACAGCATCCTCCTCAGCTCTGCTTCAGAGGGAATTTCTCCGTGCTGGCAGCTCCTCTCCAGGCCACCACATCCTGCTCACAAGGAGCATCCCGGGGTGGCTGCTCCTGCTGCGGGGGGAGCCTTCACACCACAGCAGCACAGCCAGCCAGAGCAGCACCCTCCTCTCCTGCAAAACCCCCTCTCACACAAAACACAAAGGGGATGGAGGTGATTTCTGCTGGGAAAGAGGATCCAGGAGAAACGCCTCTCCAGAGGGTGACAAGAGAAAGGGCCAGAGCTCCACGCTAACTGCTGGCTCCTGCTGGCACCCCAGCAGTGGGGATGCGACAATCATCCTTCTTGGAGCACTGCCAGCATCATCACCAAGCTGCCCTCAGCCCTGAGGCTCCTTCACCCCTGAAGCTTCCTTCAGCCATGGTGCCTCCTTCAGCCCTGGGGCTCCTTCGGCCCTGGGCCTTCCTTCAGCCCTGGAGCCTCCTTCAGCCCTGGTTCCTCCTTCAGCCCTGGTTCCTCCTTCAGCCCTGGGGCTCCTTCAGCCCTGAGGGCTCCTTTAGCCCTGAGCCTTCCTTCAGCCCAGATTCTTCCTTCAGCCCTGAGCCTTCCTTCAGTGCTGGGGGCTTCCTTCAGCCATGGTTCCTCCTTCAGCCCTGAGCCTTCCTACAGCCCTGGGGCTCCTTCAGCCCTGGTTCCTCCTTCAGCCCTGAGCCTCCTTCAGCCCAGATTCTTCCTTCAGCCCCCATTTCTTCCTTCAGCCCTGAGCCTCCTTCAGCCCTGGAGGAGACATGGCCCACACAAGGCCCATGTCCCACACCCACAGCAGCACAGGGAAGCACACACACATTGAGTTTTCTGTGCACAGCACCACTCATTCATCCCCCCCTGCTGCTCCTTCTGCGTCAGCCAGGGCTCCCCTAAAGGCTTCAGGCAACGTGACATGAACGGGAGAGAAATGAGGGAGATGTTCCAGCAGCACAGCCATCGGGAGCAGAGGGAGGAAAAGCAGAAGCCCTCGGACTGGGGGGGTTGTGTGAGGTTTGGGAGGGGTCCCAGCTGGGCTGGGGGACTCTGGATCTGCTCCTGCACAACACCTGGGCAGAAAAAATCAGGTAGGAGAAGGAAGAGCCCACTGCACGTTGATGAGTCTGGTTTAGAGACCCAGCCGCTGCGTTTGCCAGTCTTGTTTGGCTCATGTGGCCGCCTGGCTGTGGAGCTGCAGCCATGGGCAGCTGTGCCATGGCCACCTTGCCCACCACTCCCTCACGCTGCCCTACAGCACAGCTGGACACCCACGAGTGTCCTGCTGGTCAGGGCTGGGACAGTCCCTCCCTGCAGAGCTGCTGGGGGACCCTCGCTGGCACCTCACAGCCCCAGGCACCAAAAAGAAGGGGCAGCACAGGGCTGTCCTGGGGAGGGGGTTTGGTGTCCCCTTGCCCACAGGGGAGGATGGGGACCAGGTCTCAATCAGGTTTCCAAGAGCTTTCATCTCCAAAGAACTCAGCACCCAGCACAGGAGAAGTGACAGCAAACCTGGTCCCCAGGGTGCAAATCTCAGCATCCAGAACACTCCAGAAAAACCCAGCCAGCCCCGTCTATTCTCTCTCCCACACACACTGCAGCACATATCATTTCCTCCACAGCAAGGGGAGAGATATACATCAATGATCCTCTCTCATTTCTCCTGCTGAAAGCTGCTGGCTGCAGAATCTGGCAGCCAGGGAGCTGTGGTACAGCTCACAGAGCCGCTCCAAAGGGGAGCATCAGCTCCACACACGGCCCCATCCCTGCCCTCTGCCCTCTAGCAGACCAACCTCATTTCTATAGCTCATTAAAGAGGGATAAAAGTAACCTTTAAAGGTTGCTTTCATGTGAAACAAGTCTAAAACCAAACAATGACTTGGCAAAGAGTGAATTGGATTTTAAAAGCGATGCATTTTACTGGAAATTTTATTTCTTTCCTTTTTTTTTTTTCCCTTTTTCTCCTTTTGAGCCTGATGGTGGATTATTTTTCCTTGACACAATCCCGCCTCCGCTGTGATAGATGACGGCACATTTAGCAGTGTTCAGCCAAAACTTTTTATCTCCATATGGAAGACGGATGGACGAGGACTCTGAAGCCCTCATCAATTCCTTCAAGAACAAACAAGGATCCAGCCCAAACCCCCTCCCAGGTTTGTTTAAAATACACGGAGCACAGGGCAGATCCTATAAAGCTCCATCCATCTGGCCATTTTTCAGTGTTTATGAAGCCAAAAGGCAGCGTGCACTGCTGGAGACCTCTGGCCACCTCCCTGGAAAACACGAGGGAGCTGCAGCTTGGACAGGCTTTGTGCTGGGGGCCAGCACTGCCTGCACCTTCCCGTGTCTGTGTGGGACTGAGGAGATGTTCCCAGCTCTCTGAGCAGGGATCATACACAGCTCCTTGAGAGCAGAGACTGGAAAGGCCAGAGAAGAGAGAAATGGCTTTTGGAAAACAAAAATACCAGGCACTGCATCACTGCAGCCAGTCCTTCATAGGAATGGGCAGGGCAGGAGAGCCAGCCGGGATGAGCAAAGCAGAGCAGGAGATCATGGAATGGTTTGGGTTGGAAGGGACCTTCAAGATCATCTGCTCCCACCCTCCTGCCATGGGCAGGGACACTTGTCCCAGGCCAGGACAATGAGGCCCTGGAGCAGCTCTGGGCTGTGCAGGTTGCTCCCAGCATGGGTGACTTCCCTGCACCACCCCAGGCCACACATTTTTTGCTGAGGTGAAGGAGCAAGCAGGTGATGCTCAGGACTCCAGGTGAGTCAAGGAAAAGAGGAAATCCATCAGCATCACAGCTCCTTCTGGCCTGTCTTTGCTTCTCACAAGAGATGAGGCACCAGCCTTTAAACAGCAGCCTTGGATGCAGCCATGGGAGTGCCACATCCCACAGGACCTGCTCCCAGATCCCTGACCACTCTTGTTGTGCCCCTTCCCACCTGAACAGACAAGTACAAAGAGCAGAGGTTTGGGGTGAATTTCCCTGCAAGATGTCGGCAGAATTTCAGAGAAAACTTGCTAGGAAAGCAAAAACCAGGAGCAGAGGGCAGAAATGCCACCACAGGATGGACACAGGAGGTGGAGGGGGCTCAGGGCTGCCCACCTGTAAGGAAAACACTCACGGCCACGTCTTGGCATGAGGTGCAGCAGCAATAGCCATCACACAAACCAACACGTGCACCACAGCACTCCCACACCTCATTAATTATGTCTGGGGCTCCCAACACAACATGCCAGAAAAGTTACCTAACCAGCAATAAAAACTCCTTTGGCCCCGTCTCTGGTACAAAAGCCAACACTCCTCATCTCATAAAATACAAAAAAGCCCCCAGATGTTTATAAAACTCAGTTGGGCAGCTCAGTGCAGATGTTGTTTACCACTGGGGACCAGGCCTGACCATCCAGCTGACAGGAGCTTTGCAGATGCTGTCATGTGGCAGCAGGATGATCCTCCCCAGCTTCCCTCAGCACCAGAGCAGCGTCCTCAAGCCACCACCTGCTGTCACTCCAACCCACTGACCACAGCTGCTTCCAGTGCAACACCTGCTGTCCAGCAAGAGCAGCAGTTTAGGTTCAGTCTTAATGGGATATTGGGCAGGAATTGTTCCCTGTGAGGGTGGGGAGGCCCTGGCACAGGGTGCCCAAGAAGGTTTGGTTGCCCCTGGATCCCTGGAAGTGTCCCAGGCCAGGTTGGACAGGCCCTGGGCTAGTAGAAAGTGTCCCTGCCCATGGCTGGAGTGAAATCTAGTCTTTACTGTCCCTTCCAACCCAAACCATGCCACCCTCTCTAATTCCACAACTGGATGGATGAACACACAGGTCAGTGGAGGATGCTGCCGCAGGTAGCACATCCACAGGGACATCAGGGCCAGGTTTCCTGCAGCCACAGGGCTCCTGCTGGTCCCAGGCACCCTGTTGAAGGCTGGAGTGCCCGTGGGTGCCCTGCAGGGCTGGAGGAGTGCCCGTGGGTGCCCTGCAGGGCTGCTGGCTCCACTCTGAGCAGGGGCTGAGGCACCGCACCGAGGAGCTCCACGGGGATCTCCCAGTGACAAACACCCCCCCAGCTCAGTGGCAGGGACCAGGCCAAGTAAACACAGAGTGTATTTATTGCTCCTAGGAAATGCTTTCATCTCCCCCCCGCTCCTCCTCCTCCATGTTCAAGTCAAGAGAGCAGCAGCGAGCTCCGAAAGGCTCCCTCCATGAGGTGCTGTTAACCATGGGAAGTGAACACACTGCTGGCTTGGACAGATCATTATCCCTTCATGCACAGGGCTGAGGAAGGGGGTGGCAGTTTATAATGACGCTAATTAAGTCCTTAAGTGTCTTGGTAAAAAGCAGGTAAGGCTTCAGCAGAAGGCAGAATATTCCATTAGGGCAGGCTTCACCATAGACACAATGCTGCATAATGGGATCCTGTAATTATGCCTGCACTGCAGAGACTTTTAAAAAAAGGAACCCTGTTTTACATTCTCGAATGCAAACAGCATGAAATGATGTTGCTTAGAAACCTTTACACTCCTACAGTGTGTGCAAAAAAGTTATTCCAGACATCTGTATTTAAAATAAAATTTAAAAACAATCCTACCGCACACACTCACATGGATCTTGGCTTCACATTGAGTGATGAAGCCTATGAAATGTCAGAGGAAATTTAAATTAAAGGGAAAAAAACGACACATGCATTTAAAAAGCTTGAGCATCTTGTTAAGTCATTTCAGGTTATGTCTGGTACTGTTCTACCTCACCCCTTCACACAGAGCTGCACTCCCTGCACTGATGGTGCCATTTGTATCAATCCAGCCTGAGAGGCTCAGAATTATTTCCTGAGTCAGGCTGACCTCAAATACCTGGAAAATATTTTCTTTTCTAGAGAAGCCAGCCACGGTTTCACTCCAGAGCAAGCACCCACAGAGCAGAGCACTGTCCAGGTGCTGGAGTGACAGGAAAACCCCTTAAGCACAGAAAATGTGACAATTTCACGGACAAGTCACAGCACAGGGCACAAGACCCAAACCCCACTGCTCCTGGCTGCTTCTCCAGGCTGAAAAGGGTGGAGGGACATCAAAATTTCCTACACCCAAGGTGACACAGCCAGATCTGCAGCAGCCCATAAATAGCATTTTGCCCAGCATCACCCTGCTCCTCCAGGCATCTCATCCCACAGACATGGCAGGGCCCAGCAGGGAAAGCTCTGCCTCAACCCCAGCAGGCAGGAGGGGATGGGGCTTCCTGCAGCCAAGCCTTGGACACTTCCAGGGATCCAGGGGCAAGCACAGCAGGGATTGTCAGCTTTGCTCCATGAATCCAAACCCCCCAGCCAGGGCTGTCACTGCCTCTCCCACCCACCCGTGGCTCTCTCCTCCTCTCTGAAAAGGTCACCCCTGTGTGCCTGGCGATGGGGAGCAGCAGGCACGGCTGGTGGATGTGCCACAGCTGCCACCAGGCTGGCACGGCACCAAGGCCAGTGCAGGGGATGTGACAGACCTGCCACAGAGCCGTGTGTCCCCAGCTGTGCCTGGCACCATGCATGGCGCTGAGCTGATGCCCTGTCCCCCTCCCAGACCTCACAGCTTTGCAGTCGTCCTTTTGGCACTCTGGCAGAGGAGAATGGACACAAGAGATGGAGCCTGTGTGCCCTCAGCAGCAGAGAAAGGTGCAGATCCCGAGGGATGAGCAAAAGTGGAAATTCCTACAGAGAAAGCTTTGCTGATGGGAGATGGGAATCAGCAGCTGTGCCTCTGGTGCAGTGGCCAGACTCAGGATTGTCTGAACTGTGCCAAGGAGCTGAAGCTGTGCCAGGCAGGCTCAGGCTGGATTTTGGGAAAGGTTCTTCCCCCAGAGGTGCTGGCACTGCCCGGGCTCCCCAGGGATGGGCACGGCCCCGAGGCTGCCAGAGCTCCAGGAGGGTTTGGACACCACTCCAGGGATGCCCAGGCTGGGATTGTTGGGGTGCCAGGAGCTGGATCCTGGTGAGTCTCTTCCAACTCAGATGATTCTATAATTCTATGAACTCTACATGAAGCAACTTTTTTCAGCCCTGGTGGTACCTATTGTCTGAGGTCTTTTCCAAGATTCCCTCAGTCCTCAAGTCCAATGGCCAGAACACATTTGTCTTAAAATCACCCCTCAGAAATGCCACTGTTCCCTCTGTCCACCACAAAGAATCTCCTCACAAGAGCAGATCAACTGCTATGACATTTTAAATAGCAGAGAAAACACTTTCTCTGCACCCAATTTTCTGCTGCCACCTGGGGAGGTCCATAGGCAGCACCACTGGGAATTCCAGCTCACACACTTGGCTCCTGCAGGTGTTTCAGCTCCTGGCAGGGAGCTCTAGCTGGTGGTGCAGGTATCTACAAGGTGCTTCAGCCACACATGCCAAGGATCCAAAGCTGGAGTCTCACTCTCCAAATCCCTTTGCACTGCTCTGGGGCAGGAAGCATTGCTCACACCTGTATGCAACAACTCCAGTTAAGCACTAAGATGCTTTTTAGTAAAATAGGCATGAAAAGTGTGATCAAATGTGAGAACTTGTACATTATCCAGAAGGGAGATGCTGGCCAGCTTCTGAAGGCAAATTCCACACCTCAGCCCACTCTGGTCTGGCTGGAGCCAGCTTCAGGAACACATCCTTCCTGGGGGAATGTGCACAGAGCAGGACAGCCCTCCCCTCCCACTGGGGCAGGAGACAACCTCTGCACAGGCACATTCTTCTCTCTCTTTGATTGTTGCTAAAAATAATCTATACGAGCAGCACGGCTCAGCCTGTTCTCACCATTGCTCACTGTGGGGTGAAGTCCAGATCAGGCCAAATACAACCCCATGAGCAGGGTGCTGTGCTCTCCCAGGGCTCGTGGTGTGTGGGAGCACAGGCAGGGGCTGTGCTGGCCCTGAAGGACAGGATGGTGCACACGGAGAGAATGCACTGATGGAGCCTCCAGCGAGTGGGAGGGGAGAGAACAGGCACAGGAATGGAAAATGGAGATAAGGAGCTGGGTGTCCCCATGTGGGAAGCTGGAAATCCTGTGAGCTTTGAAATAATGAGAGGATGTTCAACCCATTATATCCATACAGCATCAGTCATCTCCATGCTGGTAGCTGCAGTCACCTGAAAACCCAGTGTGTGTTCTCCCCAAACTTTCTGCCCATTATAAAAGTCCAGCACTACAAAGTTATTTTTTCTAATCTCTCTATGGTGAGACCAAACAGTTAAAGGATGGGCCCAAAGCCTGAAAGATAACACTGCAAAATAAAACCTCCTGGCAACTTCTGCCCATGGCTCCAGAACAAACCTCAGGACAGCCAGGTGGTCCTGTTCCTACATGCACTTCTCATTTGAGGGGCCAGAGAACATCTGATTTCTTATGGATAACTCAGCAAAGTACAGGTTCCATCTGGCTGCCCTCTGCATGGATAATGGATATTTTATATTTTACGGGGGCCGAACAGCCAAGAGAAATAAAGCAGAAGCCTAAACTTGCTCTTGGAGATGGGAAGTCAGACAAGCAGCACCTGCAGAGCCCACTGGATCTCTTCACCTCCTGCCCCAAGAACCCAGCACTGCAAAACCTTTGAAGCTATTTCTGATGTGCCTTTTTAAATAAAGCCAGTTCTAAAGGCTTGATTCACCACCCACAGCAACGCAGAACATTCCCAGAAAGAGTTAAACACAGGAAACCTGTTGATTAATTTACAGGCAACAAGCTGCACTAATAAAGCCCCGGGGACCTTAATCAAGCTGTTTGCTGGTTGCCAGACCAAAGCAGGAAGATGGGCAGAGCTGTCAGGATGGATTAGTGTTTGCCCGCTGGCAACACCACTCCTGAATGGGAGAAAGAGGGGGAGAAACACACACACACAAAGGTCTTTTCCAGCCTGAACCATTCCATGATTCCCTGCAGGGGAAATGATGTGCCTGGAACTGGCTGGAGCCAGCCCAGGTTTGTGTCTTGGGTTTTTATCTTGGGTTTTACCCCCCGTTGTTTGCAATTCCCCCCAAAAAGCCAGGAAGGAGCCATTTCTTCGTTTTTAAAAAGATTCTACCTTTTCCCATTCAATAAATTTTTCTAGCCCCTCTCCCCCTATTCCAGGAGAGCTGAATGAAGTAAAGTTGTTTATAACTGACCCCATTTTGAAGGGTTTGGGTGACACTCGTTGGGGTCAGGATAGTTTGCAAATTCAGCTGAAATTGAAAAAGGACAATTTCCTTTCATTGTGACAACAGGCTTGGCTCAGGTGCCTTTTTCTCCCTGAGCAATTTATAGTTCTGACCATGGGGTTAATGCAGCAGAATGCAAACAAACCCTCTGCCTTCCCATCCTTTAACCAACAGCAAGGAACCCAAGTGGAATCAGTGCTGGAATCAGGCAGAATTACCAATCTGAACTCTGCTTATCTGCAGGGAAACTTTTCACCCTTGAAGGAACTAAACTTTACTTAACCTGACAATTCTTTTCCTTTTTCTATGTGGTGCCAGGGAGCCTCTGCCTTGGGGTTCCAGTTTAACAGGCTGCTGTGCAGCCAAGAGGATGTGGAGAGCTTGTAAAACACCTGATTCCACACAGGAACCAGCAGAAAAGGCCAAAAGATTGATTTTATTTCGCTAAAGCTTAACAGGCCAAGACAAAGGAGCAGAGAACTGCTCAGCTGTGAGTCCTGCTCACATCAGGTATGTTTGAACAAGGCCATTTCTCCCACCAGCTTTTTGCTGTTCCAGCCAGCAGGAATGAAATATCCCATGGGAATTCCTTCAGCTGAGTGCTACAGATCCACTCAGCACAGCTTTGATAATTTACACCAGCCAAAGATCACCTGCATTTACAGCTCCCCTGAACATCTCAAGGGACACAAGCTGGATGTTGACACCTCAAGACTTGCACCTAGGAAGGGATGAAGGGGATGGTGAGCACTGAGAAAATGCAAATCCAGCTGAGGATTAGCAAAAGCAATTATGAAAAACAAGTAGTGGAAATAATGATTCATCAGGAGTTGAATCAGATGTGGAGCCCAGTCCTGCACTCAGTGGATTTGGTGATGGCAGTGAGGATTCCAGGCCTACAGAAATCATTTTTAAAGCTATTTAAATGCACAGAAGGCCCAGTGATAGTTTTGCAACACTACATTTTTGTCTACCCTCCTACCTTTCAGACAGATCTTGGAAAATGTCTGGGGCATCCTTGTCCCTCCACAGACACCCCTTTCCTTACCAAAACTCTCGAGTAAAGAAGAACCACTGCAAAAGATGGAGAGCAGATGGGAAGAGCTGTGTGAAGGTTTGCATGGGGCTGAGTGAGTGGGTCAGTCCCTCAGAACCATAAATAGAGCAGCACACAGTGTTTCCTGGCAGATCCCACTTCCAAAGTCCTTTAGAGAACACTGACAGTGTCACAGAATCCCGTGAATAGCTGGGAAAAGTGGAGAAACAGAAATGCTCAAGGTAAAGAGCTCTCGTCCCTGCTCTAAAGAGGACACTGAGTCCTCTCAGACTCTCCCTCCTCCTCCTCCTCCTGGGGAAGGAACACTCCAGGCATTGCCCCAAGCACCGCCAAATTCCACAACAGCTCCAGCTGTGGGATTTTCTCTGGGCAGAGACACCAACAGCATGCCTGGAGAGACCCCAATAACCAGGAACAGCCTCTGATGAGACAATATTTCCATTGCTCTCACTGGGAACAGATGTGAAGCTGGGAAAAGGCTGGCACAGAACCCTGACAAGGGCTGAGGACCATCAAAGCTGGGTCAGTTCTTGTCACACCAACCGAGCAAAACGACCTCGCTCCGTTCCTGTCCGCTCTCTGTCTGCAAAGCTTCAGGTTAAAACATTACAATTTCAGAATGAAGTCAAGTGTCAAGTGAGTCACTACCATAAAGATGATATAAAAAAGCTCAACACAAATCCCTCCATCCTACTCCAGGCTCAGCAGCCAAGACTTTCTCCCATCAGCTCCAAACTTCTTGCCTTGCCAATGAAATCATGAGCAAAATGGCAATAGAGCTTTTTTTTTTTTTCCTTTTTTTTCTCCCCTCAGTGTTCAAAGCCTGTGCAGCAGTTGGATCCCCACAGGCTGTAATTTCAGCACCCCTCAGACATCCCAAATCTCTGCTGACACGTAGCACCTGCCTGGCCAGCCCTGCCAGACCCTTCCAAGGGCTGGGCTGGGAATTATTCCTGGTGCTCTGCCCTGAGTTAGGAGAGCTGCTGAGGAAGGCTCGGTCATATGGACTCAGATTTTTGAGGTGGATGAGCCACCCTGAGGGAAAAACATGGGCCCAAAAAACACAGGAGGATTTTCTGTCACAAAGAAACTGATGAGGTTACACTGATGAGCAAACTGCAGCAAAAATTGGATCCTTGGCACTCCCTCACCACCTTCTCTTCCTTTTGACAGAACCAAGGGTCTAACCCAGCTTCCAGTCCATGTTTGCACTCCCCTGGGTGTGCAAAGCTGCCAGGGAGAACCTCTGGGAAGAGAAGAAAGGACATCCTTCAGGGGATCCATGCCCCTACAAGGAGCACCAGGCAGACAGAACGGACCTGAGCAGGTTCAGTACCCGAGTCAAGAGCAGCCAATCTCCCAGTCCAACCAGTGCAGGGACCCTGCCACGGCCCCACAGGTCCTGATTGCTGGCAAAAAGCAAACTTTGGGCCGCCCCAGACCCCTCCTGTGGTCCCTTTATTTGCTGGTCCCCAGGGAGGCCGTGGGAAGGGCAGAACCACTGACCCCAGCCCAGTTCCACCCCTGGGAAATGGTCCCAGTGGTCCTGGGACAAAACCCCAGGAAACCTCTGCCATCAAAGGGGAGGAAAAGCCTGGCTGAGGCAAGAGTGAATCAATGGCAACAACTGGAATGCAATTTCCAGCAAAAAGGCAGAATACAGCACAGGCAGTCCATCATAAGACAGATGAAGACCATTCAGGGAAGACAAAAATCAGTAGGGAAAGGAGTGAAGGAAAACCCAGTGTTCAGAACTTGGGCAACACCAAAAAAGTAAATAAAAAAAATACCCATATTTTTTTCTTCACTTACTATAGCAGAAAAACAATGTGAAAATAAAGAATATAATCTTCCTGAAGCCACTGGAGCATGAGTATAAATTACAGCTGCCAAGGAGCTGAAAAGAAAATCAAACCTGAAGATCACTTGCAGGAGAATTTCGGATGACTCTGTGGATCACCTCAATCTCCAGCAGTTACAGAAGGGAAAAAAAAGGTGCAGAGAAGCTAAATTATTTATGTCAGTCAAGCTTATCTGTCAGAAGGATACACCTTTCCTACCACAGTACATTTCTGGGATTAATGATCAGGCACTATCTGGAGCTGGGCAGAAGAAGAAAAACTGAAGTGGTTTGGTTACTGGGGAGGAAAAAAAAAATCTGTATTAGCCAGCTCAGCTAACAAACACAATTTCAGAGGAATATCTCCCTGAACCAGGAAAATGATACTTCATGATAACTAAAAAATTAAGCACTGAAGGATAACAAGAACAAGAGCTCTGCTGAAAAGTGCATCCAGGAATGACAGTGGTGCCAATGCCTGATAAACTAATTAAGATGCTAATTAAAACCAGAGCACTTTCCCATCTGGGGCTCCCAGCAGAGACTGGGTTTAGCCTGAGCAAGTCTCACTGGGGAAGGGGATGGGTGGATGAAGGAGATGCCAGAGTGACACCAGAGGATTTTGTGCCCAGTTTGCTGAGGCCCTTCCCAAGGGGCTGCCAAGGACAAACAGAGTCACAGGAAATGGAAAAGCAGCAAAGGACTCAGGCAGGAGAAATAACCCAGGAGTTCCATCACCCCAGAACACCAATTCCCCAGGGAGATCACAGTTTATCAACCCAGAAAGCAGGCTGAGTGAGCAGGGGTTAAAAATCCCTCTTTTATATAAATTATTCCCAAAGGAAAACTGAGAAAAGTGCAGAGGAGCAGCTGTGGGTGGTGGTGGCTGGTGCTAAGGTGACACCTTGGTTCACCCACCAGCATGGGCAGCACCCACGCTCTGTGTGACCCCAAAAATGGGTGAGAGCAAACTGGAAATTAGCTGAGAGATGTGGGATAATGCTGAGGAGCACTGGGGACAGTGCAGGGCCTCAAAATCATGAAAAAAAAAAGCACCAACCTTAAAAAGGCAGAGCAAGGAGGTGAGAGAGTCCCAGGTTTCACTTTCTCCTTTCTGAGAAAGTTACTGACTAAAAAAGATAGTGATGGTCGGAAAGGAAGGTTTGGAAAGTCAAAGTTTGAGTCGGGTGATCCTCACTCAGCATTGCTGGGTGCTCCTCCTTTCCAGAACACAGAGCAGGTGTCTGTAAGGAGAGGGAGAAAAAGCTGCATTTAAGGGTAAGCATTGTGTGTTTATCTTTGCAGCCTTTCAGAATGTTTATTTTGGTTTGGGTGTGGACAGACTTGTTGGAGGAAATGGTTTAAAAGACACCACATAATTGCACAAAAGCACATTGTGTGGCGATAACCCTCCCATGAAATTCATCCCTCATCACTGCAGGGATGAAAAAGGCTCAAAGGCTCGGCCCAACCTGGTGGTTTTCACCTTGCTTTTGGTGGCACTGAGGGACACCTGGCTCAATGCAGGTCCCCTGCAAGCAGCTCAGCCCAGAGAGCAACAGGAAATCCTGAACAGCACCAGCTGTGGCCACGTCTTCACCAGGAGGCTCAGCAGAGCCACCAGCCAAGGAAACGGCGACTCCTTCCCTGCCATGCCCCAGGAGCTGAGCTGGGAGTGCCAGCACCCCAAAAAGGGCAGGAAAGGCCCACAGGGAGCCTGTCCCAGCCCCAGCAGGTGAGGAGAGCCAGGGGAAGGCGCTGCCCTGGGATCCCTGCCCTGGCCAGCAGCAGACTGCACAGTGCCAGGATGATCCCGCATCAGGAAAGATGCTGAGAATGAGATTTCCACAAGTACTCCCAGGGCACTTTGCTGCTGCCCTTAGGGTGCTCTCCAAAGGATTTGATCACAGTTTGAGAGGCAGGGATACATTATTCCACCTGGAATTTTACCACAGTCCTGGAGCATCTGGTTTGGCTCCATGGGAAAGGATTCCTGCAGCACCACCAGGGCCTAAGGAAAGCTCCCTCCCAAACCACTTGACTGTGAAAAAGGTGGGTGGAGGGGAAGGCAAAGGGTCATTTTTGGTTTCCACTGGCACCAATTACGCCTCTGGCACGTTTATGGAATTTTTTTTCCATCATCAAGATAGTGAGGTTGAGCTTTTTATTTTTAAACAAACAAAGGCTGTAATGGGCAGTCAGTGCTGAGGCATGTCTGCAGCCTCTAGCTTATCAGAGCCATCACGGGACACGGAATTTTTGTTCATTTTATCTAGGGAAAAAAAAAATAATTGAAGCCCACAGCCCAAAGGGGTGGAAGGGAGGTCTCCCTTCTCTCCAGCAGATCCTGGATTTAGCATGCCAGCTTTGACTGGAGGCCACGAGGGAGCAGACACAGCAATCAGCAACCAAACAGCTGCTGCTGCCACCTCCAGCCCTGCTGCGACTCCAGCACTGGCAAGCAATTAAAAGTTCACATCAAAGCCTTCAATCCCCATCTCCAGAGGCACATTTATAGTCCTGAGAATGGCCGTCACCCAAAGATACAGCCCAGGGTTGCTTTTCAGTCCCCACCTCGTGCTCTGAAGTCCTCGGATGGTTTAATGTCCAGCCTGGAGCTGGGCCCTGGTCAGATCTGGTGGCATCCAGGGACAAACTGGCTCAGGGTCCCTCCATGGCAGCTCAGGAGCAGGGAGGCATGCACTGGCAGAGGAGAGCACCCCAGGTTCTGTCTGCTGTGCCTCTCCCAGCCTCACGCCCCCATTTACACATTACTGGAGGGGAGCAAAGGTACTTGACAGCTGAAAAAAAAAGCAGATAATTCTGCCTGCCATGCCTGTGTTTACGCAAACGCCACTGGTTTATGAGGAACAGCTTAGTCAAAGCACACAAAGAAACACCCTGCAATATTTTTTAAAGAGGGTTGTTCTTTGGGGTTTTTTTATTGCTTCGAGAAGCAAAAGGTTAGCTACAGAAATAGAGAGAACAAAGCAGCTTAACAAACAACTGCTTCTTGTTTTTCCTATTCTGCACAGCCTCTCCCAAACCCTGCTCAGCCCCAGCTCCCCCTCCAGCTGCTCCCCACACCCAGTGCACAGCAAGGAGCACCCAGAACCTCCCAACACATTCAGCTGGGAAGGGGCAAAGCCTCCCAGGGGACTCGTCACAGCCAGGGCAGCTCAGTTTGGGTTTTTTTTCTCCACACCAGCGTGAGGGGAATGAGAGAAGTGGGAGATCCTCCCTCCTGCCCAGCCTCTCCAGCCTTCTCCTCCTGACACCAAAAACTTCAGCAGCCACATGGCACAAGTCCTGCCACAGGTTTAGTCTGTGCACATGCAGGTATGGATATCAAATAAACCTGGATTTAGCATCCCTGCTATCAGCAGGGGCCCTGAAACATCCTAAAATCACCCTTGAATGCTCTGGCCATAACAGAGATTGCTCCCCTGGTCACAGCCCACAGCAGGAAATGCTGGGGTTATTGTTACCCTGTGGCATTTAAAGGGGTTGTTTGTGTCAGCCCCATTAACCTTCAGCAATTTAAAGATAGAGGAAAAAATAATCATAAATTAGCAGCAGCTCTCAGGCTCTGAGTAACCTGTTTTCCCAGTTTCCAACACTGATCATAAAACAAACCACCTGATCCCAGTTTGGATAAAGAGAGAAAAAAGCTGTCCCTGCAGCATCCCACCACCTTTAGCTCCTGTCTGCAAGGCACAAGTGGACAGGAGAGGAAGAGGAGGAGGAGAAGGTTCCATATCTCCCAAAATTAAAGTGGTTTTTCCTGGCCAAATGAAGAGAATGGCTTTGTCGATGGCTCAAAAGGGGAACCACGCTGGCTGGAACCTCACCCTGTGGGAATGCCTGAGCTGGGCTGCATCCCGTGGGATGTCCAGAGCCATCCTGAGGCACGGAGGGCTGGGTTCCTTCCCAGGGTTTGCAGGTTGAAGGTTTGGATTTATTGGCACGGGAGTGCCACACGCAGGAGGAGAGATGCACACGCATTTCTGGGAGATGGGTTCTCCCACTCCAGCGAAAAACAAAACAGGTTTGACAGAGAACAAATTAATTCAGCATGAAGAAGCGCTGAAAAAATAAAAATTATCTTTGACACATGAAAAATAGATAAATCCTCACAGAAGATTACTTTAACAAGGCCAAAAATCCATCACAGTGCTGCAGAAAGGAGGCACAGATAAGGCTTTCAAATGGATGTGATGTTTTTATACCCACAGGCACTGGGAAGGCAGCACAGTTCAGAAATGACAGCAGGGATCTTAGCCAGGACTCCTGAACTGCCTCCAGATTTGGTGGGTTGCTGCAAGCAGAAGAGAAACCCCCCTCCACTGCAGGTGCTGCAAACCCCAGATAAGCTGGATCACCTCAGACCTCAGTTTCCCCTTCACACCACCAAGACCTTAGGGTCTCTCACGCCCTTTTCAGGTTAAATAATGTGATATTTGCATGAGTGTTGTGCTCTGAAAATGCAACATTTACAGCAGCCATATCTACCTGGGAGTTTGTGGGCATCATTCCCATCCCCAGCTTTACTGAGCCCACAGACCCCAGTGCCTTCATAACCCTCCTTTTCCACCTTCTGTCTTCTTGGCTTTGCTGGTCTAACATTTCATCCTTGAGGGGCACATCAGAGCTGCTTTTCAGAGCATTGAGATTGGCTTGAAGCTTCTGAAATACCCACACACACTTCAGCCTCTGAAAAGTGCACAAGTGCATGTATCCCACTCCAAAAAAAAATAAAGAGGGACAACAAAAAACTAACCTGCCCCATCTCCTCAGTAAATCTCTACAGGTTTTTCTTTGTATGGACTCCTTCAGGATCCCCAAATCCTGCTCAGTTTTCAGGCTGCAGCAGACCCTCCCCAGCTTGTGCAGGTCCAGGATCCAGACAGGTTCCCCATCTCCCACCAGTGCAGCACAACCCTGCTGGATGTCACCTCCAGCACATTCTCTGTGCCTCTCCTTTCCTCCTGAGCCATCTCCAGCCTCCCTCCCATGCTCTGCCCTCCCAAAGAACCTGCAGCAAGCAGTTCCCTTCAGTTTAGCAAGTGTTTTTATTGTGTTCCCTCCCTTGCCAGAACAAACACGTCCCAGGTTAGCAGCCATGTGTGGCATGTACATTCTTCTGTCTCTCAAGATTTTTTTCATAGAGGAGCACAAAAGAAAGAAAGATAAAACAATTTCTAATTCTATTCCTTATTTTCCCATGTGGAATGTTTTTGGTGAATTGTTTCCCTGGGGTGATTGCTTGGTTGGATTCTGGTGAGGATTGTTTGAGCCTGATGGCCAATCCAACCCACCTGGGGCTGGGCTCTCAAAAGAAGGTCACAAGTTGAGAGTGAGTTAGATATAGTAGTTAAGAAAAGTAGGTTTGTAGTTTTAGTATCTCCCTTAAATAGTATATTAATGTATTATAGTATAGTTATAATAAAGAAATCATTCAGCATTCTGGAGTCAGACATCAGCATTTCTTCCCACCAGGTTCACCTGCATTTACAATAGCCCCTGAGGGTTAGCTGGACACACATTGTGACACATCACATTCATATTTATGGCTCTCCAAACGTTTCACACAGATACTCCTGGCCTCCTTATCCACCCAAGGACACCAAAGGGTAAAAGATCCAAGATTCAAGCAGCAACACAGAACAGAGTCACGGAGGGAAGATAATGCCTTAATTTCAGAGCAAAAAGAGCAACCAGGCATGGGCCAGACAGGTTATTCTGCTCTATAACTGCATCCACTGCCTGTTTATGACACCCCTCATTGCTTTACAGAAATCCAAGTTAACCTGCTCAGCCCAAAGCCTCCTCCTCCCCGAAGCCAAGTGTGCACCAGGGCTGACCTTTGCATGCGTTCTAAATTGGAGTGCACATTGTATTTCCCCAGCCTCTCATCTGTGTTTTGCACTGACACAATGACACAAAAGAGGCAGAGCCCGCCAGCCAAGCCCTGCAAAGAAGGTGGCTTTAAATAGCCCCTTTGTCTTGCTTTTCCTTGCTGAAATATTGCACATTATTTAGAACCGAGTTTTAGTTTTATCAGGGATCCAGAAATAGAGACAATGGAGGGCTGGGTGAATTTTTGGATCATTTTACAACCTAAAGTTTCTCATTCCTGTCTACCCTCGCCCTCCACTGCGGGATTTGTAGCTGTATCCCAGGAACCATTCCCTGAGGGGCTCTCAGACCCACAGCAGTGACCCCAGCCAGGAAGGGAAGAGGTGCCCTGAGAAGGTGGCACGTGTGTGAGAAACCTCACCTCTGCAAATTGAGGGCACAATGCTAAAAGCAAAGTTTCTGTCCTTAATGGGGAAAAAGTCAGCAACTTCAGCAGCCTCTGAGCTGGTACCCAGATGAGGTCAGAAATTAAAACGTGTCTCGACACTAAATTAATGGGCAAACTGTCAAGAGAGCAACAGGAGTTATAAACATTTATGTTCCAGTTCAAGGCAGGAGCAGCGTTTATAACTGCGTGGTTTGAGTGCCAAACATGAAAATTGGACTCCTTTCTGGGCAGGACACATGGATGCTCCTTTTTAGGTGCGTGCAGCAGCCTCAGAGAGGATAAAATGCTTGGCCCTAGTGAACAGCCCTGAACGGGGGTGTTAGGGGGGATCTAATGGGAACACAGAGCCACAAGACATCCCCTTCTCCCCTCAGGGCTGTAATCATTGTGTGTCCCCTGCCCTGGGAGGGTTTGTGTCAGAGTGAACACTTTGTGTTTGTCCCAGAGCAATGCAAAGGTGCCTGCAGCAAACCAAAATTCATCCAGATCTGCAAAAAAAAGACATCACCACTAAGCATCAGCTTTCCCTGAGCAGCAGATTGGAGCTATGGACAACCTGGTCTAGTGGGAGATCCCTGTCCATGGCAGGGCAGTTGGAGCAGGATGAGCTTTAGGGTCCCTTCCAACCCAAACAATTCTGGTTTTGCACCAGATGAGGCTGCAGGGAATCCCTCACAGCCAGACTTCTGGGATGGTTTCACCCAGTGCATTGAGAAGGAACCACAGCACTTACTCTCTTATCACCTCCACGATAAATCCACATCAATGCTGTTCATTTATCAGTAAAAAATCCAGCTGGGACAATAATTTCAATACCCAGGTGAGCAGAGCTTGGCACAGCCCACAGCACTTAAGAATAATCTTACAGTAAGGGTTCTGAATAAAACTCTGCACGAGTTTATCATATTCTGTTTCCTAAGTGCTGTTAAATTGCTGATTATGGTCATTCCAGTCACTGTAAGAGGCACACAGCCTTTATAATCCCAGTTTTAAAGATGGGAAAACTGAGGCAAAGAGAATAAAAGTGAATTGCCTACAACAACACAGCATTTGTAGAACCTGATTCCAGCACTTTCAGTCCTTGGTCTGTCATCTATGCTGCATCCTATATATGATGCAAAAGCCCTGTGATATTGTGTAAAATCTACTCAATCTGATACCAGTCCGTAAAGACATTCTGAAAGACTGAAGAAAAATTACAGGGTTTTTTAAAATGTCCTTTACTGAAGGTCTCTTACTTTATAGCCAACAACACTGTCAGTGGACTCAATATGCAATCTAGATGCAGGTGGAATAATGTGACAGAGCAGACAATCTGGGGATGCAGAAGTGCAGCTGTGCAGCAGGGACAGACTGTGCCCTGTGAAATCCAAGTGTCTCTGAGCAAACCACGAGGGGAACGTGCTGCTTTCCCCAGCCTGCTGCGTGCAGCTGAGCTCCTGGCTGTGAACCCATGCGGGATGGGCAATGCCAGCACAATCCACGCAGCAATTCACTGCGGTGTGCAATATTTTGGCAGCTGGCTACGGTGACTCAGGGGAAGAAGCACAGCAGTGAAGACAAAACATGAGTTGAGATTTTCCCAGCTGCAGGAATGAAGATCCCAACCAAACCTTACGCTTTAAATGCCCAAGGCAGAGCGAGCTCCCGTCGCCATGGGTGAGGGATGGGCTGGGCTCACACCTGTGCTCAGGTGAGCAGCGGTGAGAGGTGCCGCTGCTGGCACATCCTTTCCTGAGGCTCTGGCGCCATCTAAGCCCAAAGTTGGGATCCTTCATCCTTCCCGCTGCCCTTCAGAGCACAGAGAAAACAAAACCGTGCGGGAGCAAACTCCTCTTGCTCCTCCAGCACAGGAAAACTTCCTACAGAAGGAGAAATCTGGGAGCTAAGAGCCGAGAGAAGCCCAGGAATGACACTTTGGGAGAAACCCAAGCACGGAATAAGGTCAGATCCAGCGAAAAGGAGCCCAGCACAGCCGCGTGTGTGCTCTGTGCTCACTTGGAACACTCCCAGCACTGCAATTTGGTTTTACACTCCGAGACCATTAACAGAGTTCAGTCAGGGAATGATTATCTAATACAGGCATAAGTCCACTTGCATTATGCAAAAGAAACCTTTCATCGACCTTCTGACCTTGTTGAGCTGCACAAGACGCAAATAATTCAGTTTCTCCCCCACTGAGGGCGTTCTTTATTGTTCAGAAGGATGCACGTTGCTCCTGGAGTGAGGAGTCACCCTCAGCTGTGTCCCCCTCTGAGCTCTGCTCTCCTGGGACCAGCTGCTGCATGGTTATTTGCTTTTCTTCTGATCCCTTAAGCAACCGACTTCACAGTGTCCTTTTCCTGGCATTTGTTCAGCTTTTTTTTTTTTTTTTTTTAATTTCTCATTGGGTTACAGAGTAGCAGCGCTGAGTTTTTATCCTCGGCTGCCCTCCAGCGACAGTGCCCACCCTTGAGCCCCACTGCCCACCCGAGCCAGGACCAGGGGACACGGGGACCTGCACAGCTCACCAGGCTGCAGAACCTCACTTGTAACAGACATACAGACCAATAATTCTAAATTAAGAACCTTCATGCCTCAGTGACACCTCCAGCTTTAAGGATTTACCAGTTTTCCAGTCCTACATTCCTGCTTTCTACCCGAACACTCATGATCTTTCTTTTAGCCCTTGACAATTAATTCCATCTTGGTTCAAATTCTCCTGTCCAATATTAGAAGTATCATCAAATGCATTTATTTGCCTTCACTGTTAAGCAAACGGGAGCAGCAGCAGCTGTTGACACAATGTATTATTGAGGTCTGACTTGCCTAACAGTTCATTAACTTCCAAAATGTTATCTCCAACTCTGTTTCGCAGAACTGGCTTTACAATAAGAGACTGGATGTTTGGATTTCAAAACAAAAACCAACATCAGGGAGCAGAATTATTCATCAGTTAGAAATAATCTTGCATTACATAGCAAACGTGTAAATCTGACTGGGGCTGACTACCCCAAAACCAAACATAGCAGAAGCAGCTCTCAGGAAAGAGAAACACAAAAAATGAGAGAAAAACCCACTACAGCAGGGTTTAAAAAGCACCCAAAGCAGTCATTTGTTAGGAACAGCCAGCTCTTAATCCCCTGGGGGTTTAGTAACACCCCACAGCACAGCAGAGACCCTCCCTGCAGGGACACCCAGCTCTGACCCCAGGGGTGCTGCACACACTGAGAGCAGCAGCCAGTAGGAAACAAGCATGAGGAGTTGTTTGCTTTGTTCTTTTGGTTTGGGGCTTTTTTTTCTGTCTATTTTCTGCCCAATTCCTGCGGGAAGAAGGATTTGCTACAGGTGCAGACACCCCAGCTTCTCTTTGCATTGACCCACATTCCTTTTTCTCCTGCTGCAGCATTGCTGAGAACCCACTCTGGATTTCTGCCAGTGAACTCGCCACTCGGGGCAATGCAGCCTCCTGCTCCAAAGGTTCCTGGCACAGCTCCAGAGGGACTTTTCCCTCCCCTCCATACCCCACACACCTGTACGAGGCTCAGGCAGGAGCATCCAGCAGTGCACATCGCGCTGCTGCATTCACACACTGAGTAAATGACAACACCCTCATCCTGCCAGCAGCAAAATATTTTGGCTTCCCCCATAGGAAGAGAAAACAAAACTAAGGACTTTGTGAAAGAAGTTATTAAATCAGACCATGCTGTAAATGCCTGAAAGAATTGATTGCATTTCTAGCATTAAGAACCAGGTGGGAAGAATGACAAATGTTTTATTGAAAACTGAAACTGCAGCAGGTCACACACGTCCAAATAAAAAACAAAATAAATAAACCAAAACAATTGTTCTGCAGCTTTTGCAAATCCCAAAGGCCCCAGGCCAAGGAGGGGTTAACAAGAAACGAGTTGAGGCTTGCAGAACCTCGCTGCTCTACAGCAACACCAGTAACCACGACGCTGCTCCGTGTTAGCCCGCACGTTACTCAGTGCTTTCCTTATTCCCACCCAGGATTTTTATTTGTATTCCGAAGCGCTGGCATCTTGTGCCGGTTGGCTGAGCTCAGTTATCAGCTCCCTTCAAATCCAGCCAACCAGGCTGGCGGCTGTTGGACTTTTTGGACACGAAAAAAAAGACGCATAAAAGGCAACAAGAACCTGACACCCGGCAGCCCGGCCAGCGCCAAGCCGTTTGTTTTCCCAGGTCTGTTCTCGCAGCCGCGGAGCTGGGATTGGCAGGAG
The DNA here is from genome assembly GCA_003676055.1 of Chloebia gouldiae. Taxonomy (NCBI): domain Eukaryota; kingdom Metazoa; phylum Chordata; class Aves; order Passeriformes; family Passeridae; genus Chloebia; species Chloebia gouldiae. Next base: position 1,615,105 of record QUSF01000017.1, read on the forward strand.
ATTTTGGAGCGCAGGACTTTGAATTACGGCGGCTGGATTTGGCAGGGCTGTTGTGCGGGCAGCAGCTGCGAGGGATGAAAGTACATTCGCGGCCTCAGCTCCGGTTTGGCAGGCGGACAAAAAGCCCCCAAAAGGCTCTCGGAGGTACCTGAGCGCTCCCAGCACAGGTGAGCGGAGCGCTCAGACCTGCGGCACCTGTGCTGAGCGCGGTCCGAGCGCTGACATGTCACCTGTCACCTCCCTCCCTGTCGCTGGTATCGCTGATATCGCATCCTCCCCACCCGAGGGACACGGCGGGGTGGC
>QUSF01000017.1:1617661-1639073 GCA_003676055.1 Chloebia gouldiae
GGCCATGCCCTCCTAGCAAGAACTTCCCAACTGATCAGAGCAGCCTCCTTGTATCTCCATCTTCTCCCACCACTGCTCCAGCAGGCACCAGGCTGTCCCCAGGAGGAGGAGGAGCCCCAGGCAGGTCACATCATGTCACTCAGCCACAGAGATAAAACCCCAAGAGGGCACCCAGGGGAGTTGTGTGGCACCTTCCCATTTAAATCCCACTGGTCACTGCCTGGCCCCTCTGGGCCAGGGCTCTCAGGAGGCACTGCCCCAGCTGCTGGCACAGCACAGAGGTTCAGAAGATGATGTTCTGGCAGAGTTTGTCTCTGTTTTCTGGGGCAGCTGTTGGCAAATCCCTTTAATCCTTCCCTGGATCTTTCCCCCCATAAAAGAAGGATAAGACCACTCAGGGAGGGTTGGATGGTTGGTATTTAAAACTGGCCTAAAGTGTCTTGAGTAAGGAAAGGGTTATCAAGTAACACATCCCACAAAACAGCCCCTGCATTATCCTGTTTTCTTCCTGTGTCAGGGCCATGCTCTGGACAAAAGCCCAATCAGGTTAAATTTTCATAATGTTTTTTCCATGGCTGAAATATCACAAGGAGCACAGATTTCCAAAGGAGATTTGGAGCCAAAATGCATTGATCCTAACCTGAAGAAAGGCTTTTTTACTCCAGGCAATCTGGCTGGCAATGACCATAGTAATGATTTTTTTTAAATCACAAACATCTGTCTCTGTTGAGAACGGAGCTGAGCTTCACCCACTCACTCCATGCCAAGACCACCAAGAATCTGTCAGGCAGGACTAACCCTCAACATGTGTTATTGGTCTGGAACCAAAACCCTTCAGCAAAGAGAGGTTTAATTCCCTTAAACTCCCCTCTTGAGCTCTAGGGACAGAGGGTTTGCACTGTGAGGTGGCTGGCACAGCTGCATGGGGCAGCTTTCCCAGAAGAAATGAGGAGGAAGATGCTGGTTTGTATTCCTCTCCCTTGCTCTGCAGGCCCTGGAATAACCCAATAGGTGGAGCACACAGAAATGAGAGCAGCCCCTGCAGAGGCAGAGCCCTGGTGAGATTGCCAGGGCACATCTGGGCTCAGCAGCTGCCTGTGCACTGGCAGGGGTTTGTGGAGATGCCCTCAACATTCCCTGTCCCCTTGTGCTGCCAAAAAGGTGCAGGAGTCACCCTGCGTGGAGCAGTGTGGAGCAGCAAGGATCAAGCCCTTGCTAACACAGTGATATTTTTAGTTTTGTCAGTCTGATCCTCAAAAAAAACCATATTTTCCTTCCCAAAACTCTGACAAATGCAGTAAGAGCACTAACAATCAGCTGCTTTTGTAGTTTTATCAGCAGATCTCAAAGCATTTCACAAACCTCAGTCCCCAAACTGGAGGGAGCCCAGTCCCCAGGGAAGAGGAGGAACAGCCATCACAGTGGCTTAGAGGCTGTCCTGGGACAACCCCCCACATTTCCCAGTGCTCAGACTGGGTTTGTACCCCACATCTTTAGGGTATATCCCTGCCCAGGGCAAGGGCTTGCAACCAGATGGTTTTGAAAGCCCATTCCAACCCAAACCACCCCATGATTCTATGATCTCACCCAAAATTTGGATGCTCTGAGTGCCTCCCCCTCCGCTCTGATGATGCTGCTGAAGAACAAAGAGTTCCATTTTACTCACTTCATATTTTTCAGGCACAACTCCTTTAAGGGCCATTTGCAAAATAACAAAACTTTGTTCTTTCTGTGAAGAGCAGCTGAGTGATGTGACAGATCAGCACAGCTGATTCAAGTGAGGCTCCCTCCAGCATCACTTGAATCCTGACCTCGGATGACTTTGCCAGGCAATGTTCTTCCCCTACTTTTCCAGCATTTTCTCTCTCTGCAAAAAGCAGGTAACAACACTGAATTCTCCCCTCAGGATGCTGAGGGAATTAAACAGGCTAATATTTTTAAGGAAATTAATGCTCTAAAAACACAATTGTAAGGACTGAGCAACTCAATTGCAGCATCACTGTTCTCATTAGAGACAATATAATAAATTATGGACCCCCTCATGCTGGGCCTGCAGAGACACAAGCAATGCCTCTGCTTGGAATTTTTCACAGAAGCACAGAATCATTGAGGTGGGAATAGACCTCCAAGATTATCGAGTCCAAGCTGCTTTGGTGTTCCCCAAGGTGATCCCCGCCTTGTCCCCAGCCCAGAGCACCGAGCGCCACCTCCAGCCCTTCCTGGGACACCCCAGGGATGGGGATCCAAACCTCCCTGGGCAGTTCCAGTGCCTGAGCCCCTTTCCATGGGGAAATTCCTGCTGATGCCCACCCTGAGCCTGCCCTGAGGCCGTTCCCTCTCCTCCTGTCCCTGTTCCTGGGAGCAGAGCCCGAAGCCCAGCTGAGGGCTCCTGTTCAGCCGCTGTCTCCAGCATCCCTAGGTAAGGTTTTGCAGGGTTTTCCAGGGTTTTGCAGGGTTTTGCAGGGTTTTCCAGCCGCTGCAGGAATTCCCCGCTAGAGGGGAGCTTCTCCCCACGAACAGCCCGGCTGCAGCGCCAGGAGCGGCGCATCCCGGGCTCCGCTGGGAGCGGGATTTACAAGGCTCGGCTTTCACAAAAAAACGGTCCTGGGTCCTCTTCTCTTCAGACAAGAGAAGTTTTTCTCTCGGTTCAGCTGGCGGGAGGGGGCTTGTGGCGAGTTCTGGTGGTTCCAGGCAGGTCCCCAGCCCTGCTGGTCCTCCCCGTTCATCTCCGGAGGGGAATCACGATGCTCTGGCTGCACAAAAACGATGGCGAGGCATCCAGCGGCAGCCGAAAAAGGGTGACATCCTTCCAGCGAGCTTGTCCAGGGTCCTTCCCAGACAACGCTGAACGCTTTGATGTCTTTAAAGTGTTTTGTAAGATGTCGAAAACCCCGGGGAAGGTTTCGATATTGGAGCAGCTCTGCGGAGTAACCACGGACCCTGCAGAGGGAGGGGATGCTGCGCACACATCCCTCACCTGCTGCCTCCTGTGAACAACCTTCCCCGGACAGGAGAGGGCAGCGAGGGTACAGCAGACCTGTCAGACACCTCGGGCAGCTCCACACACCCCGAAATGTCATCCGATAAGGGCACGGGAAACCAAAAGAAAAAGCGAACCCACATGTCTGCAATGCCAGGCGAAATGAGCTCACTGGCAGTTCCCCACCCTGGGCACAGAGATTTGTCCCCAGAGCGGTCTGGAGCCCAGCAGAGGGCACAGACACACGGAGCACAGACATGCAGAACCTTAATTACAGACGCGGTTCATCAAGTGGTACCCGACACCTCCCAGCCGCAGCTCCAGGATTTATGGGGCTGAGCACCACGGGGCGATGTTTCTGTGTCCCTTTCCACCCCAGAGCTCGTTCAAGGCTGGACATGCCCATTCTGGCCTGGGAGTTTTGTGTGAAGTGGCTGCAGACGGTGCACAGGCGCTGCCCTGAGGGTTCTGTGTGCTCCCTGCAGTCTATCCACAGCAAGAGACATTCCTTGGACCATTCATCCAATTCCCTCATCCACAAAAAAACCCATCAGGCAGCTCCTCACACTCCTACTATTGTGGCCTCACAACACCCAGGAATTCATAGATGAGTGGCCCTTAAATTCAGCCTGGAAAAAGATTTCTGTGTAGGAAAACAGATCCTTCCAGAGAACACAATGAGCAAGGTAGCCTTATTTAAACTCCTGGCAGCAATTTATTTACTCATTTTGCCACGGCTATTTTAGAGTTTGTCATATGAGATGAAAACTAAAATTTAAAAAAAAAAAAAGGAAAAAGAAAAACTTCTGGCTAATGTGACAGCAAAGCTGGACAAGATGAGTCTCTCTGATTGTGACTCTAATTAACACAAGTTAAATCACACTTAAGGACGTTCTCAACTACTTTTCTATTAGAATGAAAATCCAGGTGTGCCATTTTCTCATCGTAGCTAGAAATGTTGTTTATTACACAAGATGCATCCCTCAGTGCCATGGAAGAGTGGGTGGTGCTGCAGGTTTCAGGGCTGAGAGTCAGCAACAGTTTGAAGTGGGGCTGGAAGTCCAGATGTGTGAGGTGTCCAAGGGCAGCTCCTGCTTTGGCTTAGCATGAGTCACTCCATCACTCCCAGAAGTCACAGGATTTAGTGGGCTCTCATTTCAAACGGAAACAAATGGTGGAAAATATGCTAAGGAATATTTCAGAGTGAGTGGAAGCTGCTAAAAGCACGGACATTTGGTGCCTGGGGCCTGGCAGGGTTACTCAAGCAACCCGAGCCTGACTTCTTTCCCTTTCCATCCCTCTCTCCCCTTCATTGAGTCCTGGGTGATTTTGAACAGGTCACTCCATGACTCAGTCCTCTCTGCCTTTTGTGTGGAGGTGCTGGACGCTCCTTGATAAGGCACAGCAGGCTCTGCAGCAGATGTGACTTTGGTGTGATTAAGCCTGAGCTCGCCGCTGGCCGCCGCTGACGCAGCGTCTCCCTGGGTGACATCGAGTGACACCGCGTGGCATCGCGCTCGCTGCCACACCGGGCGCTGCCCTGGTCGCCCAGCACCGCCTGCCCGGCACTCCCAGACACCCCTTCACACCAGCACACCCCCTCAGCTGGCAGAATTTTGGTTGAAAAGAGCCACCTGCGTTGGTTTTTTCCATCTCTAACTCTCTTTTCTCTTCTCTAACAGGCTCCAGATGGCCGGTTAGGGTCCCATCACACTCTGGAGGTGCAGGCCTGTGAGTCACAACCTGGTTTTCTCCTCCCTGCCTCTCTCTGCCTCTAGGATTTCACTGTGACTTGTCCAAGCTGTTTCCCAGAGCCCTGGGAACACGCAGCTCCAAGAGCTCTTCAGTGGCAAAAGTGACACAGAAACAGCACAGCTGGGACAAACCTCCCCCAGGGCTGAGGACAGGGCTTTGCTTTACCCAGAAAATGCCAGAAAAGTCCAGAAAAAAAGATCAAACAGCAAATAAAATTAACACTGTGGGCTGCACATAACCTGCCAAGAGCTCCCTCGGTGTGGGAGGGGGAAGTGCTGGAGGTAGCAGGACCAAGGTATGTGGGAGGAGGCCCAGAAGGAAAACTGATCCATCCTCCTGCTTTACACTGCTTCAGAACGAGAGCTGGCAGTCCCAGGGGGAGGCTCTGCGTGCCCAGTCAGCCCAGGAGGACTCAGCTGTGTCTGCAGCACTTTGCCAGCCTCAGAATGCATGGCCAGGAGGGTCAGGAGAGCTCAGTGGTGCAAGAATGTTCTGAAAGGACTGCCTGTTTTTTTTTTTTTTTCTGTTAGTAATTATGAGAGCATTGACCTCAGTCCTGCTGCATGGTCGGTCCTGGAGCTGTCAGCTGCACTGATCAGGGCTGCCTTCACCTCCCTCCCTCCCTGCCCACGTTGTTCCCAGCCACAGCAGAGGATCCAGGGTGAGGACTCCCTTCCCTGGCCCACTGCGGCCACTCTCCATCTCTCATTGCTCTCTGCCACCCCAAACCCTGCTCAGGCTTCTCCCAAAGGCTGTGCAGAGGATGAGCAGCTTCCCTGTGCCAAGCCTGCACGTAGCCAGGGATCTGTCCTACAGTTCTGGTCCCAGTTTCCTTGCTCTGGAAGGAGCACTGGTACCGCCGGGCTGGCAGGAGGTGCAAGGCAAGGCCCTGTGTCCACTCACACAAGGACTTGTCTTTCCCTCACAGATGTGGGTCAGAGTCCCCTCCTGAGCTCCCTCAGGCCAGGATTTGATCAGGATCCCAGGCACAGACACCCAGCAGAGACAGATGTGACACCGGTGGGGGTTCACGTTTCCCTGGAGCTCCCTACAGCTTATCTCCTTCTTCTGAAGTGAATTCCAGGACTTAAAACCCCTTCAAGGCCAGGTTGGCTGGAGATCTGAGCCAGCTGCTCTGGTGAAGGTGTCCCTGTCTGTGGCAGGGGGGTTGGAACGAGATGATCTTTGAGGTCCCTTCCAGCCCAAGCCTTTCTGTGGCTGTGAAGGCTTGGGGGGCCAGCAGAGCCGTGCCCAGAGGCTCCAGGCCGTGCCCAGGTGCAGAGAACAGGTCGGAGCTGGCAGGGGAGGAGGCAGAGCAGGACGGGCAGCAGCGAGGCTCCTGCCCTGCCTGCACAGCCGGTTCTGGGGGCCAGCGGGGCTCCCCGCCAGCCCAGCCTCAAACACTCCCTGATGAAAAGGGTGGGATTTCTCAGAGCATCCATAATAACCCTTTCACAGGCCCTCATCCATTTCCTGGAAGCTTTGCTCTTTTTTTTTTTTTTTTCTCCCCTGTGCTGTGAAGCCCAGGCAAGCCTGAAGAACCCGTTTGGTTTTGTTTCCTGTTGATTTGGTAGGATTTTCCCCCCCGTTGGCCGGTGCCAGCGCTGCTGTGCCGTTGCTATGTTTGTGGTGGTTAAGCACAGCTCAGCTCCCAGTGCCAGCACTGACGTGAACCCTGCAGCTCTGGCAGGACTCAAAGCAGCCCTGCAGGGACAGTGTGGGGCCACCCCTGCCCCACAGCCCCCTCCCCACACCCCCAGCACCCCGCAGAGAGCCCAGCAGGGGAGAAACAAAGAGATTTCAAAGAGAGATCAACTTTTCAGGGAAGGCTGCGGCCAACAATGACACCAAAACAGCTGCTCAGCTCAGAAACTTCCCAAGGGAATTTTTGGACCTTCCAAGCTGAGGATGGGATAAAGTGGGTGCAGCAAGGTGGGAGTTTGGTCTCTTCTGCCAGGGAATGGCCTCAGGCTGGGCCAGGGCAGGCTCAGGGTGGGCATCAGCAGGAATTTCCCCATGGAAAGGGCTCAGGCACTGGAACTGCCCAGGGAGGTTTGGATCCCCATCCCTGGGGTGTCCCAGGAAGGGCTGGAGGTGGCACTCGGTGCTCTGGGCTGGGGACAGGGTGGAGGCAGGGCTCAGCTTGGACTCAGAGCTCTTTTCCAGCCTAAATGATTCTGGAATTCTCTGAGACTGCAGAGCATTCCCATGCCTCTGGTAACCTGTGGGGACCCAAACCCTGTCACCCAAAGCGCTCGGGGCTGCATTTGCTGTTCCACAAGGCAGAGACACACCACAAACCCCCAGAGTGCTCAGGACTGATGCCGAGCAGGGTGCAGGGCTGTGCCCCCAGCCCTCCTCACCGCAGGGGCAGCAGGAGGGGGCTGGGGTGCTCCCCTGTGTGTCAGGAGAGGCACAGGGCTGCTCCTGCTGGGATTGCAAAACCCTGGCTGTGTTTGAGGCTGGTTTTTGCCAGCGTTACCAGGGTACAGCAGTGACTCATTCTCTCCGAACTTTCAGTTTCAGCCTCGAGCACTGCATTTCAGAGGGACCTGGTGTGTGTTGTGCGGGGAAAAATCCCTCAGACGGCTCAGGGCTGTGGCTATCTAGGGCAGAAAGAGCCAGATCCAGAGATGAGGCTCATCAGCCCGGTGCTGCACTGAGCTGGCAGAGCCAGACCTGCCCCACGAGGCAGATGGGGCAGGGATGAGCACTCTCTCCCCTCTCTGGCTGTCCTACAGCTGCTGAAGTACCGCTGGCCAAAAAAATAATCTGTGTTCTTGCGAAGTAAATGAAAAATGCCACAAAAATGAGAATATTTGTGGACTGAAAACGGAGCAAAACGCAGTGAGCAACAGATTTTTTTAAGTCACTTCTATAAATGCAATCTCCAGACATTCATTAGACCTTAATCAGCAATTAAGGAGCAGTGAGAGGGGTGAAGGCACAAGGCCTTAGATGCTTTTACTCGTGGGGAACTTGTGTTCAAGCACCAGCCTGTGCATCCCTCCTGCTTTCCAGGAGCCCTCAAGGAAGGTGTGGGGCTCTGTCCTGCACGTTCTGGAAAAGTCCAGCTGCTGGGAGAAGGCTCTGGATGCAGGCTCGGGGCAGGGAGGGGGGGTTTGCCTCCACCCCTGGCGTGTGAAAAGGAACAGGGGCCTGGAAAGGTGCCATGGAAGTGGTTTTCAATAACAGCCTCTGGAGAGGGAGCGGGGAGGGGACAGGGCCCCGCAGAGCTATGGCAGGAATGTCCCCTCAGGAACTCGCTGTTCCTTCCTGCAGCACCAACAACGTCACCGCTGGCAGCAAGGCTCACAGAGCCCCTCTGCTGCAGGGAGCCCGTGTGCTCAGCCCCACAGACACAGCCCCTTCTCCGGGGGAGCAGGAAAAGGAAATGCCTGCACCCAGGCATCCAGCTGCTCCCCGGAGCTGATGGTGACCTAAAGAGAGGCCAGGGGTATTGTGAATGCAGGTGAACCCGGTGGGAAGAAATGCTGATGTCTGACTCCAGAAGGCTGAATGATTTCTTTATTATAACTGTGTTATAATACATTAATACCCTATTTAAAGGAGATACGAAAACTACAAACCTGCTTTTCCTAACTACCATATCTGACTCACTCACAACTCCTGCCTCTCTCTCAAGTCCAGCCCCAGGTGGGTTGGATTGGCCATCAGCTCAAACAATCCTCACCAGAATCCAACCAAGCAATCACCCCAGGGAAACTATTCCCCAAACACATTCCACATGGGAAAAACAAGGAGCAGAAATTGAAATTTTCTCTTTCTTCTCTCTGTGCTCCTCTATGAAAAATCCTGAGAGAGAGAAGCATGTGCCTGCCACACAGGGGTGCTCACACTGCTCCCAGAGATGGGGACAAAGGTTTTGTAAAGCCCCCCATGGGTCCTGTAGGGGGTTCCCAGCACAGCCAACACCTCCAAGGGTGGCCCTGGCTGTTGGTGAGCATCTCCTCCAGCTTTATGTGAGAGGAGAAACCCAAACACACCTGGCTGGTTGTTCTCCCCCTGCTGCATCCTTGCAGAGGGGCTGGGTGGGCACTGCTCTGACACGGCCACTTTGTCTGCGTGGGCAGCAGGAGGAGGCTGAGGGGTCCCACACACACCCAGCCACGTGCAGGGGGAGGAAGGAGCCAGCCACAAGTGATCCCAGAATCACTGACGATCAAATCCAGCCTGTGCCACATCCCCACCTTGTCCCCAGCCCAGAGCACCGAGTGCCACCTCCAGGAATTCCTTGGGCACCTCCAGGGATGGGGATCCAAACCTCCCTGGGCAGTTCCAGTGCCTGAGCCCCTTTCCATAGGGAAATTCCTGCTGATGCCCACCCTGAGGCTCTTCTGGCACCACCTCAGGCCATTTCCTGTTGTCCCATGTCACTGGTTCCCCGCAGAGGAGCCTGGCTCCCACCTGGCTGCACCCTCCTGTCAGCTGGGAGGGATAAGGTCACCCCTGAGCTCCTCTTCAGGCTGAAGGCTGCTGGCAGGGGCAGCACCTGCCCACCTGCAGAGCTGCCCCCGTGGCATCCACGCTGCCCAGCCGGGCTCTGCAGCCCCGCATGCAAAGCTGCTCCCACAGAGTGCTCAGCACAGCAGCTGGGCCACGGCTTTTTATAAGCAGAGAGCTCCAGCGCCTCTCCTGACCCCGCAGCACGAGGGAACAGCAGTTCCTGCAGCTCAGGGAGAGGATAAACAGACCACAACAGCCACCAGGACAGGACAGACAGCACAGCCCCTCTGCAGACACCGTGACAAGCGGCAGCTCTGCTGCCACCACACTCCTTGCAAAGCCATTTCTCATCTCTTCAGCCACCTTTCAGAGCCCCTGCCTGCAGGGGAGGAGGAGGCTGAGGAAATTGAGACCCTCAGGACTGGTGATTTGGTAGAAAGCCAGGTTGGAAGGGAAACAGCCCAGAGCAACTGGTGCCAATTGTGACGTGGTGATATTTTATCTGCACTTGTGTCACGGTGGGAAGGGCAAAACAATGGGGAATTAGCACTTCTTCTCCAAGGGTTAAACTGTGGTCCTGGATGGGAACTGGCTCCTGCAGGGGAAGGGGGAAAGGCAGCAAGGGCTGGTGAGTGGCCTGGGCAAGAACCATGACAGGTTTCAGGCTCCCCAGTGCCTGCATCCCTCATCCACAAACATCAAACTCTCGGCTCTGCAGCTTCACCTGCACCCAGCTGCTCCTCCCCTCTGCATCCCTGTGCCTCTCCCTTCCCTTCCACGAGGAACAAAGTCTCAAAAGCTGGAAGTGCTGAGGCACCACGTGCAGCACCCACCCATGGAAAACTGTCCCAGATCGCTGTAAGAGAGGAGAAATCCATCTGAGCACTGCACAGCTCAGCATGGAGCAGTTTGTGGGGAATGGAGACCTCCCAGAAAACTGTCCTGGGAAACAGAGAACTCTCCCTGAAGGAGCCTGTCTGGACATGAGTGCCTGGCTCGAGGTGAGAGCACAAGTCACAAACATTTCATCCAGTCTCAGAACCACTGAAGAATCCTCCAAAAGAACATCACAAAGAAAAAAAAAGCTGTCAGCTTTGGAAATACCAGCTATTTCCACGTGGCATTTATGGCTGAGGAAAGGCCCTTCCCAGTGCACAGGTGGGTGGAGGTAAGAGAACAGCAGGTTTCAGGAGCAGGACTTGGATTAGCACCATGGCATTTTTTGTGCCACTTGTCATTGCAGTGTGTTTCCTTAGAAGGCACTGAAAAAGTTAAGAATGGCAAATTCTTCTTAAGCCTTGAAGAAAACTCTTTCACATCCTTTTCTATCTTCTCAGAAGCCTTTGTGTCACCACCAGCCCACCCGTGTGTCAGAACAGGAAACACTCCAGACATGCAGTTTCAGATGTTGCACCGGCAGAACCCACAGCCACGAGGAGTCCAATCCATGGCTCTGCACATCCCTTTCTGCCTGGGGAGCAGGTTCCTGCAGGGAACAGCCTGGCAGGGCCTGCTCCATCACCTGGAGGCAGGAGCAGAGCTGTCTTTTGCTACCCCAGGGATGTCACATCCCCCCTCTAAAGCAGCCTGCAGCGCTGTTCGAGCCGCTTGGTATCACTGCAAGGCGTGCAGTGAACCAACAGCTCCTTTTGATTCTTTCCAGGAATTTCTTTAAGCCCTGGTGGACAAATGGCATTCTGCTCCTCCCGAGATCTGGAGTGAGAAACGGGTCCAAAATTGGTGAAAGCAACCAGGGAGTTTATGGCTCTGCATTTAGCATTCTCTCTTCATCCCTCGCAGCCTCCTTAAATGTTTTGGAATCTCAAACTTGCCCAGCAGCCCATTTCAAACAAATGCAAAGCCCTCCAGCGTCCTCAACAAACCCCAGCTGCAAACCAAGCCCAGGTTTCTGATTCCTGATCCATGAGCAAACCATTGGCAAGGAGCACTGGAGAACAGAGCTCTCCCTCTGGACCAGACCTTCACTGCCACCACTCTCCCTGCTTCTTCTCATGCTCCTCTTCCAGCTGTGCCCAGCTGTTTCTCTCTCTCCCCCTGCCTCCAAACCCATGAGTTTCATACAAAAAAAAAAATCCCCCCCCCCCCCAACCCAGGAAGATCATTTTGCACCAGAAATAGAGCTCGCTAAACTTGGGATGCAGCCCGGGCGCCTTAAAAATAGCAGCTGGCGGTGCCAGGCGGGGCTGTGCCAGCTGCCAGGACAGACAGACGGGGTGCCAGGGGCCATGTCCTCCCCTCGCAAGGCCATAAATGACCATGGTGCTGCCCAGCAAGCCAATTGCCTGGCAGGGACAGCAGGGTGGGCAGCGCGGCGCTGCTGCCCTCGCCGGGACCCCTCTCCCCACGCTCCACATTCCTGCGGCTCATGGAAGGCATTAACAGCAGATAAAAGTACACGGGAGCCCAAACGGAGCATCCTGACGTCAGCCATCCCCGAAAGCCTGGAAGGGAAGCTGTAAACAGAGGAACAAAAGGAGTTTTAAACACCCATCCCCACTGGCGCCTGCAGGACAGGCGTTTAAAGGCTCCAGAGAAACACGGGAAAGGTGCTGAAATTTGGGCGCTGCTCAGTGCTGGCAGGAAAATCTCCTAATGGAGTCGGAAGTGCGAAAGAAAAGACAGAAAGGATTTTTTTTTTTTCCTCCTTGCGAACAGCTTTGTTCCCTCCTGTTCCTCCCCGTCAGTAGGAAAGGGTGGGAGCTATTGTTGGTGCCGCTGGTCAGCCGGCTCCTCACACGGCTCCCAGGGCAGCCAGAAATCCTTGGATTCAAAGCATCCTGGTGACACAACAGAGGCTCCAGCCGAGCTGCAATTTTGACCCGTTCGGCTGTTCCACCCACCCTGTGCCGATCGCAGTGGGTGCTACAGATGTGTTTGTGCACCTTGGAAAGCCCTGAGCGCTCAGGTTCCTCCTTCTCAGCATCAGAGAGGCCTACAAGTGTTTCCAGAGGTCATCTAAAGGTGTTTCTAGTGGTCATCTCCTGCCCTGAGGCGCCAGGTGTGACCCACCCAGAGGGGAGTGGGAGCAGTGGCCATCACACAGGCATGGTTACAGGGCCATCGAATGGCATGGGTTGGAAGGGATCTTAAAAATCATCTCGTTCCCCTCCTGCCACGGCAGGGACACCTTCCACCAGCCCAGGGTGCTCCACCCAACCCGGCCTTGAACACTTCAGGGATGCAGGGGCAGCCACAGCTGCTCTGGGCACCCTGTGCCAGGGCCTGCCCACCCTCGCAGGGAACAATTCCTTCTGTGTAACTGGGCTGAATTTCCCCTCCAGGCTGGCACCCGGACCATCCCAGGAGCCCTGCTGTCCCAGCAAAGCCCAGCGACACGGGGCAAATGCCACATGTGCCCAGACACCGCCCCAGGTCACAGCTGATGCTATCGCGGCTGATACGTGGAGGACTCCAGACACTGTTTTAACAACAAAGACCAAGAAAACATCCTGTAATGTAACACTGAAACCAGCACCTACGCGATGGAAAGAGAAAAGACCCACCAGCCACAGAGCTTATGCCACTTGTTTTTATCAGCTAAAGGGAATGAGTGCTGGGCGCTTCAAATCACAGAGATCTCGTCTTTCTGTCCTCTGTTTTATATGCAGGATGGATTCTTACAATCACTGAGTAGCCCAAGGTGGAAGGGACCCACAGGATCATCCAGCCCAGCTCCTGGTCCTGCACAGCCCCAAAAATCCCACCCTGGCATCCCTGGAGTGGTGTCCAAACCCTCCTGGAGCTCTGGCTGTACCCATCCCTGGGGAGCCTGGGCAGTGCCAGCACCTCTGGGGGAAGAACCTTTCCCAAAATCCATTCCAACCCTCCCCTGGCACAGCTCCAGTGGTTCCCAGGGTCCTGTCACAAACAGAAGACTGGACATGCCTTTGGGGCAGCAAACAGTTGATGTAATTTTTCAATTATCACCCCAAAATTCCTGAAATACATCACTGCAATCATCAAGATTTCATTGCATAAGACAAGAAAGGACAAAAGTTACCAGTATTACAGAGTACCAGGAAAGACTGTTGGACTTAATGCACATGTGCAGCTCATATCTTTCCTAAATTAGAAAAACCTGCCATTAAATACACATGGTGCTATGACCCAGCTGCCAATTAACAAAACCTTAACAAGATTTGAAAGAAGAACAAGATACTGATGTGTGAAAATTTTACCAGAGATCATATTTTGACAAGAATTTTGAGAATACACTAAAAATAAAACACTTCTTCCTGGTGTGTAAAAGACCTGAAAAAAAAATATCATTAGCCATCTCTACTACAACTGCTGGAGGAAAAAAAAAAAAAAAAAGAAAACCTCCTTTCAAATAAAATTAAATTATCTGAGAAATTAAAGTCTAAAAATGACACTGTAATTTATTATTTGAGTAGAGGTGGGAGTTTAGATTTGGCTCTGAGACAGACTGCAATTCAAAAAAAATACATTGTGTAGTAAGAACCTGTTAATTTGTAGCCAACTGGTTAGTGAGTTCGAAGGTAAGTACGTCATATCAGAGTCCTCTGGGAGTTTCTTTTTAAAGATAGCCTATAGTTTAGGGATGAAAACGCATTGATATGAGAGGGGCTGGTGTCATAGAGAGCCCTTTGATGAGAAATAAAGCATTTTCTGTGGCCCTCGTGCTAGCCCTGACATGGTGAGGACAATGAGGCGACTGGAACGCACGGGCTGATGAAATTTCTGTTCCCACAGCCAGATTTTGAGCACCAACCAAAACCTGGGTGAGATCTAAGGGGGTCCCTGATGCCCAGGGTGCTTCACTCCCTGCCACACACCAAATCCATCCACGAGCATCCTCCCTGCCGGCTCCCAGGACACCTCCAGCGCCCAAACCACAGCACGGCTGAGTGCCCACCTGGAGCTCAGCCCTGCCAGGAGGGAAGGCAGGAGCTGCCCACGGTGTCTGCTCTGATCTCACCCCCTCCCCTGCTGCCAGGGCTGCGAGGGGAAGCCCAGGGCGAGTCATCAGGAAACGCATGCAAATGCTGCAGCTTGAGAAGGCCGCTCAGGAAACCCCCAGCCCAACCTCCCCGGGCTCTCAGACGCTCTCTGCCCCTTCTTGTGGCCCAGCACAGCCAGCCTGGCACTGCCAGGGGGCACAGCGGCCACACAGGGCAGCTTCAGATCCCTGGGAGTGAAAACTCCCACAGCACGGGGGGAAAAAAAATCAAACCCAGACCTGGAGGAGCAGCTGCTCACACCATATAAAGGCAAAAAAACAAAGCTGCTTTCTGTCCCGATTTTGGCTGTTTTTCTTACAATAACAGAGCCAAGTCGCTCTCTGCCAGACTGACAGTGTCAGGTCCAGGTAGGTCCTTGGCACTGCTCTCCAGACAGGTACAGGTTTGTACAATTGCACTTCCAAAGTGGGAAACAGCTCTCAAAACCTGGAATTCCTCACCCAGCCCAGCAGCAGAGCAACTCAGCTGCTTCCCTCAGGTACCTGGCTTCATCTCTGGAGGTTGTGCTCAGGGCCACAGCATCAGGCAGCTCCAAGTCTTCACAGCAATGCCAGAAAATTCTGCTTCTCCCCGGTCTCTCCTTTAATACCTTGGTCCCATTTAAGCTTTCACACCCTTGATGGGTGCTAACAGGACCGACCTGGGCCGTGCCACTCCTGGATTGCCAGCCTCCATCAGCTGTGGCCTCTGGCACTGCCCTGTAGTAAACAGAGTGTTGTGAGGAGCCACACACAGCACAAATCTCACTCATTTGTTCTGTCAGCACCAGTGGATTTGAGCCCGTGTTTGAATTTGCCCAAGCTCCCACCAGCCTTGGATGGGAGCAGCTTTGGGGAAGCCAAAGCCCTGGGCAGAGTCTCCCTGGCTGCACTCAGAGTCCGTCACGGGCGCTGCTGCTGGACCAGCAAAAGGATAAGGAAGAGGTTTAGATGGGGTTTGAGGTGTTGTGATTTCTCACCACACTGGGACAGTCACACACCACGACCTTTTCTCCTTCCCCATCCCGCTGTGACTGTGGAGCTGGGAGTGGGCTTCACTTCAACAGCACCTCCAAACAACTCTCAGTGCCCTTTCTGCTACCCTGGAGCCAGGCAGAGGAAAAAACCCAGGTGCTAACCAGGCCAGGAAGATTTGCCTGTGTGTGATCTGGTTGTAATGTTCTTTTTTTCAACGTAATGGCATCACACATCCTTGTGGCCCTGCGAGTCTGATCCTGAGGTGACTAATTCAGGATAGTCCCTAAGCCTCAGTACACCCTGCACCTCTGCAGCGCTGATGACAACAGGCAAAAGCTTTGAGACAAGGGAATTACCCAAGGCACATCTAATCTGGAGCTCTGTGTCTGTTTGTCATGTGATAACTGGGTAGGCTGTGTCCCCTGAGTGTTGCATCTCGCTGGGGGGAGTCCACAGGGCTCCTGTGCTGTGTCCCCATGGGCTGGCCAGGGACACCCCTGGGCTGTGGGGACACATCTGTGGGTGCTGTGCTAAGTGCTGCCATGACTTGTGTTCAACTTGGGGTGTTTTGGTGGCATTTCGGGGACCCAAAAGGCTCTGTTGTGTGTCCCCATGGCTGCTCTGCAGGGCACAATGGCCATTGTTTGCCTTCGGGGCGGGTGAGCGGCCTCTGGCTTGGGAGGAACAAAGCCCGGAGCCAGTTCCTGCAAACACAAACCATGCCTTTTTATCACTTAATGACAAATTGGTTTGTCAGCAGCAGGAAGTGATGTTACCGCCGTCCTCAGCTAGGGGAAACTCCTCGTGGTTTCCATGGGGATGTATGAAACTGGAGAGCTACAGATTTATACACACTGAAAGCCCCACACACTTTATACAGATTTATAAAGCCCCACACACGCCTGCTGCCAGCCAGGATTCTGGGAATTGGATACCACGGGATGATCTCAGCTGAGTTCTGCTAGCACAGGGGGGAAAAGCCAGCTCCTATTGGAAGCAGAGAAATGGGAATTTAAAGCCCTAAACCGAGGTGAACTGTGTGCCTTAATATTCCAATCAAACAAAGCAACAGAGCTGCAAGAATAAATAAGGAGTGGAAAGTAAAATTCTTCCACGAAATTCAGCCTGGCTGTGCCACCAAGGCATCCTCCTCCTCTGGCCCTCATCCTGCTCCTTCCCCATCCCTCCCAGCAAACCCCCCAGCTGATCCCATCCCTCTCCCCAAACCCGTCCCGCTGAGGTGACATTTGGCATTCTCACTCTGATCCCTCCCTCCCCCACATCCTCCCCTTCACACCGGGAGCAGTTTGGGATCTGGGTGCGATCCCATCCACGAAAAGCCTGCAGGAGGCTGAGACTGGGCAGCGCCAGAGTCGGGTTACAGGGAACAGCGGAGGGATCCCGGTAAAGACTTGGAAAAGGGCATCGGATGTCGGCGCTGGAGGTGCTCGCTGGTGGCAGCAGGGCTGGCTGCTCACAGCGGGCTTTGTGCTGAAGCAGCTCTCTTTTGCACCCCTCTGTCAGGTGCCTGCTTAGGTTCTAAAAGCTGATCTGCTGCCAGGTAATGAGTTTTATTGTTCCAAGAAACACATAAACAAGCTCCCGCGGCTGTCAGGGAGCGGATTTCTGTTTGAATTGCGATTAACAGGCAGGATTTTTTTTATCAGTTACATGGCCAGGGCTGCCAAGGTTGTATTTTTCCACTGAACAAGCTCTGCTTTGCTTTGAAGGTGAAAGTTTGTTCCACCCTTCACTGCAGGTGTAAAAAGGCTCCCGTATCCAGAGACAGTCTTGCATATTTAATCAGGCAGCAATGGCAGGTTCGCCGTGCCAAGGGATTTTCCATGGACAAAGGGGGTTTGTAGGATTTGCAGCACGGGACGGGTTTTGGGGAGGACATTCTTTTTGAAGTTTGGGTACACTTCAGGAAAATATGAGTTTCTAACTTCACTTCTCAGTGCCCAGGGATCTCTCCTCTTTTAGCTGCTCCATTTTCCCCCTCCCTTGGTGTCAGGTTGAAAGTCGGTGAGGGCTGACGTGCGGTGCTGACGACAGAGCTGCTTCCGAGGGGCAGCTCACGTGGAAGAACTTCAGAGGCAGCAGTGCATCATCCCGGCCTTCAAGGGCACCTTCTCCCAGGAGAGCAGTCCTGGATTTTAGCACCATTAACACCCCAGGTAACTTGCAGCATTGCAGCAGGGGTTTGTGCTGCTATCTTGCTGTGTGACGAGAGCACAGCTGCTTTATGCTCACAAAAACCTTCACCTGTACACTGAAAAATCACAATTGCTTCAAGTCCTTGATTTGACAGTCACAACCTGCTGTGTGTGCCCGAGCACAACCCTTTTGGATGGGGCAAAAGTTGGATTTGATTCTTCAAATATCAGATATGCAGGAAGTCGTAGCTCCCTTCTGGAGTGAGCATGGGAAACCCAAAGTCCTGCTGCTCCCTCAGCATCCCCCACCCTGTTACCAGAGTTGCCCTGCCTAGGAAATCAAACTTCCAGCTGCATCCCACAGCCCTCAGCTTCCCTGGGAAGGGGCTGTCACAGCAGGGATGCTGTCCTGCCCCACAGAGCCCATGAGAGGTGCAGTTCTGTCACAGGGATCCTTTGCTGCCCATCTCCCTGCTCCTGCCCCCAGAGCTGCTGTTGGAGCTCCCCTGCCTGGCTCTGGCTGTGCTGCATCACCTCTCCTCGTTGCCCCAACAGAAACACCAGATCCAAGTCACTCTAGTGATAATCTCCAGCAGGAAAGAATTTATTTGGGTCTGGGTAAGAAAATCAGCGAGCTGCTGGTTACCTGATCCCTTGTCGTGCCCTGATTTGTTTACAGAGATAGCCCAGCCAGCCAAATAGTGGCATCAGAGGCAGTTTAAGTTGCAAAAAGGATTTGAGGTGGGACAGAAAAACACTTTGTGAGTTTTGTGCCAAGCCTTAGAGATCTGTTACTAACAGGTTAATTTTTAGACTTAACCTTTCAGGCATTAGAAGTAAACAAGGAATAAGGAAGCTTATTCCTCCTTCTTAGGAGAAGCACTATTTTAAATTCACTGTAGCCCAGTGCCCAAGTCTCAGCTGGTTCTAACTGTTACAGCCATCAGGGCAGCCAAATCCACTCCCAGCTGAGAAGCCAGCCTTGGCTCCCTGCCACTGCACACAATTACATGAGGACAAAGAAAAGCTCAGGTTAAGAACCTGCAGTAGTTACTAGTCAATTATCTTGTTTAAACCCATTTTTCTCAGTCAAGGCCCAAGGCCAGAAGAGTTGAAAAATACAGCTCTTCACCCTGGAGCTTCACATGAGTTTTGCAACTGTGAAATGCAGAATTTTAAAGAATATATAATCCCAGATGAATAGAAATATCATAATTTATTCCATTTGTATAAAAAAAGTTATAATCATGTAACAAAACTATGTCTTCATAAGAAGAAATATATTATTTCCACATCATAAATAAATCAGCAAACATACAACTCTTGGCAACTCAAAAAAAAAAAGCACTCGCCTGGTGCTTTCATGTCAGTGCCTGGGAAACAAGAAGAGCTGACAGATATACACACACAGGATTATTGTACCAAAAAATTACTGAGGTATTTGGTTTCTCTAGAACTGAAACTTTACGTTTGTGAAGGCAAAAAAAAAAAGAACAAAAACCCAACAACAATGCATTAATGTAAAAATAAATAAATAGGACTGTCATATAAAAGGGGACAGCATCAGTGTTGCTCAAAGTGTCCAGGAGTGGGAATACTGGTGAGCATGCTACTAAACACGGAGCAGGCTTGGGACAGACAGAAGACAAGGAGGGACAGCTCAGGAAGAGCCAATGTCCTTTGATCTCTGTGCAGACATCCAGACATTTGCTTGAGAAGTCAGAAACACCTGGTTTCTCTGGCACTGGGTGAGCTCCTCTCCACTGACGACACCGTTCTGGGACACGCAAATGACGCCCCACAAAACACAAGTGACACTGTCCCTGTCGTTATTGCACTTCTGAGACAGCAAGTCTGAGTCCTGGCCACGTTTTTCACCTGCTTTTTCAGCAGCTCGGGGAAGTAGTGATGGGGCTCTGAAGGTAGTTTAAAGCACTGGACGTGGTGTGAACCGGGATGGAGACGGGGAAGTTGAAGACCGTGGTGGTCGATGCCCCTCTGTCCAACACTGACATCGCGGGGCTCCCGGCCTCTGCCGAGCAGTTGGGGGCCAGGACCTGCGACTCGAACTGAAGCAGCTGCCCCATGAAGCTGAAATTTGGGGAGATGATGCTTCTCCTCTGCTTGACAAACTCGAAGGCTTCGTCCAGTTTGACTCTGTTGGTCCTCATGAGATAAGCGAGGCAGATGGTGGCTGAGCGGGAAATGCCAGCCTGGCAGTGCACAAAGACCCTTCCTCCCTCGTTCTTCACAGAGTCTGAAAGAATCAAAGCACACAGTTAGCAAACAAGTCTCACTGCTTCCAGAGGTAGGAAAAGCACAGACTGCTATTTTACATTTCTTTAATCCATCCCTTCCTTAGCCTAATAGGTGCACACGGAGCTTTTGAGACAAAGGGAGTCTTTGTCCTGAGAAAAGCAGCTATTTTCACTCTGGGCTCCAATTCCAATTATACTAATAGCTCCTCCAGGTCACTTTAGCAGTCTTGCAAGATTACGTTAATACTGATCCGCTTAAATTCACCCTTTTCTGCAAGACCAGTGCCTCTTGAATCAAGATTTCCATCAGCTTTACAAAGCTAAGATTATGCCTGCGAGTAGAATTAAACTGATGGAAATGGTCCCCAGATTTATCTTCCCAATGGAATGCTATTCCCCAGTCTGAAGTGAGGTTCTACTGGGGAAAAACCATGCAAAAAAAAAAACCCCAGGGGACATTAACCCATAAAAAGCGCGGAGATTGCAAAGAGAGCTCATTTACCGATGAAATCGATCGCCTCGTTGAACCAGGAGCTGATATCTGCCTTGTGGTTGTCCTCCACGGGGATACTTTTATACTGGTAGTGCCCCTCGAAGTGGTTGGGGCAGTTGGCCGAGACATTGATCAGCGCCGTGATCCCCAAAGCGTCCAGCATGTCCTTGCGGGAGGCGTGATAGGCGCTTCCCAAGTACAGGAACGGCAGGATTTCCACGGGCCCGCCCTGCAACAGAGAGGCAGAGCGGCGGTCAGGCACGGCCGGCCGGCGCCCCGCGGCAGCGCCCGCCGCGCTGCGCTCCCCGCGGCAGCGCCCGCTCCGCCCGCCGCCCCCGGCGCTCACCTGGTCGTAGAGCGGCGTCCCGCAGGAGCTGCAGCCCGAGTCGGCGCTGCCGGGCGCGGGGCTGGCGCTCAGCGGCAGGCTGAGCCCGGCGGGGGCGGCCGCCTTGGTGCAGAGCTCGGAGCAGGCGGACGCGAAGGCTTCGTAACCTCCTGCGGGGGCAGAGCGGAGAGAGGGGCGCGGGGTGAGCGGGGCGGCCCGGCCCGGCTCCCCCCCGTCCCCGGCGGCTCCCGCGGGGCCACTCACCCTTGAGGAAGCAGATGCGGGCACCGCGGGCCTCCCTGCAGAGGGTGCCGAGCGCCAGCAGCATGGTGCTGTCGCGCTTGGGCACTTCCAAGTCGGCGCTGCGCTCGTCCAGCAGCACCACGGTGTGGAAGAGCCCCTGGCGCAGGCGGGCGCGGAGCTCCTCGTTGGGCACGACGTGCTCCAGAGCCAGGGCGCCCTTGGCGCGGCGGCGCACGATGGTGCTCAGGCGGACGTTGCAGGAGCCGCGGATGTGCGCGGCGTTGAAGGAGAAGAAGGAGCGGCAGTCGAGGACGAGGCACTGCGCGCCGCGCTCCTGCAGCAGCGCCCGCAGCGCCTCGCACTCCAGCGCGCACACCCGCAGGTTCACCATGGCCGGGCAGCCCGGGGATGGCCGGAGGGATGGCGGAGGCGGGAAGGGAGGCAGGGCAGAGCAGAGGTGCCGCCGGCCCGGCTGTCCCGGGCTCCGGCCGCTCCCGCCCTTATATTGGGGCCGCGCCGGCGGGACGGCGTTTTCTCAATGGGCCGCGTCACGTGGGGGGGCGGGGCGCACGGGTGACGTCACCCTGGCCGCGCGGCAGGGCGGGCGCGGCCGGCCCCGCCGGCGTGACGTCATCGGCGGCGGAGCGCGGCGGGGCGGGAGAGGAGAGAGCGAGTGTGAGTGTGAGAGTGAGTGTGAGTGTGTGAGTGCGAGTGTGAGTGTGAGTGTGAGTGTGAGAGTGTGAGTGTGAGAGTGTGAGTGTGAGAGTGAGTGTGAG
>QUSF01000017.1:1639083-1666767 GCA_003676055.1 Chloebia gouldiae
GTGTGAGAGTGTGAGTGTGAGAGTGTGAGTGTGAGAGTGAGTGTGAGAGTGTGAGAGTGTGAGTGTGAGTGCGAGTGCGAGTGTGAGAGACTGAGAGCGTGTGTGAGAGAGAGATTGTGTCTGTATGCGCGTGTGCGAGTGCGCCTCTGCGTGTGACAGCCCCACACTGCACCCCCGTACACACCTGGACACACCTGGACGCACCTGTGCGTATGACTACACGCACAGATGTGTCCGCACATGGCTGTAATATACATACCTCCACAATATAAATGCATATAAAATATTTTATAAATATATAAAATATTAATATAAATATATTGATATTTTTATAATATATATTTATATTATATATTACTATATATATGAACATAAATATTTATATCATGTGTATAAATATATTTTCTACGTAAATATCTATATAAATATATACTATATATAAGACCATATAAAATAAATACATGTACAGAAATATATAAATATATTATATACAAATATATTATTTATATACATATCTCCAATATATACATGTCTATACATATATATGTATGCATATACATATCTCTAATATATACACGTATATACATATATGCATGTCTATATATACATATATATCCACATACATGTATATAGTATATTTTTATATGTACATGTATGTATGAATAGGTGTGTATGTCTATGTGCCTATGTGTATATATGTGCCTGTATATTTATATATATATATATATATATATATATATATATATATACACACCTGTATATGTATGGGGGTGTATATAGAAATATGTATTTGTATGTTTTATATATATATATATAAATTTCTATAATTATACATATTATATATAATTATACATTTTTAATATATATATATGGTTGATGAAAAACTGTGTAAGAAACCCCCCATGCCCTGGGCTGATCCCCCAGCAGAGGATGGGGGAATTCTGCCCCTCTCTTTGCTCAGGTGAGGGGGTGGAACAAGATGATCTTTAAGGTTCATTCCAACCCAAACCACCCTGCGACTGTCTGAAAATCCACCTATTGACACACACGCTGTGTGTATGCTCCACGGGGCCAGGGTGGGTGCAGAATGCGGGGTTTAAGGGTTGTGCTCAGTTATCCCAGGGCTGTTTTTGAGATGAATAATTCTGTGTCCACACACAGGAGCGCTCGGGCTGTCCCCTCCCTGCCCGCTGTCCCTGTCCTCTGCCCCCTGGCTCCATCCTTCCACCCCCCAGCATTTGCTGCTCCCTCCTTTCCCACAGAATTCCAGGCAAGCAGCAGCAGCGTGGGGATGTCGAGCTTTGGATGAGGGTGTGATTGTTCTCCTAAAATCTATGTATAATGAACGAGCTTACGCATACATATATTTGTATTCATGCATAGGCATATCTACATGTACAGACAAACCCACACATAAATATATGTGTGTACGCATATATTTGTGTATATATTTATAATGTAAACACATATTTGAGAGTCGTTCCCATCATGTTTCATGGCTATAGAAAAAAAAACCAGCAGCAGACCATGCAAAGTTCATTTTTCCCCACTGAGAACTCCCCCAGGGGTTGGGGCTGCCCAGTAACCGGCAGGACACTGGTGGGAGATGTCTTTTTTTATTTTTTCCCCTCTTTGGTGCATCAGCACTTCCCAAAAGTTTTCTTTTTTTTTTTTTTTCCGTGGATGACTTGACTTCTGATTTCCACCGAGCCACTCGGGTGTTTCTTACTCAGGGCTTCCAGTCAGCGCTGCTGCCACTTCCCCTGCTCTGCTCTGTGCGTCCCCTCGTGTGTCCCCTCCACGTGTCCCAGCCCTCCCAGCCGCCCTCTGCCCATCTCACCCCTTCCCCAGCAATTCCTCTTCCCCCTCACTGCCCTGCTGCTCCTTCCTCACCCCCTTCTGCAGTTCTGTGTTTTCATTTTCCCCCTCCAGCTGCTCCTTTTGGAGACCCCTGCACCCACCCACGCCTCACCCCAGGGCTCCTCTCCCCACTCCTGCCCCACCAGGCTCCCACTCCTCACATTTTCTGTCTCCCCCAACATCCCCCAGGCTTTGAGCACCTCAGCCCAGCTGGGCTCTGTGTCTGAAGTTCTCCAGGGTTTTCCAGGGGATCCAGGAGGAGAGGGATGGACAAGGGCACGGGTGGGTGAGTGCCAGCTCTGGCTCACCCACAGGATTGTCTCTGCTCTGCTGAGCACTGAGTTTTTCCTGCCAGAACTGCAGCCTCAAAGTGAATCTGTTATTTCAACACGTTCCTTTAAAATAAACACAGGATTGCACTTTTCATTCCGTTTATTTATCGTTGTTCTTTCAGCAGTGGGCTGGAAGCAGATTGCGGGAGGAACACTCACACGCTTGGGTGCTGGGAAATGACTCCTCTCCATCACAGCAGCCCCCACTGGCAGAGGGACCCCTCAGGACCCCACCAGCTGGGCAGGTGACACATGTCCCACCACAGGGACCTCACCCTGGTGGCAGCAGGCCCAGCTGTCCTCCTTGGATGTGCTCCCAGCCAGCACCTCAAAAGATGAGCTATCAGCGTGACACCGAGCTCTGGTGACCTTGCACATCCTCTGTCCAACACCAGCCTGCCCAGATTGTTGTAAGGAGGTGAGCAGCAGGAATTCTCCATGATGGATTCCTTGCCAGCTTCTTGCAGCACAAGCCAGCACCACAGATGGCCACGAGACAGGGCTGTGTTCGTCATTTTTCCTGGAGGAAATGGACTCGGACACGGAGCTTTCTGTGGGTACCCAGGAATTGTTTCACTTTTCTCCTTTGGAGTGTGATGTGGGAGCGATTTAAGGCACCTCATGGCAGGGACAAACTGTCCAGCCACAGTGGAAAACCCCCATGAGATTAGGAACTGGGGACATCCCTAGAATAATGAAATCACAGAATGGTTTGGGCTGGAAGGGAATAAAGAGCATCTATTCCACCCCATGTCAGGCTCACAACTATTCCTGTGCCACTGACAGGCTTTTCTCTCCTTGTCCTAAACCCTTCTCAGTGTCCCACAAATCTAAAAAACAGAGATATTTTTTTCCCCAAGTCCGGCATCTTCAATTTTTCCCGAGTTTAAAGAAATTTCCAGGCCTGCCACCTGCCCAGCCAAGGGACAACGTGCTCTCAATGACATCCACTTTTCTCATCATGATGTTAACCAGCATCACACAAATTTGAACACGAGCCAGGGGCCTGGGCCAGGTACCTTGGCTGCTCTGAGCCAGTGCAGGGATGACACCCCACGGAGGCCTTTGCACAAAGGGAATTTATCTCCACAACAATGATAATTGCTTTTCGATGCACTTATGTAACTGCGAGGCTTTGGAATCTGGTCTTGTTTATAACCGGTGTAAATCAGGAAGAAAAAAATTTATCACATGTGGCAGTGTGTACTTAATCACTCACAATCCTGGGCTGGCTATTTCCTTGCTTTATTTTTGTTTTCTTTTCTTAAATAAACCTGCCGAAAGAATGCAAGAAAGCAGAATACAAAACAGGCCTGAAGTGGCTTTCAGAAGCTCATACCGCCTTGAATTACTTGCTAAAGGGTTCATTTTCCTGCCCTAACAAAAGCCAGGAAATACAAAATTAACCCCTTCCTCCCAAACAATCCCTGTTCGCGCTGGGGCCAGGACGCCTTTGTGAGGGTGAGAATAGAAACATGAGCATGGAGTGTGGGGGTGGGAGGTGACGCTTTTCTGTGAGCAGATGGGACCCACTCCCATTATCCCCGGGGCTTAAACAGTTCCCTGCTCCTGTGCCAAAACATGTCCGAGGACATGGGGACATGGGGACATGTGAGCATTAAGGACTTCTTGGGAAGATGACTTCATGGCTCATGGCGCAGCTGAGTGTGGGTTTTTTTTGGTCTCAGCAGGTCCCGAGACCTGTCCTGGCTCCTCCAGGAACCAGGGGTTTCCCAGTGCTGATGTTTTTTGGAGGTGACAGAGGTGCAGAGAGCTCCTGCTCTGCCTGACAGCGATGCCAGTTTGTCCCAGCTTGGTGACAAGTGAACCAACCCCCGGCCTGGAAGGGGCCCATTGCACAAACCAGTTACCCAGTCCCACTGGTTATTCAGGCTTTTTAACCAGTCACCCATGGCCAAAATCAAATGGAACCACTCCAGACTTACGGCACCACTGGAATAGACCCAGCCTGGATCTCGCTGCCTTTTCAGTGGGAGTTTTGCCTGAATAAAGGTACGAAGTATCAAGCCCCAACACTTGAGACACAAGACAAAAATGCATGTGGGAACATTTGGAAACTGTGCTGGATGCATTTCTTCAGCATGTGTAACATTTTCTCTGAATTCAGTTTCACAACCCAGCATTTCCTTTTGTAAATATTTGGACAGATTTTACAGAGGCACAGATTCATAAGAAACAGGAGGAAAAAGAAAGGAAAGATACATAGGGAGAGAGAGAAATAAAAAGAAGGAAGCGAATAAGCAAGGAAGGAGGGAAGGAAAGACGGAGAAAAAGAAAGAGAAAGAAAGGGAAACATAAAAAGGATTCAGAGATGAAAGGTCACAATAAAGAGAACACAAACAATATAGAATTACTGATGACTCACACTACAATGAAAACATTCTTTTTTATGCATTTAAATCCCAAGATTTAACCCTTTGGCCAGGGTTTGGCTGAGCTCAGACTGCCTCAAATCCTTTTTCTCAGAGCTGATGAGAAGGGGGAACAGGGTGGCAGGAGGGTAAGTCCTAACAGCGTGGAAAGCAGCTCTGGGTTGAGGTCTCACTCCTGGAGAGCCTGGCTGGAAAACCTGGTACATTGATTTCTGTGGGCCACGAGTGGAAAGAGTTGGTGTCAGAGCTTGGATATTTCAACTGGGGACACACCTGGACCCTGATGGGCTTTGGGGAATATGGAAAAGCCCTTTCTCCCAGGCCTGCCTGAGGAAATCTCAGCTCACTGCTGTGCTGGCTGCTCCCGGGGGCTGGCACAGGCGGGGCTGGCAGCAGTGGGTGCCAGTCCTGCCCAGAGAGGGGCACAGTGGGCACTGCCTGGACTCTGGGCTCCTCACCACCAGCTGCCTGGAGCTCCCAGCTCTTCCTGATGCTCCAAAACGTGAGGCTCCCAGAGCTGCAGCTGGGCTTTGCCACCAGCTGTGCCAGCAGCCAGCACCGTGTGCTCCCCATGTGCTCCCCTGTCACAGCACCCACCAAATCCTCGTCACGGCCTGAAACTCGGGATTTGCAGCGTGGACAGTGCCCCATCCCAATTCTGCAAGGCTCCTTGAGCAGCTCCTGCAAGGCAGGAGTTCTGCTTTCTCCTCATGACTCACAGAGCTGCCTCGGGCAAGTTGCTTAGTGCTGCGTTTTAACATGATTACAGGCATTACAGAGGCAGCCTGGGATACCTGGATTTGATATTCAAAATCCTTAAATACCTGCCTGTAAAGGAAAATCTCCGGGAATTAGTGGCACCGATACACTTCACAGCTCTGGGATCAGCTTAGTAGGGCAAATGGTTTAGGCAATTTAATCTTACATTTAATTGCCTCTATTAATCTGCTGTGAATCATGCCTTGCACTAGGCATAAGGGTATTTATTCAATAAATTCGCTGCATTTGTAAAGTTCTCATACTTCAAGACGGAAGGCATTAGATACACAATAAAATACACTTATGGGAAATTATTCTTCCTATTGCTGGGACGGGTATTTTCTTAACAACATCTCTTGGTGGCTGGTAGGGCAAGGCAAGGCTTCCGTGGGAGGAGGCAGAATTTGAATAGAAAACAAATGACGTAGCTCGCACCAAGGAGCAGGGAGAGGCGTGTTCTCCTCCCCAGAAACATGAGCCTCGGGTTTATTGCCTGTCAGGTGATGTCAGCGTTTTGTGGGCGCAGTGACTCTGTAAGAGCTTCAGATTCCCAGAACCATCCATTCTCATAAAGATCGAGATAAGCGCTGCTGAGCCGCTGCCATTTGTTCTTCTGTTCTTCTTTCCAGCGAGGTGAAGGCTTCATACACGGACGTGGCACACGAGGGGCTGATGCTGAGCCTGGGATTACTCTTCCAGTTCTGTCCAGAACAGAACTGAAAGGGGTAGAGCTGAAGTTTGGCATCTTTTCCCTGTCCTGGAGCCACCACATACTTGTTCTCTACTCGTATTTTCTACTAGGAAAGGGTCTGTACAGCCAGTGACCAGCTGCTGTGAAAAGGACCTTCATATTCACACACCAAAACTTCTCCCAACACACAAATAACTTTAGGTGGATAAAGCCACCTTGAGATAATGCAGGAATTTTAGGGCTGAAAGCTGCAGAGCTGATGGAAATGGCATTTCTGTCTCCTCCTGAAGTCCTGGGCTAAGTTCAGGAGTCAAGGGAAATCCTCCTGCTGTACTTCCACTGCTCATCTGTGCCACTTCTGCCACCCTCCAGGTCTAAATTTCTCCCACATCCACATCTAATGGTATTAAAGGGGGACAGAAAGGGAGGATGTAACACCAAAAGCAACTGGAAACTGTCCAAAATAAAGTGATGTTTCTGTTATCACAAAAACACAATTCCTGCATTCCTGGACTGTGGAGTAACTCAGTGTGGGGACCCAAGAATGACCCTTCACGAGAGCACATTGAAAAGTAAAGAAACTTGTAGGGAAGGCAAGGCACAAAGAAATTCCAGTGGATATTACACTGCTCATGCTCCAGCTGAGTCCCTGTGTTACTCTTGTTCCTTTTTCTGTGCTGTTTTTAGTCCAAGCTTCCAAGGTGTTTATAACCAACCATGGTGTTTAAACCATAACTGTTCAAAAATCCCCCCGTGTCGGTAAAAGCAGAGCTGCTTATTCATTCTGTGCCCTGCAGTTTTTGACAATGTTTGCAAAATGACACGGTTCCCTCATGTGATGGAGGGAGGTGATGAGTGTGTAATAGCGGTCAGTGAAAACACAGCATTACTCACAGGGGAGAAGAACACTTGGCTCTTTGGGACATGAAAACCTTTAGGTTGTGGAAAAAGCCAAACTTTGGCCCACGGTGCTGTTTTCCAGAAGTGCACACGGGGCAGGGTGAGTCACCTCTCTGCCACTCGAGGGGGACAGGCTGTGAGATCCAGGAGAGGGATCTGATGATCCACTTGTTTGTCCCCAAAATGCCTTGTCATGACCACTCCTGACCCTCGCACGTTGCTCATGGGCCCCTTGATAAAACCCAGGGCTGAGCTGATGTCAGGGCCTTGCTGTGAAACCTCCAGGTGAGGCCAGGTTCGTGCTGTCCTCTGAAGTGTTGGACAGAATGTTTCTTGGTGGGGATGGATGAGGAGTGAGGTCACACAGCAGCATTGGCTCAAATGAATTTGCCCAAACATGGGACGTTTCTCCTGAGGGGTGGCCACATGTGTGGAGAGATGCCCTGTGGCTCTTGGAGCCTGTCTCCAGCTGTGATTTCACCTTGGCCGCCGCTCAAAATCCAGAGCTCTGTTTAGAGAGAGGCCCAGCCCAAGGGATGCTCTAATGAACACACTTCTGAGAGAAGGTTTCTTACAGCTGCTGTGCTGTAAAGAACTCCATTGCCATTAAAATCCCAGAAAAGCCACACATAAAAGGATGAGGGGAGCCCTAAAATGCAAATGGTTGAAAACTGGGGATTTTCCTCTAAGTGAGGCATCTCCTGGAGGGCACGAGCATCCAGAGAGTCCCACGATGGTCCCAGCCTCACCTGTATGGTTCTAAACTCACCTGGATGGTCCCAGCCTCACCTGGATCATCCCAGCTTCACCTGGAGGGGGACCCTGGTTCTGGTGAGGCTGGCAGTGAGAGAGGGAAGGCAGGAGATGCTCTCTGAGTTTAAAACTGATCTCACTGCTGAGAAACACAGTGTCTCACATGGAAATTGAGGACAAGACTCCAAGTGTTTTCCCAAGGCCTGACACAGTTATTGCCTTATGTTTTTTTATATATCTTACAGCCATCTCTGAGAATGCTCTCGTGTAATCGGGTCAATCAATAATTAACACTGCTATCCCCCAGTTAATGGGTTGAGCCTGTCACAACCATAGCCAGGCTGGAGAAAAAAACAAATTTGAAATTAATAACTGAATAAAATAAGGGGATTTTGTTCAATACGCCAAAGGAAGAAAAAAAAGTTACACTGGATGTTTGAGCACATTTATTCCAACACAGCTCCTGACTTGAACACACAGGATTTCAAAAATGTGTGAAATTTGAGCCAGGGGCTGAACTTCCCAATTTGGGCTCTGATCAATTTAATAATTCAAGGCTTTTTTTTCCTGTCTGTCCACTTCAGGTTTAGTTCACATGCTGTGTTCACCAGTGGGATGAGCCTCATTGATCAGCAATCACTTTTGTTTCTTCTTCGTTTTATTTTTCTTGAAAAAGAGGAACAAGAAGTGAAAATAGCTGAAGGAGTGGGGCACATTCTCAAATGGTAAATACAAGAGGAGCATGAATCATCCCCTTATAGAAATGACGAGAAAGGATGAAAAAGGTAACGGTTTGGGAGAAGCAAGTTATGTTCTACATGGCTGATTCAGCTCTCTGGAGTGAAAATGAATCACCAGAATATTTAAATCATATTACCAGTATTAACACACACAAAACCCCCAAGCTCAGGAAACCTTTGTTATGAAACAAATTTGATAACAGGCAACAGAAGAACAAAGGAGCGCTTGCTAAAACCCCGTGCTCCGTTCTGCTGCGTGTCCCAGCCCACAGAACCTCGGAAAATCGGAGTTTGCTGCAATTGCCATCACAATGCCCCACTTTAAACAGAGCTTCACAGCCCCAAACCCTTCAGAAAAAAACAGACAGACTCTCCTGTACCTTGCAGAGCTTTTACACGGGGGCAGTGACACGAAGTTTTTCAAATGAAGGAATTAGCCGGTGGAGAGTGCATTCTGCAGGGTAATTACTGCTCAGGAGGGAGTCATGCTCCTGAGCAGCATCCTGAGTGCATGGTGCACACAGCAGCTCCCAGACCTGAGCAGGAGCTTTGACACCCGAGCTTTTCTTATCTGACTGAGCCCCAGCCCAAGTTACAGCCTTAATGAAGCTGTAACACATCAGATTTCAGGCAGGCTCCAGGTGGAGATAACAAAAAGGTCAGAGGATGGTTTTAAATCCCTTTATTTTCCTCCCACTGGTCTGGCTCAGCTTAGCTTGGCTGGGACAAAAAGTGACCCACAAAAAGTGTGTCTGGGGATGTTTTCTTTGCATAGGAAACAGCCAGTACCAGAATACATCACAGCAGAGGCAGCAAAGCAAACCACAGGACTCCTTTACATAATGATTTGCAAAGGTTTTCTAGTCAGATAGCTTGTTCAGAAAAAAAGTACACTTGTGTATTCTGTAAACGTTTGTCACATTTGAATTTCTCAATACCAAAAGAAACGTGTCTGTTCAATAAGTGGAATCCTCAGAGGGATCAAGATGAGGTAGAAATCCATTTCCAAATGATTTCTGGTTTGTTTTTTTTAGTCTAAATCTTGTAGCTTCTTTCTCAAATCTTCAATTTTATCTTTCCACCCTGGCACTAAGGAACAAAAGCTTTCATTCTCTGCGGCGAGCAAGAACCCTAACGAAGATTAGGCAAAAAATCCTGAGCAGCTATTTTTAACAAAATACTTTTTACTAAAGGAATGTATATTCCTGAAGCAAACATGGACAGGAAAGGCAGAAAGGGAGACTGACAGGCAGGGAGACAAACTCTGCTCCACAGAGGAGCCTCTGAAACATCTGGAATGTTGCAGTGAAAGGTTATTTACCAGCAACGTCAGCCAGGCCCAGTGCAGATGGTTCTCATTAGTCTGAGATCAAGAGACCAGCAAGGCTAAAAATATGTGTTTGCTTTTTTAGAAACTGGACTTGGTTTTCTGCGCTTCGAAAATAATAATCACCCTTACGCAACTCCTGTAGCTTAGAAGTATTTTCTTGGAATATTGTTTGGCATGCTGGTTGGGATGCAGACTCTGCCATTGCTATTACTCACACAGCCCTTCCCCCCGAGGGTTTGGTGATGTATCTTTTACTTAGAAACAGGAGGATGGCACATTACGCCAAAAAAACGATGACTTTTGTTTTTAAAGTGACAAAATATCTGAATTTCTGCTCTGGGCCAGCCTCTTGCCTGGAGTAAATGTGTGCAGCTTCCCTGGCATCCAATGGAATATTGGATGGAGTCACTGTGGGGGCCAGAGAGCCACTGGCAGCAGCACATTCCATGCCAAGCACTGCACCTGGGGCAGGTTGGGAGTGCTCGTGGTTTTCTTGGGAATCTGTTTGGAAATAATTGGTTGGAATCGATGGGAAAAGTTTGAGTTACCTCAGGCAGGAGCCTGGCTCAGTGAGAAGGAGAGCAGAGGGGAGAGGAGAGGTTCTGATTTCTGCTGACATGGTTTATGGGGCCACCTCCCCAGAAATCCACCTGCCCTGCAGGCACTGGGCACTTCGGTGAGATAAGCAGCTCCTGCATTACCCAGCACAACACATTTTGTCCTGGAAGCTCTGACTGCCAGCCAGCAGAGCACAGGGACAGGGAAATGGCATTCCACAGGGAATGGGTCAGAGTTCTCAATAGGCTCTTGCCGCTTCCATTCAGATTTTGAAACCATGGGAAAAGAAGGGAAAGGAAAAGAACAGAAGGGGACATGTGAATGTGGTCTAATGAACAATTCTTAACTAAAAGATTTGAGCTCTCTGTGAAAATATCAAAGAAAATTGTTCACATCTTTCTGATGAATGCATTTGATACAATGGTCCCCACTGCCATGGGTTGTCCAGTTGGGACCAATCCAGAGCAGAAGAAAGGCACAGGGGCTACTGGAACCTGTTAAAAAATCCAGTATTTTTGTGTGGGAAATAGAATTTGGGATGACACAGACTTAAATTTTAAGCCTGGGTACAGCAAGGTAGTGTGACCACCAGCAGAAAGCTGATCAGATGATAGATGAGTGCACTCTGTCACTTAGCTTTGAATCACTTCCTTTTTTTTTTCATTTGTTTTCTTGCGGTCAGTACTGCCAGAAAAAATAATATTGTGAAGGGGAAAAGTGTGATCACTGCTTCTCTCATGGGATTTCAGTTTGTGAAGGATGATTTCTCAGAGAGGCTGGCTGCAGTGGGAGATGCTGTGAGGTCTGTTCACCTGCAGAGGTACAAAAATGACTTTGTGGATGCTTTTATTAGAGTTTTGGGGGTTTAGGTTTTTTTTTCTGAGCAGGGCAGTAGAAAAAGTACCCCTGGTGTCTTTCTGTCAGCTCAAGCAGGCTGCAAGGAGAGCAGGGAATTCTTTTGTCTCCTTTGCAAAGCAGGGACAAAAAGCAGTGGATAGAAATTGATACACCTGAAGGAGTTTTTCCTGTGCAGTGCCCAGCCCTGAACAGAGAGCAGAGAGGGGATGGAGTCTCCCTTACTGTGGATATTTCAGAATTTTCTGGATGCAATCCTGTGCCCTGTGCCCTGGCATGGCCCTGCTGGAGCAGGGAGGTGGCACCAGGGACCCTCTGTGGTCCCTTCCAAGCTGGGATTTCTCTGGAATACCAGAGGCAGCCCCAGATCAGGGGGAATGTGCCCCTGTCCCGGCTGGATCTCCTGGGAGAGGGAGCACTGGAATGTCTAGGGATGACTTCTGTCACCTCCCAGCAGCATCAAACTCACCTCAGGATAAGAAAAGAAGTAGATGCAAAACAGGT
The DNA here is from genome assembly GCA_003676055.1 of Chloebia gouldiae. Classification (NCBI taxonomy): domain Eukaryota; kingdom Metazoa; phylum Chordata; class Aves; order Passeriformes; family Passeridae; genus Chloebia; species Chloebia gouldiae. The sequence continues at coordinate 1,650,759 of QUSF01000017.1, forward strand.
GAAAGTCAGAGCTAGCAGGATCATGATCAGAATGAGTAAACAATCCCTGAAGTATTCAGTGACAAATTCCACTCTCATGCACAGAACTACTTTTTTTATTATTGTTATTTTTTTTTTGGGCCCAGCACTGAGCATTTCTTGAAATAACATCAGCCCCCTGTCCAGGGCTGTGCTCTGCTCAGCAGGGCTGTCAGCTTGGCAAGTGGGCGACCTTCTGTGTAATGTATAATTCAAGTATCCAATACACAAATGATTGCAGCAGAGGCAGAGAACATGCAAATTATGTCCCACATCCTGCTGTTAGTCATCCTCGGGGGGGAACTCACCCCTCCAGAGCCAGGATCCCAGAACACACTGTATGTTTGTTAATCCTCACTTTTTTAAGTGTTTCGACAGCAGCAGCAACCTCCAGCCCTCCTCTTGAAAATGACTGTAACCTAAAACTCCTGGAGTAAAAGACTCAGTCCTTTCCCCAAAAATAGCAAATGAATTATCCATATTTCGTTTTACTGCTGCAGTTAGAGGTATTAATTAAAAAAATGGTAGGAAATTACACGGAATCTTTCATCAGAGGGGATCAAAGCACTTTGCATATTAATTACATTTCAGAATAAGTCTCTGAGCTAAGCTTTATTACAGGAGATAGTGAGTTCTAGGGATTCATCTGGGTGAGAGGAAATCAGGACACCTGGGATTTACTGCCTGTGACGTGCTGCCTAACCTTCCTTCAGATCCTCTGTGCCTCAGTTTCTCTGTCTGCAGGAGAAGAATGGTTATATTTAACTTTGTTTTCAAAGGCTGAGAAAGAAAATCCTCTGGCATAAGTGAGGTCTGAAAGTTTACGTGGCAATTACAGCACCAGAGCAGTCCGTGCAGGAGGAAGGGAGGTGGAGTGACAGATGTACCCAGTGGAGTCCTAAAGCTGCTCTTTCTGCCAGGAAATTTCCCGCTGGGGCTCCCTTGGAGGTGCCAGGATTGCTCCTTCCCCCTTCCTCTGTCAAATATCCTGAAGGCAGCACAGGGACCAGCCGAGCAGCCTCACACATCCAGCCCTGAGCATCTCCTGGGCTTGGGAAGCTGCCACTTACTCTGTGACTTTCTAGGAGAGAATCTCAGCTAGAATTTCTAGCTGACAGCTCAGTGCAGTCTAAAGATGAGATCATCCAGGTTTTCAGGGGCTATCAACAGGAAATGGGTAGCAAAGTTTCTCTAAAATTTCAAATTTTAGTTGAGAGGGATCTACAGGCTTCATGCTTGTTGCTCCGCTTGTGCTCTGTTTGCTTGAGAAATCTTTCTAGAAGAGACCAGAGGGACAAATCCTGCTGATTTCTTAGAGTATCTGGGACAAAATAATTCATGAGAATGAATCTAGAGTCAGGTTCTAGCAACAATGACGTGAAAAATCATCTCATTTTACAACACTGATAATCAGCAGCTTGCAAAAATTAAAAAAGAATCAGGAGCAAATATCTTGAACAAAGGTTCTTTTCCTTTTGACACAGTTTAAATAGGCCATGTGGAATGGCAGATGTGACTAAACCTGAGTGGCTGCATGTCACGAGACCAAAGATAAAATGATGAGAATCAGCAACAATCAACCAGCCCAAGAGTGAGAGGATGGGCCAGGCAGCATTTGGTTCCTCGTTATCAAACATGTCAAGAATAACCAAAACAAATATTTAGCCCAACCTTGGGTGAGTGCAGGATTAGATAGGAGAGTGCAGAAGGTTGTTGTGATCCCAAATCATGGCAAATACCAACTTCCCTTTGGACTTTAGCAGAAAAGATGTTTTTGAGTGTTGCCTGTGTGCCCTGAGAGGTGCCCTGGACTCTGTTTGCTCTCACACAAAGTCCACGGGCTGGGGGGAGACATGTCCTGCTACTGCCGAAGCCTGTTTGTCTTGCTTAATTATTTACTGGAATTCAATTTGGTGCTGCCTGCAGCAGCAAAGGAGGGGATCCTGTGGGCAAGCCAGGGCACTGGGATGGGGTTTGTTCTTTTAGAAAGGGGCTGGGATGGGGTTTGGTTCTTAGAAAGGCACTGGGATGGGGTTTGTTCCCTTAGAAAGGGACTGGGATAGGGTTTTGTTCTTAGAAAGGGACTGGATGGGGTTTGTTTCCTTAGAAAGGCACTGGGATGAGGTTTGATCTCTTAGAAAGGCACTGGATTGGGGTTTGTTCTTTCAGAAAGGCACTGGGATGGGTTTATTCTTTCAGAAAGGCACTGGGATAGGTTTATTCTCTTAGAAAGGCACTGGGATGGGTTTGATCTCTTAGAAAGGCACTGGGATGGGCTTGTTCCCTTAGAAAGGCACTGGGATGGGTTTGATCTGTTAGAAAGGCACTGGATTGGGGTTTATTCTTTCAGAAAGGCACTGGGATGGGTTTGTTCCCTTAGAAAGGCACTGGGATGAGATTATTCTTTGAGAAAGGCACGGGTATGGGTTTGTTTCATTACAAAGGCACTGGGATGGGTTTGTCCCCTTAGAAAGGCACTGGGATGGGTTTGATCTCTTAGAAAGGCACTGGGATGGGTTTGTTTCATTCCAAAGGCACTGGGATGGGTTTGTCCCCTTAGAAAGGCACTGGGATGGATTTGATCTCTTAGAAAGCAGAATGGCCTGTACAGCACCCGGGAGGAAGGGGAGCACAGCTGGTCCCATTTTCTTGGGAAGAACAGAGCCGGTGGAAGCTGAGGGACTGGAAGGAGAGTGTGCTGGGGGGAGCCCAGACCTTTTGCAACCGATGCAGTGCTCCCCTCAGGGCTGCCCTTCCTCTTTTCTACGTGGCACTGCCAGCAACAGGAAAGCCACCAACGTCACCGTGGATGTGCTCCTGTCCCTTCAGCTCTTGGCACAGAGCCCCCTCCCCAGTGCTGCACGGCCGGGGCAGGTGACTCCTGCCAACTTCCTGAAGAAGCCCTTGGCAAAGTGCTCTGGCAGAGCCCCAGTCCCCACTGGAAGCAAACAGATCCACTCACTGACCCCCATCCCTTCCCTGTGCCCCCCTTGGCTCATCCCCATGCAAACAAAGCTCAGCAGGAGCAGAAAAGGAAAAACCTGGAGGCTCCTGGGCTGCCACTGCCACCAGTGTCAGTGCTTGACAGAGCTGTTCTGAGATTTGGCTTGCTAATGTCTGAGGAGATGAGATGAGAACGATTATGGAAATGAGAGACAGAAGTCTGGGACAAATGCTGCTGGATTGCTTCTTATGGGGCATGTTCTCATCTGCAGTCCTTTGTAATTGCAAAAAATGGTGCCTTGCAGATACCTTGAAGGGGCTGGAGACAGACAGATGCATCTCCTCATCAGGCAGTCTGTCTTGATAGGCAGCCAAGATCCGAGGGGAGCGTGCATTATTTGCTATTATCATCATCACCACCTTCCCTAACCTCATTTCCCTGGAGGTTTGACTCCAGTGGAAATGCATGAAGGACTGTCCTGGCTGTTTTTGTCAACCATGCTGCCACACAAGTCCTTCCCATGGAATTTGTGCCTAAGGAATGGGTCACACCCTGCCCAGAGCCCCCTGAACGCTGCTGGTTTTTACTGCAAGCTGCACTTGAAAGCCATAAAAGAGCAAAAAACTGGGAGTGCTGTGAGACACCTGCAGAGGCTGCCTGGCCCCCCTCAGACACCAACTCCAGTGGTGGAGGGAAGCAGGACAGCAGAAAAGCAGTAGCAACGAGCAGAAGTTGTTATGTTTGTGCCAAAACAGAATGATGAACCCTGAGCTCTTTTTGCATATTGCATGTGCAGGAACATGATGTCAACAACTCCGTGCTGCAACAGGAAACAGAAGATAAGACTTGGTGAAGCTTCAGCTCTTCCTGAGAACTGACCTGCCACTGTTTTCATTTCTGTTGTGCTTACAAAGCCGAGGTTACCAACACAAATAATCTTTTTTGGCAACTTCAGCCTCACTTTTATTTTCCAAACAGTTTTAGGTGATTGCCAGTGCATCTTTTATTTCTAAATACTTGTCTAATTTTGAGAAATATGTGTGTATACAAATGCTGCTCCATCTGTAGTTTGGGCTGTACAGCCACAACGTGGAACTTCTTGACTGGATGACAAAGAGGAATAAAAAAGAAAAGGAAAAATGATGTGCTAGTCATAATTACTAGGCATTCCAGAATATATTTCTGGAAAAGTTATTTGTCCTAAAGATTCATATGCCTGCTTTATAATTGCCAGATGACTATGCAAATATTAGCAGGGACATGACAACAAATGACATCCCCCCACGTATGGAAATGAAGCGAAATCTAAATTTATGAACCACTCATTTCCATTATTCATCTAAGCCTCATCACAAGCACTGGGAAATGTCACTGTAAAATCCAGTGAGGGTTTTTTTTTTCTGAACTGAAAATCAGAGGGCTGTTTCTTTACTCTGACAGCTCACTGAATTTAGCACCTGCTGCCCCTGGTGTGCTCTCAGCTGAAATTCCTCTGAGTTTGTGGGGCACTGATGCCTGAGAGCACAGAGGGTGATGCTCCACATGGAAAACTGCTCCTGAAGGGAACAGAGGCTGGCACAATGGAGCCACTGATTAAGGAGAACAATCCTGGAGGATTTCCTATTATGCTGAGCTTCAGGAGGAAACAGCGAAGCAACGCAAAGGAAATGAGTGCATTTGCTCAAAATGAAAAGGTCAGCCAGCCCAACTTTTCAGCTTTGATATAAACCATTCCAACTCCCATTTTTATTGCAGATTATAGCTTCCCAAGGCCCTCAGGAAGTTGACAGAGAGATTGTGAGGTTATTGGGTGGTGTGAGAACGGAACTACCTATGATTTACAAACTTGTCATTGCGGCACAGCCACTTCTGTGCAACCAAGAACAAAGCATCCACCCAACAGCATCCCTTCTGCATCCTCATCACACAGCTTTAAATAACAGCTGCAGTCAGCAGCAGAGAGATTCAGGCTTCCCCCTTAAAACCCTCTGCAAAGGGAGTTGAACAGAATGCAACGTGGGCAGGCAAAAGCTGGTGAGCTGCAAATCCACACAGATTCTCCTGGATCTCCTTCGCATGGACACTGCTCAAAGTTAAACAGCAGTGACTGTAAATACAGCAAAATCTTTGATGCAAAATATTGTTTCATCTGGGGAAAAAAACCGTACAGGACTTCTGGGTTCCATCCACAATAATCCCATTGCCTCCCTATCACAACTTAATCTCTGAATATAATTCCCTTATTTATAAAATAGAAACAATAACATTTAACTTTCTGTCGTGGGCCATTGTGAAATAGTGAATCTTCACTGCTTGTCTGAAGGAAAACCAAGTTATTACTGCCTAATCAAATGGACTATTTCTATTAATGCAATAGAGGCAAATGGGATTAATATTATTTCAGTTATGCCTCAGCTTTCTCAACTTTTGTACAGCTTTGCAAACTGACTCTCAACTCTTTATGTCTGTTGAAAACAGATGCTGAACTTGTTGATGCAGGTGTAAAAGGGTTTTATGGGATTTTAGCCAAAGAAGGACACAGAACACAGAGGGAAACCATGGCACTGCTGAGGTTAATGGGAATACTCACAGCATATAATACAAACCAGCTCCTTGTACAGCATCTTTTGTATCTCAAGAGCCTCACTGAGACATAACTAAAATACCAAATCTAAAAGGCTTCCAAACACTACCTAAGACGAGACTGGTAGAATAAAATTTCAGCCCATGTTACTTGAATTTATAATGAAAAATCCATTAGTGACTCACTTTTCCTAAGGATAGAAGGCAGCATCCTTATGAGTCAGCTTTCTGCTGAGAAAAAACTCCTGTCTTCAATGGAGCAGGAGCCACACCACTGAAAAGAGCTCAATTATCAGCCATTACACTGTGGGACAGAGTGGGGAACAGGTAATGAAAAGAGCAAAAATACACGAAGGACTTAGCTCAGGGAGGACCTCTGAGCATTATAAGGCTGACCTTTAAATTCAGTGAGAAATGAGAGTTGCATCAATCCATCACCTGCCTGGGAAATTTACTGCAGACCTCTCTGGAAGTCAAAGCACACATGGGTGCTGTGGTTGCACTGCTAACAAGGGTAGGGTTAAAATAGGTAGGTGTATGAATGAATTAAGAGAGAAAAAGGGTAATTAAATTAAATGTACTGAGCATTATCAAATTTGGATGACTGTCAGGGATGAGAAAACTTTTGTAGAGTGTGACAGATAACATCTACATATAAAGAAACAATCATATATGTAAGAGGAAATGCGTTGAATACTGACCAAAAAAAAGTGATATGCGTTCTGAAATTGTTTAAAGAAAGTTTCTTGCATCTCTTTTAGAGTAAATGACGGGAGTCACTTCTGTGAGCAAGGTACATTTAATTTTTCATCTCTCACTTCAGCTCCTAAGTCCTTACTCAAGCAAAACTCCCACTGGAGTCAATTAAACCTTCTTTCTGATTTGAACCACCATAACCCATGCAAGTGAAAACCTTTCAGGCTTGTCAGCTTTTTCACACCTCTGGGCTGCCTGCAGTCATCTGCAGCAGTGCAGTGTCCACATGAATCACAGCACCTCAGAGCCACACAGCCACCGAGGCCAGCGTTCTGGGGGCTGGCATTCTCCCTCACATTCCTTCTACACTAGATCCATTCCACCGTCTTCAGTAAACTTCAACGTGATTTTTGTGGGGGTGAGTCACAGAGTTTGGTCCTCCACCTGAAATAATATTATCTGTGGTTTTGGACGGCCACGATTGCACTGCGCTGCTTCTTCACGCTGCCACTCCTCCCCCTCAGCGCTCCTGCCTGGGATGTGCTGCCCACACAAGGCCACCAGGACAGGGACTGCAGCATCGTGCCGCTCAGCAGCAGGACCTTTCTTTATTTATTCCCAAATAAGTTTCTCAGCTGTGTCACAGATGACCCATAAATCTTACTAAAACTGACTGATTTCACAGCGAGAGAACTCTCTGCTGAAATTCTTCACTTCCCCCTTCTCTGGCTCCCCCCCACCCCAGCATTTACCATCAGTGGCTCAATCACTTTTGCAATTAACAGCAAAAGGCAACAGCAAATTTTCTCCAGCCACTGCTGCTGGGAAGGAACTTTCCCTTCCAGGGGGTCACTTTCATCTTCCCACCAGTTTTGACCAATTATTGCCCTCTCTGGGGCAACCACAGCCACCTTACCCCATTTCCCTGCCCCGCCTCAGCGGGGACATGGGAACAGAACGTCGCCTACGTGAACTTTGCGTGGCCCCACGGGCACCAGGGGAACACCAGAGGTTCCTCATTTACACAAAGCAGCTCCAGCCATGACTCATCTCTGCCTTGTCACTGTGACGAGGCTCCTGATGGCGAGGGCATGGCTGCGTCCTCCGTCACTCCCATGTCCCCAATGTCCAGGCTCTCGCAGAGCCTGCAAGTGGGGAAATAGCAAAATGTAAAATGTGCCCAGGAAATTTCCCTGCAGCGTGGGAAAGCTGAGCTTCTCCTACTCCATCTCCTACATCTCCTCTGCAAGGCTTTGCTGGCTGTAGCTTGGTGGCCACCAAGCGTCCATCAAATCTCTGTCCTCCTGGAGAAAGGCCTTGTGTGAATTAACATCGCTGTTTACATCATTTCACATGTATCAACCAAGGCCAGAGGACTGCTTAGAATGTTGGAAGAGGGCTGAGGGATGCTGTCCTGCACCATAAACCAGTGGTAACTCAGCTGAGAACATCCTTCTCCATGTCAGGAACAAGTCCTCAACACTGGGACTGGGAATCTGTCTGCTGTGCCTCCCCTGAACACGAGTGGGTTTCAATCTCTTTAAGCTTTGAAGTTTTCGGCTCAAGGAGTTAATCCTGACTTACCTCTGGAGGAGACCTTTTCCTGTACACAGGTTTGAGAGGGAATCCAGGAAAATCAGTTTCATTAGGCTAATGTTAGCTTCAGTGGCTGCCTCTGTAATGAATTTTCTTCTTCCTGATGATGTTCACACCATTGTCACCAGCAAAAAACACCCACTGATATGGAAAAAGGACATCAGGGAAATTCCATTGAAATAAGGAGAATTGGAAATTTTATTTATTTTTTTTAATAGGGTTCTTCCCACAATGATTTCAGGGAAGAGAGTGAGTGAGTAAGAAGATGAGGAAGGGGCAGGGAAATACCAAACACTTTCAGTGTACGCCCTCAAACAGTGAAAGAAAATTGAAATCAGTAGAATGGAAATATTTGGGATGAAGAATGGAAGAAAGTGAAACACAAAGGATGAGAGACTAATGTTTCAGTGCTGGAGAAGTCATGATGAGCAAGACAGTGATTTTTACATGTTTGTTATACCCATAAAACAAAGCCAACTAAAACAGAAGGGGCTAAATATTATACACAATATTCCAAGGTTTTATTGCCTAGAGCTCAGAACTGGAATAACCAAAATCTTTGTACAGATTTCAAAGTTACCAAAGGCTGAAGAATTTCCCTGGGCATCATAACTTTGGCAACCAATATTGCAGAATGCTAAAACAGGAACTTCAAGAGAACACGACAGGGATGTTTTCTAGACCTTCTTCCTCCCAGAACCTCATCCAATGCCTGCAGATTGCATGCCAGGCAATCACAATCTGCCCAAAAGCCTGACATGTTCCCCTTGGTGGCCTCTGACACCAGAAATGAAAGGCACAGACGTATTGACACCATAGGATGCACCAGAGCCAAGGTGCATTAGCATATGGCAGCTAAGATGAATGTCTGGAAGTAGCCCAGTCTCTGAGTCAGACTGATCCTTTCCGTTCATAAACTTTAAAGTGCCAGGAAAAAAGCAAAAAAGTCCAATTAAAATAAATCCCAACTAACTCCACTGCAGGCTTATCATCACAGCATGAGGAGGACAGGATTTTGTTCTGTCTCCTGTGAGAAACTTGAGCAAGAAGCCGTGAAGTGGCCTCAGCAGAGACAGGGTGAAAGGAGTGTTCTTTGGTGAGGGAGAAGTCTGGAGACTGCTGGGCCTGTCCTACTCTGAAGGCTGGAGGAGTTTTCTGGAAGGGTTTATTTGTTGCTTTGGTGGAGTGATTTCTGATTTTGCACGCCATCATTTGAAAGGAACCTTTCACTTCATTTCTGACCATTCAGCTCCCCCAAGCACATCTCCTCTTAGCTTCTGCCTTAAGCTGGATTTATCCTCACCTCCAAGTTCCTGCACATGCCTACAGGTGTGGTCTGTTTGTTCCCAGTTCCCTTCTGCTGGGAATTCCCTTCTCCAGCAGTTTCCCTCTCCATTTATTCCTATCTTTCCACTGCTCCCTTGCATGCTGTGTCTTACAGCACTCTCCTCACCCCGTCTCAAGCCAACACCTTGAGACATTTTGGAGTCTCTGTTTGGCCAAGTGGTGATTGCTGGAGCTGGCACCAAGGATGGATTGGGTCACAAGGCACCTGGAACTGACCACCAAAACTAACCCCCACTCCAAATCTGAGGCCAGATACTGTAGTGACAGGACAAGGGGAATAGCCTCAAACTGAAAGCAAGCAGCTCTAGGTGGGATATTGGGAATAAATTCTTCCCTGTCAGGATGCTGAGGCCCTGGCACAGGTGCCCAGAGCAGCTGTGGCTGCCCCTGGATCCCTGGCAGTGCCCAAGGCCAGGTTGGATGGGGCTTGGAGCAGCCTGGGACAGTGGAAGGTGTCCCTGCAGATGAAACAAAGCCAGAGGTGATGATTTCTGCCTTAATTCATTAGAGGGTTAATAAAACATCTTTATAAAATATTTTTCTTTGGCCACACCCTGATTTCTGCAACAGATTCTTTAGCACTGACAAAACCTCCCCAATCCCCTGACCATCACAGCAGTGCCAAGAGACCGAGTGAGAACAAGGAAAACACAAGTCTCATTTGCAGCAGAGGCCGCAATTAAAAATCCATATCCTTACTACGAAAAAGATGAAAAAAAAAATAGGTATGTATTTCTTGCCTGCAATGTCCCATTGGGCTTACTCAGCTGGACAATATCTAGAGGAAATCACTGAGAACGCTGATAAGGCAGCACAGAGGACATGCCAAAAGCAAGGCAGGGAAGTGCAGTTCAACATCTCACGCACAGGGCTGGCTCCAGAGGGTCAGAGGATGGGAGAGACCCCGCGAAGCTGCAGTAGCAGCACTGGCTGCCCACAGCAGGGGTTGGCAAGCCTTCCAAGGAAACTTCCAGAGCCTTGTTTGAGAAATTCCTCCTTGTCAAGCTGTTGTTTGGGTTCACTTCTTTGCTGCCTGAGGGCTCCTGTGATTGTGAAAAGCACTAATCGCTTGGTTTTTAAAATTTTAAAAGTTTAATAGTAATAAAATGGTTACAAAATAAGTAATATAACTAGAGTAATAAAATATAGAGTTAGGACAATTATAAGACAATAAAAAGTAAAGAATTATGGATGTTTGGATGTTCTTGGACACTAAGTTATGAAAAAGTATACTTTGTGAACAAAAGAATAACTTTAAAAGGAATAGCTTGTTGCATATTCATATATTTCACACATGATGTATAAATTCTTTGTAAATTAAGAACTTTTTTTGTTTTTGTTAACTTTTTTTAATTTTGGTCGTTTTAAAAAGACAGAGAGAAGGTGTAAGAATGTTTGTTTCTTCTGATAAGAAGGTCGTAACTTTTTATAGGCTTCTTTTGCTGATATTTCTGTGTGAAGAGTTGATTATCTCCTCTTTTTGTTTGAGCTTGTAACAAAATCTATATTACAGAGTTTCTATTTTAACATTATGCTGTAACTTAAAAATACATTTAACACACTACTTAAGAGAATTAACACAGCATAACTTTCTAACATCGCACAAATAATATTCACTGCAACATTTGCGAAAAGCCAGTCATAAAATACATTTTTCACAGGATGGCCTAGCGCTGCTGAATCCTCCCGTCCTCGTTCTGCTGTAAAATCTGGTTTCCATGTATTGCTGACCACAGCAGAGCTCGCAGACCTCACACCTGGGTTCCTGAGCTGGTTTGCACAGCTCCCAGCTGGGAAGAAGCCCCCCATGCAGAAAGGTGATTGTGGCACAGCATCCTCATCCCCGCTGAGCTCTGGGAGACGTCCAAAACAGCACTCAGGCACCAGAGTGCAACTTGTGCAGACTGCTGGCGCCCGTGCTGGTGAGAGCAGCCCCGGGAAGCTCTGCCTGCCCTGCTCAGCTCCGGCAGATGCTCCGAGTGCCCGCAGCTCCTGGGGAACGCTCCCGAGGCGCCGCAAGGTCTGGCGCCCCGTCGTGCCCCACTGCTCCCGTGGGCTCAATTCCCTCAGCTGCTCCTTGCCTCCTTGGCCAGAAATCAGGTGGGGCTTTTGTCAGGAAGACCTTCAAGACCCAATTTCCCAAGCATGATGTAGGCACCAGAAGGGAAGTCTCAGGAGTGTTTATAGGTATTTAACATCAGTGAGTCAGGGACCGCTCCTCCAGTGTCCAAGCACAGTTGCTGTTTCCAAGGTAAAAGCCCTAATTCAGCTCCAGAAATTCTGCACTTCTGGTTACACAGTGCCTCAGCCTCCAGAGGCTGGGCAGAGCACGTTTTTCTCCCTTCCCTTGATGCCCTCAAGTTTCTCACACACTTTGTGTGAGATCCACACCTGTCTCCCAGGGAAGGGCACTCCAGCACTTGGTGAGTATTTAAAGCAGAGTATTTAAACTCGTCTCCCAGGCATATTTTCACTGACAAGACTAATTTAGATGTGGATGCCAAATGTGTTATCTAAGCCCAGAAGCAAACACTTTGTGGCCCTGTATGAGTTTCACAGTGAGGTATTCAGAGGTCCCCTTCTCCTGAGGATTTCCCACTGGCTGACAGGAATCTCACCATCAGTGTACAGGCTAAGGGCACTCGAGTCCTTCAAGTCCTGGTCCTGAACTATTCCACTCCAGTGTAAAGGGAATTTAAGGCATTTAACTCACTACACAGCACTGAGAATCAGGTGTAATCCTCAACCCTCCTCTGCTAATCCCAACTCTCCTTGAGATCCGGCCCTCTTAGTGTTCAAAGTCCTCAATCCAGATTTCAGCCTAGTTAACTGTTAACTTGCATCTCCCTTTGGCCATGACCTTTGGCCAGGTGTTTGCAGTCTCCTGAACCACACTGAACACTCACCACCACAGGGGTGCTGTACAAAGCATGAGGTAAGCCTGGGACAGGGGCTGCAACTTCCTTGTGGCATTCATTTCCACAGTGGAAAAAGAAATAAAACACAAAAATACAAAAAAAAAATGTTCTGCTCGCTGTGACTTTCCCATAGTAAATTCCTGGCACCCAAAACGTGCCAGGAAACAGGCTTGAAAACAGGCAGTTTGTATTAAAAAGAGGGTAAATTTTCTAGGGGCTTCAAGAGTGGCAGATTCCCCTGAGCATTTTCCCAGTGTCACAGCACAAGGGAAAGGCCACGTGGCTGCACAGATGCCCTTCTCCACACTTATAAGCATCAGCTGTACCCATCCCTGTGACTGAAAAATAATCACATTATTTCTTCTGCCTATTGAGTGGGAAGAAGGAGAGAGGTGGTTGTCTTCTTAAGGAAAGAGTGTAGCTATTCAATAAAGAAGGGACTTACACAGTAAATTCAGTAGATATTAATTTATTCTATTGTGTATTTTAAATCCAATCTTGCAAAAATAGCTGGACAGCATTACATGTGGTAATGATAAACAAACCACGCTGCAACAAGACTTTAAGACAACATTTAAAGCTTGCTTTTTGTTCCCTGGAATTTGGGGAGTACTGCCAACACACAGCTTATCCAAATCCTAAGAGGAAGGGCTGAACTTTCATTACTGATTATACTTAGCACAGCACTTGTATTTGAATTCTTCACCTCCACGCGCATCCTGTTCCTTCAGCACGATTTCCTCAAACGCCGTTATTTATATTTTGAAAACGCTTTATACCATTTTTTTTTTCCTCTCTTCATTCTCTGCAGTGTTTTTTCCTTTTCCTGAGTGGCTCAGGGCTCCAGGCCACACCCTGCAGAACACAACACAGAATCGGGGGCACCCGCCCTGCGGAGCAATGCGCTCGCTGCGATTCCCAGCCCACCCCGCCACGCCAGCGCCGCAAACCGAATAAAATCACCCGGGGAAACGGCCTGGGGTGGGCCCTGCCTCACAACGGGCCAAAGAAAAGCCACGGGGCAGCTTTTGGCCTCTGTAGCAGAAGGGGAGTAAGTGAATAAGCGCTGCACCTTGCTCAGAGTCATGGCACATTCCCCGTTGATGAACGAAGCCCGGCTGACCCGAAGGATGAGTGTGTGCACCCAGCTTTGCCTTTGGCAAACAGTGCTGCTCATGACCCACTCACTGCACCCACACTAAACTCCCCATGCAAGAGCTGTGGCATGAATCAAAACTCAGCCCTGTGTAAGGAATACAAACTGAACAAAAAAGGGAAACGTATATACGTTACAGGATGTTAGATCAGCCCAAACCCTGCTGGGCAGGTAAGGATTGAGGTTGAACTTTTCTGGGAAAGAGAAAACTTCCTGAGTACAAAACTGAGATAAGTGAAATTCAGAGAATCGTGGAATATGCTGAGTTGGAAGGGATGATCCAAGTCCAGCTCCTGTCCCTGCACAGACTCCCCAAAAATCCCACCTTGGCATCCCTGGAGTGGTGTCCAAACCCTCCTGGAGCTCTGGCAGCCTCGGGGCCGTGCCCATCCCTGGGGAGCCTGGGCAGTGCCACCAGGGGAAGAACCTTTCCCAAAATCCACCCCAACCCTCCCCTGGCCCAGCCCCAGCCCTTCCCTGGGTCCTGTCCCTGTCCCAGGGAGCAGAGATCGGAGCTGCCCCTCGGGAGGAAGCTCCAGGAGATCTCCCCTGTCTCCTCAAGGCTGAATTATCAAGGATTAATATAAACTCTGTAATAACTTGATTAATGTCAAATACATGTAATACATGTCAAATTTATTAATGTCAAATACATGTAATACATGTAATATTCATATAATAACTTTCTTTAAGTCAAAACTTAAAAACAGCGTATCAACTGGAGATGAAGACTATCCCAGAAACCTGGACATGAATCATTTTACCTGCAAAAACAAATTTATTAAATAAATAACGAATAAGATTGTTATAAAGCACTTTTTGGCCACTATTTTTTTTCATAGGAAGGAGGTACCAGTTTTGTTGTTGTGAGACATTAGTCAGGAATTCAGACAGACTCATCCGTGATCTGATTTATCTGTAACAAAGTGATCTGGAATGAGGAAAATGCTCTTTTTTGCAAGAAGAATTATGAACATGGATTAGGACTGAAGGGATTTGTTTGCTAATTTAAAACTGAAGGTGATCTTATGCTGTAGTTTTAGGCAAGTCAATTCATCCTCCTGCTTTGGTTTCTTGGTTGTTAAAGAGGTCTGAAAATATTGGTGTACTGGTTCCAGAGTAGCAGTTTGGCTCGATGAACATTGCCAATGCAATTTGAGGAGAAATGACAGTTTTAAGCCTTCTGTTGTCAGATGAAGGCTGATGTATTGCTCCCATGAAAAAGAAAGTTAACTTTTCCAGCAGCTGTCAGTATCAGTTCGCTCATTCCCATTCTAACAGTGGGACAAGCACCTCAAATGAACCCCTTGCTTTTGGTTCCCATTCTGACACACTCCATGAGCTCAGCTGCCCCACCCAGCTGGACTGGGGACAAATTCCTGTTCTTATCTCCAGCTCGATGGAAGCCTTATGCAATTAAACAATATTGTGACGAGGGTCTTATCTCAGGGCATTAACTTCTTCTTCCCTTGGCAAGGATGTGAGCGAGCTAGACCCAGTTTCAAAGCTGCTCTGAGCCCATTGCTTTCTCCACTTTGACCTTTTAGTGGAAAATAAAATAAAATCCGCACAACGCGAGCTCTCGCTGCGCTGTGTTCTTGAGACTCGAGCCTGCAGGAGGAGAGCTCTTCAAGGCCACCTCCAGATTTATCTAGGGTACAAGTGAAGAGCTTTTGTAAACCCTTCAGCACTCTCCTGGCTCCTGAGAGAGCTGATGCCTCTGCACAGGACAGTTAATAACAGCTAATGATGTGGGGGCCTTGCCAGGAGCACTTGGTTGTGTAACCACCTCGTCAGGCACTGTTTGTTTTGGTTTTTTTCCACAACGATCCTCCCCCCCCCCGGCTATGCCTGTGCAATGGCTTGACCTCATGAGAGATGAGAATTGTCTCATTAATTTTACTGGGCTGCTCAGTTTTGGAGCACAGTGTGAAGTGCAGCAGGATTTTGTGGCTGATCTGTTAGCAATCTGCTGAATGTGCTCGCACAATGCAGTTGGATAATTTAGGTGTCTGAGATCAAAAAAACCCCAAAAACCCAATTATTTTTATCTATTCCCTGTGGGCTTCTGGGAGATAATGCTGTGTTATCTCATACTTGGGACTCCTCCAGTTCAGTTTCTCATATTCCCAGCATGAATTATTATCTCTTTCTCTGAATGAAAATGGTATCGATTAACAGCTCTGACTCTTCAGTAGTCTTGCCCTGCTTGTTTCAATCTGAATTTCTTTTTGTTTTAACCAGGTATGGGCCTAGTTCCTACGTGAAAGGGAAAACCAGAAAGATGTGAATCTCTAAGTAAAGAAATTATGACAGCAGGAGGAGGAAGAAAGGTAAAGAATCAATTAGAAATGCAGTATATTGCATACTCGGATTGCTGTCATCTCACTCTTTCTCTTGCCCTGCTTTTAGACTTAAAGGCAAGAATAGTTGTATTTTGTTCCTGCAGTGCAGTCTAACCTGCACTGCATGCAGGTGACAGTGATTCTGAACACAGCAGCAGCCACACTGCCTGCAAAGCATCCCTGAGGGACACTGCTAGCTGGTGACAGAATGAAGGGAAGGAGCAGGGATGGTGCATGGAGCAGGACAGGATTAGCCTCGTGCACCGCACTGAACCTGCCAGGGATGCAGCCAGAAAACGGCATGCAGGCAAAACAGAAAGTCTGGGGAAATGCCTCATCTATCAAAGGGGAAGCTTTGTCTAACTTTAATCCCTTGTCTCTGGTAAAATTGCACAAAAAAAAAAAA
>QUSF01000017.1:1666777-1725542 GCA_003676055.1 Chloebia gouldiae
CCCTCATCCCGGGCTCCGCGCCGCTCCGTAACCCGGCGGCGGAAGCCGCGGCCGGCGCGGCCGCCAATGGGCTGGGGCTGCCGGGGCCGGGCCGTCACTTCCTGGCCCTGCGGCGCCGGCAGCGAGGCCACAGCCGCGGCCGGGGGCGGCGGCGCCCGCAGCCCGCCCGCCACCACCGCCAGCACCATGCCCTTTGACTTCAGGAGGTGAGTGTCGCCGAGAGTCGCGACAGAGCCCGCCCGCCCCGCCGGGACCGCCCGCCGCCGCCGCCGCTCCCCGCCCGGGCACGGGCGGATGGAGGGAGGGATGGAGGGATGGAGGGATGATGGATGGATGATGGATGGATAATGGATGGATGAATGGATAGATGGATGGATGGATGATGGATGGATGGATGAATAGAAGGATGGATGCATGGATGGATGGATGGATGGATGGAGGGATAATGGATGATGGATGGAAGGATGGATGATGGATGAATGGATGATGGATGGATGGATGGAAGGATGGATGGATGGATGGGTGGATGGGTGGATGGATGGATGGATGGATGATGGATGGACAGACGGACTGTGCGTAGGGAGTGGGCAGGCTGTGCCCAGCTCCATAATGCGGTTCCACCAAGCCAAAGGGGGTGTGTGCAGTTTGGGTTGCCTGCGCAGGACGGAGGGAGCAGCAGGACCTGCGGGGTGGAGGATGGGGTGGAAGTGCTGGGCTGCTGCTCCTTCCGCATCTCTGGGATCTCACATTTTGTGAGAGGAATCACTTTTTGGTCCTGCAGCACGTTTGGAAGGTCATGGTGTGCCTCCTTAGGGCATCATTCCTTACAGCGGGGTTCCCACAGCAGCTTTAGAGGGTCATTTCTTATGGTGGGGTTCCCACAGTAGCTTTAGGAGGTGACAGTGGGGCTCCCACAGTGGCTTTAGGGGGTCACTGCTTAGGGTGGAGCCCCCCGAGCATCTTTAAGGGGTCACTCTTTGCAGCGGGGCTCCCACGCGAGGCTCCGTGTGCCAAAGCTGTGCCACGTGTCTCATGGCTGGGGACCAACATCAACACCTCCACCTCTGGTTTTGCCCTTCTGAGCAGGTGCACATTTTAGGATTAGCCTTTCTGCATGGCTCCTTCGTCCTCTGGGCTATTGGAGGCAGTGTCAGGTACCAAAGCAGAAGTGAAAAAGATCCCTTTGACTTCACTGGAGCCAAAATAGCAACTGCGGGTTCATTTTCTTTTTTGAGCTGTTCTTGAACCAACAATTTGCATCTTTTCAAGTTCAGAGATGCCAAGGGGAAGATGCATAGATGAGTTTTCTAATACAGATTTTACTACAACATTAATAGTACAATAAAAAAATATATACATACATTTTTGGGAACATGCAGTTAACTACAGTCCTTTCCATATAGGATCATTTTGACCACTACGTGTGCACCCCTTTGAGATGGGAAATGGTGGTAGATAGTGCAGTGTTTTATTGTATTTTTGCTGTAATTCTAAACCAGGCCTCTCATTTATACAGGCTAACAGGATCTTGTGTGATCCATGGGCCATTGTTGAACATGGAGGCAGTTGCTTCTGAATGAAAACTTGCTGAAGCTGGAAACAGCATCTGCTGGATCATGTGGGATCCGGGGCCCAGAGCCTCGTTTCTGCTTTTGTGTAAAATTTGATAGAAAAACTCTTCTTTGGAGACATTCTGCCAGCTGTGAATCCTATTGCCATCCATATTTCAGACTTGCAATATACATGAACAATAAGAGATCCTGGGCTGTGGCTGTCCCTTTGTAATAGCAGATAAAGAAAATGTTATTTCTGATGTCTTTGAAAATGTAATTTCTGTTGGGTCTCAGAATGTGCATGTGGAAACACTGGCTCACCAAGAGCATAATCATCTTAAGAGACAGCACTAGTGCTTCACTTTGGAATGGAAAAAAGATGTTCAGTAAAAGCTGAATTGCAGGGTTTGTGTTAATGAGTTACAAAAACAGAGACATCAGTTCAGATCTGCATTTTAAAGATTCACAATTGCAAATAACTTCTTTGTCATTCAGAGTGGAGGATTAGAAATAGACACTTCAAAGCTCTTTCTCAAATAACATAAGCTCACTGAACTTCAGCTTTTCTGCAAGGATGAATTTTTCAAAAGCTGCCATTGATAAAAGGAATTTCCTATCTAAAGTACAGAGGAGCTATTGTCACGTGCAGCAAACCACTTTCCTGTTTTAGAAGCATGAACAGAGTTCAGGACCAAAAGGTTTGAAAAGGTTAGAGCCCTTTTTTAGCTGTTGTGGGTTTTGTTCATAGTGCAGGCAGTGGAACAAAATCTGCTGAGGCTGGAAAATGTTACTGTTGTAGGTAAAATACGATGCACACGTTAAAAACCCACACAGGTACTTCCTAACAACTCCAGAATGTGCAATACAAGGCTCTTGCAGAAATAAGGTCACCACCCTGAGTAAGTTTCTGAATGAAGAAATGACATTTTCACACGTAAATTTCAAGGTTTTTGTCTCAGAGATTTCAGCGGGATGTTTCCTTCGGCAGGCACATTTTGGGACCCTGCCTTTTACATGCCTGTGTGTGACTAGAGGTTTGGATTGTTAAGAAACTTTTAGAAATGCCCCTGCATATCTCCTAGAGTCCAGAATTCCATGTGGAAAGGTGTTGTGTTCTTCTGGAGGCACACATTTCACGTTGCATCTGAAGGAATTCTGGCCTTAGCTGCTCTGCCAAGGACATTTGGGAAGGCAAAGTTTTGTTGTTTTTGTATCCTCCCCTTTCCTAGAGCTTTATTTTTGGTATTTTAGGGTGGCAGGATGTTGATAGCTGGCACCAGGTGTAGAAGGGGCATTGCAGAGCAGCTGCAAGTTTAGGCTCTGAGCTCTGTTTTCACACAAAGTAGGAGGAACAGGTCACCCAAACCTCATCTGGAGTTGATAAAGACACAAATGACAAGTAATTAAAGCAGCCCAGGACCAAAAATGTCCCTGTTCTTCACCAAATAAAATTCAAAGAAATAATTTACTTCCATGGGACTAATTCTCTTTGCTCTGTCTTAAACTTAGCTAGATTGAAGAACCGAAATTGCTTAAAAATCTTTCTTGGAAGTTGTGTCCATCAGTCAGTCTGATGTGGAAGTAGCTTGGTTTGTTACTTTTTTGTACTTTTTTTTTTCTGTAGGACTCCTGTTTTCTTGGTTTATCAGTGGTTCCCTTTCCTAGTACAAACTTAATTTAATTCATAAATAAACCAATATTTTCACAGTAATTTGACATGAACAATAATGATTCCGTGTCAAGTATCTTTAGGGTTTTAATAGTAGTCAGTATTTACCTAATGCTTTTCATTTTTCAAAGCATTTAATTCAGACTAATCCCCCCAGTCCTGCTGTGAAGTTGGTACAGAACCAAGTTTTCAGCTTCCAGATTGGAGCCTTCAGTGCAGGTCTGTTCAGTGCATGTCACAAGAACCCAGCCCTCCTACAGAACTACTAAATCAGTTTGTATTTCCAGAAGGCTTGCTTCTTTCCTCTTTTTTTAACACCCATTTGGCTGAAAGAGAGGGACAGATTTTTCCCTTCTTGCCCATGTCCTGGTTTTTAGAACTTGTGTCAGCAAAGCAGCTTTGTATGTGTTTGATGGGGAGTTTTGAGTTCTCTCACTGGAGCTGAAAGGGTATTTCCCCTTGGAGCTTTTAAGATCTGGTCTCACCTGCACTCTTGCAGCCTCTGAGGATGGTTCAGATCATAATTAGATTAAACTCTGAGCCTGGGTCATCTTGAGTGGTGATTGTGAGGCAGCCAGAAGGGATCCCACACGTTGTGTGATCCTATTAGCAGGAGGCTGAGTTGTTGCTGGGACTTCAGACTGCTCAGGTGTTGAGAATGACACAAATAAAAATGAGAATTGCAGCTGTACGAATGAAGTGGCTCCCCTGCAGTGGAGGAGGACATGGTGGGGAGAAGCAATGCTGTGAGTTCTCTTGACTCTGGTGGCTTTTCTTTGCACCTGCCTATTTGCATGGAAGAGTTACTGAGGGGTTTGTAAGATACTGAACTTCTGAACCGTCTTGGTCACTTTAGTTGGTTACACTGAGAAAAACTAAAATAGACCACTCTGAAATTAAGTTTTTGCTCTAATCCTGGGTAATTCACAGTTGTGCCCTGGCCAGGTGTTTCACACAGAGTGGCAAATGTCTGTGAATCTTTATTTTTATGTTTAACTGAGAAATTCAGGATTTATTTCCCACAGTTAATCATTGTGTGTTTTCATTAGGTTTTTGTTTTTTGTTTTTTTTTTTTTTCACTGTTCCTTATTTGGTTTTGGGGTTTGGTTGTTTTTTTTTTCACAATGTGATAACATGGATGAAGTAACAATGTGTGCTGTACCTGGATTTTGGAGGTCATGGGAAAGGAGCCAGGCTTAGAAAGGATTTCGATTTAAATGCTGATCTAGAGTAGAAGGCAAAAACTTTTATTCCATCTGCACAGTATGACAGGCTCCCACTGTCAGCTGTTCTTTGGCATATCTGTGATAAATTATATTTTAGTGTGGGTGTGCTGATTCAGACCTATGGATCATTTTTATTGTTTTGGGACACAGGCAGGTCATTGCTTTAGTTCCTGAAGGTTTTCTTTTAAATCAAATTGTTCAGTCTTAACCAAAGCTGACACACTCCAACCTTCCTGCTCTTAGCAAAGGGAGCTTGTTTGGTTTTAATTTAGACCTAAGGGTTGTGAAGGTGAATAGACAAATTGATGCTCACACTTGTGACCAGGCACAGTTGTGAAATCAATTCCTGACCAAAAGAAAAATGAGGAGACCATGAAAGACTGTTTTGTTCCTTCTTTTCTGAAACCTGAAGACTTGGAAATCAAGTTATTTGCCTTAACAAGTGAAGGAGGAGATGTCTGAGGGCTGCTTGTAGACTCAAAATTACCCAAAATGCCCTGGTTTGTGCTCATTAATCTGGGCAGGAATCAATTTGACAACTGTGCCGGGTCAGAAGTGTGAGCATCAGTCTGTCCATTCCCCATCACAACTCTTAGGTCTAATGTAAACCCAAAATACTCCCTTTGCTAAGAGCAGGAAGGTTGCAATGATTTTGTCCAAAACATTAATTCCTGTATGTGATTGAGCTGGTAGCAATCACTTCCTAAATTAATGTCTAGGGGCTGTAGCACAGCTCTGGTCTGGGTAGTTACAGATTTACAGCATTACAGAATGACAGAATATTCTCTGTTGGAAGGGACCCACAAGGATCCAGCCCCACAGCCTTGGCATTATTAGCAGCATGCTCTGACAAACTGAGCTCATTTCAGCAGTAACTGCATTTCCATCCCCACCTGCAGCCACGTCTGGAGCCTGTTCCAGTTCACGTTGTGCAATGCTTCTGGTAAACAACCCTTCCAAGTGGTATTGCTGCCACCTTACGTAATGACCAACGTGGATTTGGGTGCCAAGCAGTGCCATGACTAACTTTGGCTCAACAATAGCCCTTTGAGGGCACCTGAGAAATTATTCTGCAGTCACAGCAGTCAGATGGGCAGGCAGAGCTGTACAGACAGAGTCTATTGATGTTTGTGCCACAAATAACTGACTACATGGTGTGCATGTGTGCAAATATTTCTTTCTAAGCGTCCCCAGTGCATCATTTTTCTCAAAATATCAGTAGAGTGGAGATTTTTCTCATGAGTAAGTAGGGAAATATTAAAGTCTGGCTTTGTAGGAAAGTTTTGCATTGTTCCTTCTGAACTTTAACTGTCCTCCTTTGTTCAGTCCTTGGTGACACAGATGCTTCCTTCATGCCATCATGGTTCATTGCTGTGAAAATGACTGAATCACACTGTAAACAGAGCTGAAGCAATGCCACCAGCCTGGACTTGGAGCTGTGGATGTTGTTGAGCTTGTATTTTGAAGCGTGCTGGTGTATTTTTTAGGCATGTAGTTCAAATGGTGGAGGTGGTGAGGAAAGAATAGTCTTGCAATGAACGAAGGAGTGGGGAATCATCTGTTTTTCTTGTCTTCTGTCCAAGCACAAGCCCTGAAGTGATGTCTAGGTATTCCTGTACAGAGCCAGCTGCTCTCGAAATGGAAAACTTGGTCTGCCAAAAAATTAACCACAGCCTTGCCACAATCTACAAAATTTTCCTTATGCTGAAATGCCTTCAGTATTTTAGGAGTAAATCTTTTTACTGAAATACCTGAGTATTTCAGTAATAATCATGGCAAACACACACACAAATGTAGTTGGCCAGTGCAACTCACAGAATTGTGTGTGTTTGGATGTTTGCTTTTCTGTTTGGTTTTTTTGAAGGATGTTTCCAAATGAGAGGTATTTAGTTTAATTCAGAGATGCCAGAAAGACTGGCATGTAATAGAAGAGCCTTCAAAATTCTCTGTTAAAATGTGCAGACCTGTATTACTGCTGTCAGGATTTCAGGAGGTCGTGCTTCCTTAGTGTTTATTTAATTAAATCCTAAAGCAGATCACCTGGCTTCCAAACTCTCCCTCTCTGCAGACCACCGTGTGCCCCTAACATCAGTAATTTAAATGTGACCTTGTTTTCTGATAAAGGTGAAGTCTTCGAGTCTTGTTTGGATTCTCTGTCATTCTAAATGAAACATGACCCAGCTGCACTGAAATCTGAATGTGGCTGCTGCATTATAATTGGTTATATCAGGACCAAAAGCCAGTGTTAAACCTGCAAGTTGCAGCTCTTGAGTCTTTATCAGTTATGTTTTTTTTAGTGGGCATCCATACAGATATTTCTTGGAAATTGTATCAAGCCTGGGAATTGACTTGGAAGCCGGGCAATGCAGAAGAGTTGTGCTTGCTTGTAGGTAACACACTTAAATACAAATAAAAAACAGGACTGAGTTGTGGAAGCTTGTACAGAAATTTTTGTCTTCTTGGAATTGAATTTAAATAGGAGAACGTAAGCTGGTCACTGCAGAGTTACTGATATTCTGGAAAAGTGCAGTATATTTTAATCCCTTGTATGGGATAGGAGTTTCTCTTACTGATATGGAGAAATCTCTCTCTGCAATAGGTATGGATTGGCCTGTGTGTTTTTGAGGGAAGCCTTATGAATATGGAGTTGTTTTCTTCACATATCCCTCTCTCCTCTTGATTCCCCAGATATTTGTTGTATTTGTTCTATTTGTTCATGCTCTTTTGTACCAGTCTCTGATATTTGTGCTGAGCAAGCGCAGCTGGGACTTAAACCAGAAATTAGCTTCTCCAAATAAAACCTGCACATTTCTGATGCTAAAGTAGTTGTTCTCAGATCTTGTTTGAAGGTGTTCAGCAGTGCGAGGCAGCAGCAGGACCTCAGTGTTTTGTGATTCCTGGTGGCTGTGGGGAAATCTATGGTACAGCTCATTTCCTTAGCTCTTTGGTTGTGTACAGATAAATTACTGGAAATCACAGTCCAGCTTTGAATTTTAAATTGTGCAGTGTCTGCTGCAGATCAGGACTTCTGTTTATTTGTGGGAAGGGATTGTTGCAGGAGGTTGAGGACCCTGAGCTGGCAGGTGTCCCACTGGGAAAAGGAGAAATCTTCAGGACCAAGGGGATCACCAAGGGTGGAAGTGCTGGGATGTGCTGGGGAGCTGCAGGAACCAGAATCTCTGAGCTGAAAAGACTCTGGGCCAGGAAGGTTCCAGCAGCTTATGGCATTCAAATAGCTGAACAATCCGCTTGGTTTGGGGAGCAGCCATATATGTTTCATGCTCTTCCCCATTCTCTCTGTGCTCCAGAAATGCTGCTCCCACTCACGAGTACAGTGGCTCTTACAGTCCAGCAAAGGGCTGGATCCCTTTAAATACCAGTCCCCTTACTTGAGCATTTTTTCTTCATGACACTTTTCTCCTGTTTTGATGAAGCAAAGTGTAATTTGCTCACTTTATTAAAAATACATTTCTCTTCCATCCTTCATTTTGACACCTGATTCACTGCCTAAAAGGAAATAAAATGCTCTTTGGCAAGACTCCACCTTTGAGTATTTGAGATTATACTTTCCCCCTCCTCCTGATTGCCTTTGGAATGTGTTTGAGCCTAACATTTTATTTTGAAGGAAAAAGAAAAGTGATGTACTGCTTCCTGTCTTCCATCCTTCAGTGTCACCTAAAATAGTTGCACTTTTGGCATATTGCAGCAATACAATTGCTGAGTGTACTCCTGAGAGAACAAGGATATTCACTGGAAGAATGAAACCACAAAATTTGGCACGTGGTTGACTAAAAGGTGTTCTGCAGGACAGCAAAATAGAACCACAGAGCAGGCAGAAGGGAGGAAAAAAGAGAACTGGAATCAGTCTAAGTGTGAGCAGAATGTATGAATTCTTGTGCCTTTTTTCAGCAGCTGCTGTGAGAATTGAAAATGTTTTGTCCTAGAAATAGATGGGTTTGTTTTTCTGTCCCTATGCAGATCCTGTACCTGCTAAGTAACCAGCAGGCCAGATGACATAATGTGCTCAGGCTGGTGCCTCCAAGGTTCTCCCAGCCCCTTTCCCTAAATGTCCAGTTACCCAAAGGCTGGATTATATAATTAATGACAGTCCTCCTGGCCTAACCTTGTTTTCTTGTTCTCAGTACTCCTCCTTGTTTCAGACACTTCCTCTCTTGGTTTCATTATGTTCTTGGAACTGGAATTAAGAGGGAGGAGCTGGCTGGCAAGGAAACCTATTCCTACATTTCACTCCTGGGTTTGTAAGTGTGGAGAGCCAGCAGGTCAGAAAAAATCCTGCTTGCTTTTAAAACTGGTGTGATGTTGTGAGTGTCAGTCATACAGCATTTGAAAAATTGCAGTCTTCACCTGCTTGCAGTCCAGATAAACTGGTTTAAAACTCCATCAGCCCCTCCACCTCCCTGTCTGGTCCTTCTCGTATCAGTGCTTGCTCAAAGTAATTAAAACAGTTAGTTTATAATATAAATATAGCAATAACATATGTTATGATATAAATAATATAAAAATAGTATATAAATATAATAATAACAGGATTAAACAGTTTCTGATGTAATTCTGAAGCCTTGAGAGTTTGTCCAGTACAGCTGAGGTTGTGCAGTGTGTGTGTTAATGTCCCTTTGTGTGCAAATGAGGACTGGCCGATTGCTTAATGATGTGTGTAATTTATCTGCTGTTACGGGGGTGTTAATGTTATAAAATGTGTTAATAACTGCTTGGTATTTACAAGTATCGGCTTCTTGGTCCGGCTTTGAATCTGTATTTGCATCTCCAGCTCACACTCGGGGCCAAGCTTTGGTGTTTGTGTATTCAGCGTTTATTTTGTGTGTGAAACTGCGATTAGCAGGATCACTTATCTTCCTTTGCACATGCTTCAAAGTTTGTGTCCCAATCTGCAAAACCATCGGGGACTGTTCACAAACTGCTCCCCGGCACAGCCCTGCTACTGAACCAAGCTGGGCTCTTGCAGAGCACATCCAGTTTGTTTTCCTAAAGCCTCCCTCCTGCTGCTTTGCTTGTACAGACCTTCAAAGAATCAGAGAATCACCAAATTGTCCTGAGGTGGAAGTGACCCACGAGGATCATAGATCCAGCTCCTGGTTCTGGCACAGGCACCTCAACAATCCCATCCTGTGCATCCCTGGGAGTGTTGTCCAAACTCTCCTGGAGCTCTGACAGCCTTGGTCAGTGCCCCACAACCCTCTGGGCAAAGAACCTTTTCCTAATATCCAATCTAAAATCCCCCAAACACAACCCCAGCCATTCCTGCAGATAGAACTTGGAGCTCTGCTAGTTTACCTTCAGATATTTGCAGCTTTCCCATCTGTAGATTGCTCGAGGAGAGGTGGGCAGATGTGGCCAGGTGCTGCTGTGCAAAATGAGGGAGCAAAACGAAGAAGAAAGGTTTAATTGAGTGGAACAGGAATGACACAGTGACAGAACAAACTCGGGTCTGTTGGCTCCCACTGCTCATTCTGGGATCACAGCCTGGCTCTGCCAGAGCTGTCCTGAGCTGCTCCCTGCACATCATGTTCTCATCTGCCAGCAGACAGGAAACATAGAAATGTCATCTAAACAAAGAATTAGCAAAGTGAAGGGCTCAAAGTCAGTAGTTCCTATTTTCTGTCCCTGCTGCTGACTTCCTACCATTGTTTTCCCATTCATTTAAGCAGGTTTCACCTACTTGGTTGGACTGGGAGAAGTGATTGATTTCATTGTGCTGGGTTGTAGGAGCTAAGTGTTCTTGCAGAGTTGTCAGAACATGCACTGCCTTTGGGTGGGAAGAAAAACAGCTAAAGAAAGGATTTCAGAATTAAATCTTGAACTATTTCTCAATGAAAATAGAAAAATTAATGCTTTCTATACACATGTAAGATGTAAGAATAAGGCAGCTCTACTGCTTCACCTATTTTAGAATGAATTTACTATGTGTAGAAATTCTTCTTCCTTTGCTAGGTTTGTGAAGCAAAATTGGAGATTTTTGCCTAGCACAGGTACAGCAAGGAGCCCAGGAATTGAAAATGCAGAGGGTGTTGGAACTCGCCACTTTTTTAGTGTCATGTGAGAGAGGCTTTGCTTTAAAAGGACAGGCTTTTCTTGATGATTCCCCAATTAAAGCCCATCCTTTCCATGCTCACAGACTTGCTCCAAAATGCTGGTTCAACCAGGTCTGACTTTTTTTTTTTCCTGTAGTGGCTGTCAAACACCTGGGGAATATAATCCAGCCCAGGGCATTGCTGAGCAGTCTGTGTCCCTTGCCCAGCCTTCTTTTTATCCCTCTCCTCACCAGTCTGGTGATGCCCAGCCCCTGTCAGGGTCACTAAGCAGAGAGGAGCTGTGTCCTCCTCGTGCTTCTCTGTGTCTCAGATCCCAGCTGTTCTCCAGGGCCATCTTTCCTGTTTTATTTCACATATTCTGTCCTTAGGAATGGGGTAACTGATCTTTCAGGCCATCTCTGGACACCTCAGCTGTTACACTGCTGAATAAGATCAATTTAAGAAGTAAAGACGTTAATCTTTTTATCTCTGGTCCTGAGCACAGGAGTTCTAGGGATGGTTTCAACAACTGTGAGCAGTAAAACTCCCCCCAGCTACTTCAGACAGGCGTCTGGGATTTTTTTAAGTAAATGGTATTTTGCTAATCAAAAGAGTGCCTTGTGTGCAAACCTGACACAGCTGTGCTGTTTGTTCTACCTCTGTATTTCCCCTCAGCTTGAGCTGTCACGTTGAAAGCTAAATTGGTGGCTTTAGATTTATACATTTCACAGAAGTAACAGCTTTTTGCTTTTCAAGATCTTACCACGAGCAGCTGATGTGCTTTGTAGGAGGGAATGGAGCCAGAAAAGTGTGTTCTGATAGAAGTTCCTGCCTGCCTTTGGTGGAGTGAGACTGTGTCTAAGCCTGCTTGGTTTTATTTAGAGCGAGATGGCCTCTGAAGAGTTTCAAAGCCACCTGATGGCTTCTGCTCCTCAGCTGGTGTGCCTGGGCTCCTCCTGCCCAGCAGCTTTGTTGACAAAGCAGGGCTGAATTGTCCCAAAGTCATTGTTAGGGGGCAGTGACCCAAGGAAACTGAGGAACAGTTGTTGCCTGTTAAACAGCTTAGAAACTCTTAACTGATTGCATTTTTATTTTTTTTTTTTCAGTAACCCTGGAGTATGCTGTATGCCATCTTAGTTTCTCTTACTTTTTTCTAGCCCTGTATATTCTGTTGTGTTTTTTTTTTTACTGTGTTGTAAGTGCAGGCCAATCCGGTGGGAAAAAATGCTGATGTCTGACTCCAGTTCAGAAGGCTGAATGATTTCTTTATTATAACTATGCTAAAATACATTCATATACTATATAAAGGAAGATTCTAAAACTACAAACCTACTTTTTCTAACTACCATATCTAACTCCTCACAACTCGTGACCCTCTCTGAGAGCCCAGCCCCAGGTGGGTTGGATTGGCCATCAGCTCAAACAATCCTCACCAGAACCCAACCAAGCAATCACCCCAGGGAAACAATTCTCCAAACACATTCCACGTGGGAAAAACAAGGAGCAGAAATAGAAATTGTTTTCTCTTTCTTCTCTCTGTGCACCTCTAGGAAAAGTCCTGAGAGAGAGAAGAATGTGCCTGCCACAGTCTGTCCCAGGAGATGAGTCTGGGGGCAGCAGTTTCACAGGATGGGCCAGGCTGGAGGGGAGCACAGAGGGTCCCTGGTGCCGCCTCCCTGCTCCAGCAGGGCCATCCCCGGGCACAGAGGGTGTCCAGACTGCTCTGGAACGGGACCCCACAGCCTCTCTGGGCTCTACTCAGGGCTGGCACTGCCCAGGGCAGGAGTTCTGCCTGCTGGGCAGGGAATTGCTGGGCTCAGCCATTGCTGGGCACCAGGGCAGGGCTGGGCCTGCTCTGCCCTCCTGCACACAGGGACAGACAGGGGGACACCCAGGGACACCCAGGGACACCCAGGGACACCCTGGGACACCCAGGGACACCCTGGGATACCCAGGGACACCCAGGGACATCCAGGGACACACAGGGACACCCTGGGACACACAGGGACACCCAGGGCTGAAGCCCCTCTCACTGGGGCTCTCTCCAGGCTGAGCAGCCCCAGCTCCCTCAGCCTTCCCTGGGCACTGAGATGCTCCCGGCCATTGCTTGGCTCCGCACCCTCCACTGGTGCCATGATCTCCAAGTCTCCATTCCTGATCCAGAAGCTACACCATGAGCATCTGCTTTACTTCACATTTACGTGTTGGATGCTGGGGAGAGGATGGGGAGTGCCATCCCTGGGTGTTCCTGGGGCTGGTCACAAACCCCACCGTGCCCGAGCTGGAGGGAGCCAGGTTTTCTCTGGGGCACTTCTAATCCTCAGGCTTTGCTGAGATGAGCAGAGAAGCTGCCTGAGAAGTCAGCAGAGCACACAGAAATGCTCCCTGTCACTCAGCAGCATGCCTCTGGTGGGAAGGTTTCTCTAGAAATACCACTGGGGATTAAAGCCAGGGCGTTTCCATTGTGTCTCCAGCCTGAATGATCCTGCTCTGACAGCGGGCAGAGCTTCCTTTTGATACCATGAATTCACATGGAAAATAACCAACATGGCCTGGGTTTTTTCCTCCCCTTGTGCCTCCAAGCTGCATTGATTTGGGGCAGAAGGGAAGCTGCTGAGACAGGGTGGTTAAACCGTGATCTCCCCTTTGTAACACCAACCTCTTCTGAAGTGTTCCTGGAGAGAGAAAATGGAGTGTGTTTGTGCACAGTCATCTTTGAATGTCAGATGGACTTAATCCAAGTTATATTTACCATGACTGAGTTTCTCTCTGCCTCCCATGTCCTCCTTAAAAATGATGAAGTGTTTTATGCAAAGTGGATTTGCAGCTGTAATTGGTGTCTCTGCTAAGAGCCTTAATAGTAGCAGCTCTTGAATGAATCATAGTCCATAAACTCTTCTGCTGTCTCTAGGAAGGGGTCTTCCAGAGGTGTGAGCAGCAGGAATATGAGGAAACAAAGCTGTGTGGTGGGATGGGGAAGACTCTTCAGAACCATTGTTGCAGCTCATTTCATGTGCATTCAGACATGTTTCCTCAAGTGAGGCTGAGGTTTCTCATTCTCTTCTTGCTTCACACCTGCCTTGGTTTCCTGAATTGCCACTACAGCTCTTCTGTTGTGAAATGAAACTTCAAAATAGACCCAGTTATACAAATCTTGTGGGAAGAGCTGGTTGTCTCTGCACCAGCTCTTGGAGGTCCTGTGGGGAACCCAAATAAAGGGGATGGAACCAACCATCTCTGCTCAGTAAAACAGCAAAAAGATTTAAGGAGGCAGCTAGGAAATGGTAAGAGGAAGAGCAGAAGTGTGTCGAGTGACAAATCCCAAGGTTGTGTCCTTGTCTCCAGGGAAAACTAATCCTCAGAGCTGAGGATGATTCGTCTCTTTAAAGGCACTTAAATAGAAATTGTTGGCTGGATTCACTGATATCTACATGAAGTCATTAGAGAGGCTTGTGTAATTCTGAGGGATGTGGCCTAAAAATGAATTTGTTTAGAATGTCTAAGTGACAGACGCTCTCAAAGAAAAGGCAGTGGATGTTTTCAAGCCTGTTATCAGACAGACATGCCTCAAAGTGACTCTTATCAGAAACCAAATGGGTGCTGGCATAGGCTTGACTGTCCAGGGCTGTGTTTGGCACCTGCCTTGCTCTCTCTGTGTCTTCCACGGTGCTGTAGTTTTTTTTTGATGTTTTTTTCCTCAAAAGCCATCTGGGATTGTTGTTTTGAATTAACATTCCCAGAATTGCAGAGTGCAGCAGTTTTTTGTTCACCTGAAGAAGAAAAGCAGTGTAACAAATAGAGTACTTTATCTTCTTTTGACAAAAAGCACCTTTTCATTTTTTTTTTCAAGACTGAGTTTTTAAAAACTTAATGTCTGCATGGGCTGCCTGTGTGTCATTTCTTGAACATGACAAGTACAGCATGTAACAGTAGAAATTCTCTCTTCCACGTTGTAACTGGGTTTGCTGCTGAGTATGTCATGAGTGGACTTTGTAAAGCACAGGCAAGCTCTTTGTTTAGTCAGGAATTGGTGTGTGTGGAGAAATAGTGACCTCATGCCTTCTTGGCTTCTTGAGATTCGAGGTTTGCAGCCGTGCTCTGATCCCCTTTGCAAGGAGGACTTGACAAATGCGGGAAACCTGCAGCAATATTTCACTGGAGTTTATCTCCAGCTTGCAGCTCCTTGCTGATCAGTGGGGAGGGGCATCACCAGCAAACAAGCAGAAGGGTAAACAAGGTTTGGTAACTGCTTTAACCCACTTGTATTCCCTGGGCAGTGGCAAGGAAACAGTTCTGGAATGAAAACGCTTCTCCAATGCCAACTTAGTCTTCTTTCACTTCAGAGAAAATTGCCTAAAAATGCAGTGTTAGCTGCTGTGCAAGGTTTAGAGCAAAAAAAGGAGATTGGTTTTGGTGTGACAATCATGTTTTCAAAGGGGCTGTGAAAAGACAGACTTGTTCCTGCCTCCTGCCTTGAGAGTGAATTAATTGTACTGCAGATCCATAAATTCTGTGTGAGAAGAGGGATCTCCACAGAAATCTGAGTGGTGCTGCCCAAATCAGCCTCCCACTGAGGGGCTGAAGAGAGGGGTTGATGTTTCTTTGCTTCTTTGTGCTCAACTGGAGCCCTTGGTTGAGGGTTTTTGTTGATCAGGAAGCCATCTCAGCCTGGAAAGGTGAATTATTCTTTATTTCCACCCCATGTCTATGTGTTACAGTTGTCTTACCTTTCTCTTTTTCAACCTGCAGTCCATCTGTTTCTCAGGAAGTCAAGTTTTTTACCATTTCTACTGACTCTAAACCCCTTGTTTCAGAATCAGAGTTCCAGGATGGGTCAGGTTGGAAAGGACCACAGAGGGTCACTGGTCCAACCTTTCACATCCAGACAGTTCTGGAGACTCCACACCCTCAAAGTTGACTTTTTTCTCTCTGTATTTGATAATTCCTCCTTTGTGTAGTTCAGTCACTTCTGCTGTAGAATTGCCAGGTGTTTGATTAACTTCATAGTGAATTCTGTTTCTGCTGGAAAATGTGTTGTCTCTGCAAGTCACTTAAATTTTTTGTTAGTGAAACAAATTGGTTCAGCAGCACCAGGCTGTCTCATTTATTCGAAGAGATCTCAAAGCTACTGATGTGTAATAAAATTAAGGTAGTTGTTACTGGGAGTGAGTAATGTCATCAGGAATTAGTGACCTCAGCTCCAAATGTGGTATCTGCTAAAAAATAGATGTCACTTCTCCAAGCTGGTGAACATGGGAGGTGGAGAACCAAGTGTTGTTTCAACACCCACATTCTTCTGGGTGAATCACAGCCATGGACCCTTTCTGCTGGGCCAAGATGACAATGGTGTATTTACACCACCACTGACCTGCTAAAAGTGGAATGTCAGCCATGATACTCGTTGAGTTTTTATTTTTTTTAATCATCTTTGACATCAGAAATGTAATTTGTTGTAGGGAATGCTCACAGCCTCTAACTTTCAGGACGTGCTGAAGTACCTACAATAGAGCTAATATGCTTCAAAAAGAAAATTGATGTTTAAATATTTTTTTCTCCCGATTGATGTTTAAATATTTAATCTGCCAGAAGAACAAAACCATTTTTCCCCTGTCTGTGAGCATTAATTTCTGGAAAGGGACAAAAATTATTATTTTTGCTACAGATTTACAGTGCCCAGATTCTGTTCTGTAACCAAGTGCCAGATGAGAACGTGTTACAGTTCTGCTTGATTAACTGGAATACAAAACACAGTCCAAGAACTCTGAAACAGCCTTTCCCTGGCCCCTCAGCTAAATCAATAAAAGCAGACCTTGCAGAATGGTACAGGAGAACATTTCACTGCTGCTCACTCCAGAGCTTCTGCTGGGTCTTTGCAGGGACTCCACACAGGCATCCCTGATTTTGGGAGAAATTCAGCCCTGGGTGCCATGGCCAGTGCATCCCTGCTGTCTTTGTGCCAGGGAGGGATGGGTGAATGCTGTAAACTGAAGGAGAATTAGTGTTTTCCTTCTCTGATATGAACTGCTCTGGGTATCAGAGTTTCCCTTTGATAAAGGGCATTTGAATTTTACCATTGACTAGTTAGTTCTACTTAAGAGCTGTTGGGGTTTTTTTATTGCCTCACATTCTTTGCTTCTTGTTCATGAAAAACATAACAGCGTCGTACAGAGTTGTTATAAGAGCTCTTTTCAGATTCCAGAGATGTCAGAGAGGATTCTTCTGGTTGGAGGTGTGGAAATCTTCAGTGAAATAATGTATTTATTACTTCATTTCCTGAAATATTTCGGGTCCAAACTTGAAACTGTTCAAGTGTACATAAAGGCCTGGCAGGCAGCTCCTGCTGAAGGGAGTGAGCTCATCCTCTGCTCAGGGGAGGCAGCTGAAGCATCAGCTGTAGAAAAAAACTGCAGTGTTTGGGTCCTCTGCCCTCCCTGGCACTCAGCCAGCACTGGCAGGCACAGCTCAGGTGAGACCCCACCTGCAGAGCTGCCCCAGCCCTGCCCCAGCACAGCGAGGAGCTGGAGCTGCTGCAGAGAGCCCAGAGGAGCTCCAGGGGATCAGAGGGATGGAGCAGCTCTGCTGGGAGAGCTGGGATTGCTCACCTGGAGGGGAGAAGCTTGGGGGTGACACAGCTGTGGCCTTGCAGGAAGGATGGAGGGAGAATTTTACAAGGACCTGGAGTGACAGGACAGAGGGGAATGGCTTCAAATTGACAGATAGTAGGGTTAGATTGGATATTAGGAAAAAAATTCTCCCCTGGGAGGGTGAGCAGGCCCTGGCACAGGGCACAGCTGTGGCTGCCCCTGCATCCCTGGCAGTGCCCAAGGCCAGGTTGGATGGGTTTGGAGCAGCCTGGGACAGTGGGAGGTGTCCCTGCCCACGGCAAGGGGTGACACTGGATGATCTTTAAGCTCCCTTCCAACCCAAACTATTCCATGATTCTATGATAAGCTCCTTTAAGGGCCAGCACAGCTCTTTCACCTGCTCATGGAAATCTTTTTGGCTGCCCCTGGACCCCTGGAAGTGTCCCTGCCCATGGCAGGGTTTGGAATGAGATCCTTTTAAGCTCCTTTCCAGCCCAAACCTTTGTGTGATTCTATGATCTACTGAAGAAAAAATCTGAGTAGCAGCAGCCCCTATTAGTGTAGGTACAGCTTTTGAAATCCTTATTGAACTGTGTCACCCTTTTGTTTGGCTCCTTTGAGGTCACCACCCAGATCTCACCTCACTCTTTCCAAGAGGACTGTGGCTCTGCTGGCCACCAGAGAGCTGCAGTTCTGCCCCAGACCTGCCTTAATCACACAGAGATTTGTGAATTCTGGGTTTGAGCCTGGTTAGGAATCACCCTGCTCATCTCTGTGATGCTGTTTTACCAGTTTGTTAGCATTCCCACCAGGAAGGTGAGAAAGTTTTTTTTTTTTTTTTGCTGTGTCCTTTCAACTATTGGCTTGATAAAAGAGTATTGTAGCATTCCCTCATGTTAGTTATGAATGTTGGTTCCTGCAAACCTCTGACATTTCCAAACGGGCTTTTTTTTATTTCTTTGTTTGCAGCCCTGCTCTCCATTGAAAGAAAAGACACTATAGATGTGTCAGGAAATTCCTTTGTTGTACTGATGACAGCCTAATTCTATCTTTAGCCTCATATTCTGGAATTGCAAGGTCCAGCTTTCCCTTTATGAGAACACGCATGACCTGGAGGAAGAACTTTCCTAGCAGCAAGTTTGTTGTTTCCACTCTAAAACGATTTTAATTGATCAGCTCAAAGATACAACTTTGCCTTACAAGTCTCGCCTTTCTGAGGGCAGGAAGAAACTTGCCAAAAGCTAAATATAAACAACATGAAGTGGAAAATGCACATGTGCCTGCTGTGGGAGTGCGAAGTGATGCCTCCCTTCCTAAAGCAGGATGAGCTGCAGGTTAAGGGAGTGCACTGAGCAGTTGTAAATCTACACCCTGGTTCCTGCTGGTCACGAAAGATGACTCCCAGACTGTGGCAGTGGCTGCTCAGGGTGGCACAGGGGGTGTGTGTGCCCTGTGAGCTGGCACCTGCAGCTCCTCTGCACATCCAGGCTCCCTGCAGCATTACCAACACCTTCCACTGCTTTGGGTACAGCAGCTCTTGCAACAGAGCCCAAGGTTCCTGTCTGTTCCCAGGCTACAAATACTCCTCCAAGTGACCAATGCCTCAGGAACCTGGAGGCTTGTTGGAATTTTTACTGCAGGTGCTTGCAGGAACTCTGACCTGAGGGCAGGTAAAACCTGTTCCCCTCTGCCATGCACACAGCTCCACTGCCTCCTCCCTCCTGCATTACAAATCATTCTGGTGTCTAATCCTCATTCTTTTCTCTTCCCAACACAGTGTAAGTGCTCTCCTGGGATTGCTTTCAGTTCTGGGAGGTAGGCAAAGAGCCAGTGGCAAAAGGAGAAAGGTTTTTCTAGTGGAGGCAGATTTTTAACCCTTAGGTCTGATAGGAGCTACCACAAATCTCTCATTTCTTGGGGCTTTGGGTCTCCTGTTGCAATAACTCTTGTCAACTTCA
The DNA here is from genome assembly GCA_003676055.1 of Chloebia gouldiae. NCBI lineage: Eukaryota > Metazoa > Chordata > Aves > Passeriformes > Passeridae > Chloebia > Chloebia gouldiae. The sequence goes on from QUSF01000017.1 coordinate 1,685,818, forward strand.
CAGATTTGTTTGAGACATTTGCTTGATTTACTTATATTTATTATTATATGTAATTGATGAAGCCTTCTTTGGGCTGCTGTCCTCATTGCTAGCATTTGATCTCTCTGGTGTCTTCCAAACATACTTTTCAAGCTGTCATTGAATCCTTTACATTTCATATCTTCTTCAAACTTGGACTTTAAATAGAGTGAAGAAGGTGGCTCTTTGTCCTGGCCATCTCCCATCGTTCTCCTCAAACTTTGCTGCCATTTGGGTTTCCCCCTTGCCCTTCTCTGAGTGCATAAACCCCACTGCTGTTTTCACTAATAGGGATCAGACTGAGGAAATTGTATAAATTGTGGCCAGTATCAGGTGAGAAGTTGCCTGGAACCCTGAGGACTGCTGTTCCTTTGCCAGATTATGAACCCTCCTAGGTCAGCTTGTCTTTTCCATGCAATTGATTGTTCTGCCAGGGGACTTGCACATAGCCAATCCTTTTTCTTTTGGGCTGGTGATCATTAGGATTTGCTGGTATCACACAGCAGTGAGGAAAATCTAACTAGCAGTGTTTGCCTCTTACCCCAGACTTGTCTTTTTTGATTGTTGTGATCATTCCAGCATCCTTGTGCAAGCTTAAATACACCTTCCCTCCTTCCCTTCCCTTCTGCTTGGGTCAGGTTCTGGATGTCATCCTTCAAGCTTCTGCTTTCATCCTTAAAACCTTAATCAAGCACTTTTTGTAGTGTCTCTGCCTAATCCAAGCTTACTTAAGCCATGGAAACGTTAATTTGTGGTGTTGGGTGTTACTTATGTGATGAAATTACAATCTCAGAGGAGAGAACGCTGCCTCATACGACATCAGCTTTCCAGTGAGTTGTTCAAAAAGCTGAATTTTTTTTTTCTTTTAAAGCTGTGATGGGCCATCATTTCAATACTAGTAAATATTTCTGATGGTGAGAACAAACTTCCTTTTATAGTATCCACACACTGCTGTTTTTACTGAATCCAGCCTGGAGCTGTTTCCTATTTCTGAGTGCTGGCTCACACTCAGCAGCTCCTGGTGTTCACGTGCTCTGTCTCCCTCTGTTTCTCTCTCAGCTTTTTTAGCCTTGTTGATCTATTATTGTGACTTTGGCCAGACGACGCCAGCTTTCAGCATTTAATGGGCTGCGAGAGCAACAGCTTCCTCTGCCTGTGAGACCATGATGTCATCAGCTACTTTGGGCTCTTTCAGCATCCTGATGCTTCGGTGGATGTGGAAAGAATGCAAACAGCACTTTCCAGATGTTCTCGGGGCAGCTGGAAAACCATACATGGATTGTTTGGCTGGGGAATATTGCTGGTCTGTTCAGGAGACAGCGGGGAGAAGGGGGATGAAAACACAGCTCCTGTGCAGCGGTGCTGTCAGGTGTCTCACAGAGGGTTGTTGGGGTGTTAAGGGATGGCACAGCTTATTGAGGACTCCAGCTGGGCAGCTGAAATACCTTCCTACCTGCACTCCATTCCCTCTCTTCCCTGCCTTCCTCCGGCTTCAGCTCCTGAGTGAAGCACAGCATCCTTCTGGTCTCCTGCGAGGCAAAATGCTGTTTTGTTCAGGCAGTTCCTCAGAGTTATCTCAGCAGTTGAAGACTAAAGGAAAGAACAGTTACCTAGTTTTTAAACTCACAGTGAAATATTTGATGTAGTAGGAGCTACTGAATAAACACAGAGGTGTTTCATCTTGGTGCAGTGTAGACTGGGAATTTGGAAGCCCTCTCCAGGGCTGGAAAAAGCATCAGCTCTCACCCACTTGTGGCATATCCAAAAAAGTATTTTTTTAGGGAGAACCGGTCACTTCCTTCTTTAGGGTGGGTGGGTGTTTTTAATGCATTAATTAATTTTTATTGAGTGATGGAAAAGCTGATGTCAGAGCTGCATTGCGGTTGGGCGTGCAGGAACACAAGGTGGTAGGAAATAACACAGCTAACACATGAGGGCAGGGAGAGTTTAACCATGGGCAGTTTAAAATAGCAAAGCTGAGCCTTATGGATATTAAAAACTATGACTGAATCAAAACAACGGGCTAATATTAAACTGGGCTTAGCTGGGGGAGGAACAAACCTGTTGGGTTAATTTCTGTTGTGGTATCCAATGTCCTAGGGATTTTTTTTTATCTCAACACCTGGATTTCTGACTTAGGGGTTGTCTATTTTTGGCTTTGCAGGATACAAATGACAAGGGGCCATACAGGTTGTGTTTTACTGGGGTTTTTATTCAGGAGTCTGAAGAGTATCCATTTCTTTTTACAGTGGTCTATAAACTTGTCCAGCATGACTTCTTGCCTGGCTGCTCTCGCAGTTCAGATTGCACAGATCCACAGCAGGGAGGGGGAGGGAAATGCTTTGGAAATGGGAGCCAAGACAGAGCACAGTTACATAATTGTACAAAAGAAAAGGGTTTTTTTTGTTTTGTTTTTTTTCCTTCCCATATCCTCCTGCCTACTGAAAAAATGTTGTTGGAAAGCTGGATGGAAAAAACTTCAGCATCGTTCATCCCTGTGGGGGCATGAAATATATTGAAATGTTCCACCTGTTTTATGGCTGGTGCTTTTCCTCTTTCAGGTTTGACATCTACAGGAAGGTGCCAAAAGACCTTACACAGCCAACCTACACAGGGGCCATTAGTAAGTAACTCCTTTTTGATGTCCTTGCATAGCCCTGGTCTAAAATTAAAGATTGTTTTGCCTCTCTGTCTGCAGGGATTTCTTTTAAAGGGATGTTAAGCGTTGGAAAGGGTGTCCTTTGTTGCTGAAGCAGCTTGTTCTGCCCATCAAACAGTGTGAATTCAGAATTGTAGCATGGTTTGGGTTGGAAGGGGCCCTAAAGAGCCTCTAGCTCCAACCACTGATAGGGATCCACTCTCACTCCCATGTATCAATACACAGACTTAGGCTGATACAGATCTCTTGCCTTGGGCCCCTTTTCCTTCCTTCCTGCTCCCGAGGGAGGCTGGAGGCTGAGTAATGCCATTTCACACAATTATGTGCAGCGAGCTGGCTGGGCAGAGGGCTTGGTAAACATTGATCAGGCTGATGCTGCCAGGCCTGTCATTACCCTGCTCATGCAGCTCTCCTGGCCCTTGCAGCAGGCACTTCCTTTGATCAGGGAGCTGTGCCCCACTCAGCCATGCTGGTAGGTGGGTCAGTAGTCTTGTGTGTCATTGCTGACGTGAGTGATGTCACATCCCTTGGTGACAGCACGCAGGACTGAGTCAGTGTCACTGAATCAGGACACAAAGGAAAGCCCTCTGTGAGCTGGAGAAACTCCTGCCTGTGAGCGTGGTCGAAGAACAGCTTGTCCAGGGTGCTGTGGAGTCTCTATCCTTGGGGATGCTCCAAAAAATCAGAGCTGGGCCTGAGCAACCTGCTCAGAGCAGGGGAGTTGGAGAGGATGGGCTTCAGAGAGGTCCCTGCCAGCTTCAACTCCCCTGTGCTTGTGTGAAGATAACACATTTCCCTAAATATTTACCCTGACTCCTTGTCCCCTGAGCTCTCCTGGCCACTGAATTACTTGTATCCCAACTCCCATTTGGGTTTGTTGAAATTGTGAACAAAGAGCTTGACTCAAACTGTTTGGGAATTCAGGGGCGGATGAGATTTAGTGTTTTGAAAGAACACTTTGAACTTGTGAGTGATCCTGCTTTCTCTTCTGTTTTGGAAACTAAGAGTTCCCACACTGCCACTGGGCTCCCTTTGAGAATTTGTCTTGTTATGAATCACCTGCAAAAGAGTATTTTAGAAGCAAAAAAAAAAAAAAACCATCAAAGGCCACGAAGTTTAGGCTTTCAGATCTGCAGTAAACAGCTCAAGTGATAAGTCTGTTGTGGGAAGGCTTCAAGGTTGTGACTCTTCCTTACAATTATTAGCTGACTTATTTCTCTCTATTGTTATTTACAGCTTCTCAGGCTTTGATTTTCTTCTCTAACTGGTTCTCCTTCTTTTTCTCAGAGTGTTTTAGGCAGCCTGATAGAAGCTTCTGAGCCACACAGGCAGCAAACAAACTGGTGGCTCTGCCTCTGAGGATCTTGTGAGCAGCTTTTCTAATGGGCTTTTTTTTTTTGTCTGACCAAGCCTGTGGCTTGTAATTTGAAAGCCACTAATCTTAGGTGTTGTAGGAGGCCATGGATGAGACCAGCCCATTGCCAGGCCAGTTAGAAGCCTGGGAAGGTTGCATGACCTGGTGAAAAATTGCTTTAGGGAAGTCAGCCTTTGTTAACACTGGGGGCTTGAGTGCAGGGAAAGGTTCTGACTCTCAAAAAAGCTTTTAGGCTTTAGTAGTCATGTGGAATTACTATGACTGCAACTTTATTTTGGCTTTCCTCAAGTCCTCCAAGTTTTACAGAGCAGATATAAAATAGTCCATGATATCCAACTATTAATTTAGGCCTTTTCCATATGATTTCTGTTGAAACCTTAGTTCAATATCACTTCTGGTGCTGAAGGCTTCCTGGAATAGGAATGGACTTATGCAGGGTTTCAGCAGTGGCTTTTGGATTGTATCAAGGTCTGTTTTCAAAAAAAATGGTTAAAGAGGAGAGTTATTATTATTAGGGAAGAAGGCACAGATCAGATTACAGAAGAAAAGAGATGGAAAAGAGCAGCTCTGCTCCTGACACCAGGGCTGAAAGAGCCAAGGCTTTTAGGGAAGAAGCAGCTAAGGGAGAGTAAGTGTTGGGAGATTTTGAGGGAGAAGAGCAGGTGAAATGGAACATGAGCAAGCTCAGAAGCCAGCTGGAGTTATTGAGGCTTTATTAGGTATAGATTTTTAATTCCCAAATTTGTATGCAGTGAACGCTGCATACAAGATACTTCAGATCTATGTGGCAGCCACTCAACTACAAACAATTTTTTTAAGAATGAAGGAACCAAGAATTTACTAAGGGTGAGGTTTGTCCAGAACAACACAGCCACTGCTGTGGTGTAGAAGTTACTCATTCCTTTTCTTCAATAAAAGTCCCTTTTTCAGGCAGCATCCCTGTCGTGCTGTTGTCCCTCTTCCAGCAGTTTTTGCAGGTCCTTCACTGTGTGTAGCATGTCTGTGGTGCCTCTGTGACAGACGTGGTGACAGCCTGGCCATGTTTGGGTACAGAGGCAGCAGCACTCCTGGCTGGCTGACATTTGGCATCTGGCTGGACAGGAGCAGTGGGGCTCTGGAGAGGAGCCTGCAGCCCAGGCAGCTGCTGTCACCATCCTGCTCTCCAGCCATCAGTGTGGATGCATAGTTTGCATGCACATGTTGTATGCACACATGGAAACGTTATCCAGAAATACCCTGTGCTGTTTGGGGGCTGGAGTTTTAAATACACATCAGGAAATATCGAAGTTATGATTCACATGGCGCCTGTAACAGGACCCGTTCCTTGTGCTTCTTAGCAGTTTGCTCCAGTGAATAATAAATACTATTAATTTTATGCCTTAATATAGGCATGGCTCCATGTTCTCAGTCTGTGTGATGTGTTAAACACTTTGCCTTTCTCTCATTTTTCGTGGGGTGGGGAGGCAGAGGCAGGAATGTATGCAGACGGGGTTCGTAGTGGAAGGGATAAGCACAAAAAGGTTAGTGCAGAAATAAAAACCTTGGCAGAGTTTCCCATCCTGTTGGGATTGCAGATTAGCAGTGTGTCTACATCAGCAACCTTTGATATATTGATCATGTTATCATATTAGAGCTTTAAAAAACCTGTCTCAGATGTTGTTGGAGCTCTGTGGGAATGTCACCGTGCTCTTGCAGTTGACGAAGCTTTATGCATGAATTGTTTGATTCTGTCTGATCCCAGCCTTTAATCTACTTTTCCAAATATAATGCACTTGTCAAATGTGGGTGGTAGGACTGCACATTTGCATGGAAGCAGGTAAAAGCCTTCACTGTGAAAGAAGCAGCTGAAGTGCATAAATTGCTGTGCTGGGAACATCATCTGTGCCTGCAGGTCCAGGCTGAGAGAGGAGCTCCTGTTCTGCCCTGAGGAAATGCTGCCTCTGGAGAGAGTAACTGATAATGCTGTCACATCAGTCTCATGCCAAAAACTCCCCCTGCCCTGGAAATGTGTGTGTATAGGAAGAGTTTAACACTCCAGTGTCCTCTTTCCCAGAGTGTCTGGCAGCAGCTGCCTGAGAAGGAGCAGGAGGGGCAGGTTAAACACTTCACCAGGCTTTGCTCAGTTGGCTCCTGAGCTTCCTAAGCTGGAGTTGGTTCCTTGTGTTTAGTATCCCTCAATGGATTTCTTCCTCAGGGCATGCATGATTCCTTTTTGTAATCTATCAGGTTTTATTTCTTAGGCAACCTCAGCATCTGTAGTCAAGAATCCTCAGAATTCAGTTGTGTAAAGGAAAACCTCCTCTTGTTTTTAACCTCCCCTTTCCATGTAGTTCCCACACTGGAAGAGTCAGTGAGTGGTTGTTCCCCACTGACCTCCTTCAGGCTGCTCATGATTTTATATCCCCCTCTCATGTCCACCCTCAGTAATCTCTTTTACAGCTTCAAAACTCACTCTGTGGTTTGAAGACTGGGCAAAGCATTGAGGAGCTTTGAAAGTCAGTCCCTGCCAGGCACTTCAGAACATTCTTGCAGGGTTTTTTAGATATAGGTTAGTGGAATTTTACTGTGCTGTGTTGGTAAGTATTGTCACAAACCTTCACTGCAAGAGCTGAACTCAAGATGGAACTTGTGGAAGCAAGTAATGGAAAAGAAGGTATTTTGATTATATAAGTGGCAGAGAAGGAAGTTTAAAAATTGGAGGAGAGAGGAAGCTCTGGGAGAGAATTTAGGTAAGAGAGTTTGTAGTAGCTTTCCTAGAAGTGCTTGAGAGCAGAGAGGTCTGGCTGATGCTGTGGAAAGCCTTTATGGGATTATAACAAGCAGCAAGGAATATAAGAAGCAATTAAAGAAAAAAGGGTTGTATCTGTCAAACACTCTCCCCTGCAACTGCCCGAGATCAGAGATCTTGTGTCTCTGTCAATGATCAGCACTACAAACACTGGATCTACTCATGTGCCGCCTTGGTTTCTTTTTTTGGGCTCTTATGTAGGTGTGGATGTTCTCACAAGAATTTGTTGCTGTGCTTTGGGCAGACCTTTCTCCTGGTGCCCCGTGCCAGGGGCTCAGCTGGGTCACAGCCCTGGTGACCTTCTGTGTCCTGACAGCCAAGACCTGGCAGCAGCTGTGTGTCCATCTGAGATTTCTCTTCAGGACTTAATATCCCTTCTTGCTTCCTGTTTTCCTGCTGGGCTTTAGGTTTTTTTCCTCTCTTTCCTCATTCTAGCTAGTGGATTTTTTGGCATTTTTGTTTTTGGCATCTCTGTACAAGGGATTCCTTACACTTTAGAGTGGGTCAATAAATGAATCCCCAGTTGAAATTAATCTGATGAGGAAGGGGAAGCAACGCATTTCTCTTTCCTCAGAGCTGGAAGAATGAGGCACAAGGCTTTAGGTCACTCAAGGCTCTGTCTCAGTACTTGCCCTCAGCACCTCTTTCCTTCCCTTGCCTGTCCCATTCTTTACCAAGGGAGTGATAAAATTCTTCCCAGCCTGTTGTTACTTGAGCTTCCCAAAGGAATGGGCAGTCAGGCTGTACAGGTCATGTGGAGTAAAGTTGAGGAACATGGCTTTATTTTTTTTTTTTAATGTATTTCTCAACCCTAATTAGTGGCTGTGGTGAAGTGGTCATCTCGCAGAGAGCTGTGCTGGGTTAGAGGGGTTGTGCTGGGATTGTGCTCTGGCTGTCACAGCCCTGGAAGAGCCTGTCAGTTCCTGCTTTGCCCTTCTGCGAGTGATTCATGGTGAATTTGGGTATTGTGTTTAACACAGAGGCACACTGCAGCCCTGTCCCCTTGAGCTGGCACATCCTTGCCTGCTCCAGTCATCCCTGATCCATAGGATTTACAGCTGTGCTTCCTTCCAGCCCCTCCTGTGTGGGTGACTGTCACTGCTGCCTCAATGTCCCTGCTCAGGGGTTGCAATAATTTCCTGGTGAAGACCAAACAGTAACATTCCAGTTGGAATAATTTCCTGGTGGAGAACAAACAGTAACATTTCCAGTTGCTTTGTGTTCCCTCCATGCCCATTCCAGGTTGGAATTCCTAGGAATTGTTGTCTGGGTACCTTACAGTTCCTTCAGTGGGGATTTTCCCTCTCTGCAGAGTCAATTTGTCAGCAAATGGAGAAATGAGGGAAGTCACTGGCTGCACAATTCCAGTATTGCCACTCTGCTGTCACAGCTCTGGGGTGCCTTACACAGTGAGCCAAAGTGTCTCCTCATCCCCAAAACTCTGTGTAAGGGGACTTTGTGCTTTCAGAGCAAGGAGGTGCTGGCTCTTTTTGCCTTCTGGAGGTTTTAATAGTGATAAAATTGGGGGCCAAGGCTCCAAAGAAGTGATGTTGTCAAGCAGCTGTGTCAAGAAGAAGGAGTGCTGGCAGATCAGCATTGTGTGCTGAAAATGGAGAATGCAGGGGCTGTGGGGAGATGGAAATCATGACAGAAAAAGGGGCCCAAAAGTGGAAGATACCCATGTTCTGGGTCATTAATTATTAAGCCAAGGGATGCTCATATTTTCACTGCAAGAGGCAAAGAAATTAAGATGAGTCTTTTCTAGATAATCTTGCCTGTGAGCAGAATTAAGACATGCCTTTGGTAAGTCCCAAGGGTGGGGATGCAGTGGTCAGGATTTTATGTGAATTTGAGGGATTTTAATTTTTTTTTTTCTTGTGTGCAGAATCTTCTAGTGTTTGCTCAGTGGGAAAGACACAAGTTTGGTATTTATGCATTCATAAAATTACATAACTTTTAATGGTTCCTTAGGATGTTTGGATATTGGCATGACATTGAAGTCACTGCTCTGGTCATGGGCTCTAAAAATTGTTAATTCTCAATTGTGTATGGGTGGCATATCCATAGGGGCAGTGATATGGCTGTTGAAAACAGATTTTGTCTTTGTTAGACATACAAAACTAACCTTTTCCTCTCCTTGTCTCTGTTCCAGTCTCTGTCTGCTGCTGTCTCTTCATATTGTTTCTCTTCCTGTCTGAGCTCACTGGATTCATAGCCACTGAAATGTAAGTAAAAGTCACGTTTTCTCCTGTTTGTGTGGATGTGAATCTTTACAGCTTTGCTGTTATCTGAGAGAAATATTCCTGTAATTTCACTAGGTCATTTAATTGCCTAATGGCTTTGGGATTCCTTTAGGTTGAGTCCAAATTCTCAGACATCCATTCAGCTTTTTAATTTGCTAAAATTAATAGGCAAACTTGGTTCTGAACTATTTTTGATAGAGGAAGCTGTTCCAGACTCGCTTGATCCTTTATTAGCTGCATGCTGGACTGCATAATTAGCAGCATGGAGAAATGGATTGCATAAAATAATAATTATTAATTTAATATCAATAATTGCTTTTTTTATTATGTCAGAGCTGAATCTCTGATTCATGTTGGTAGTTTTATTAATGTGTGAATTTTTTCTTCTTTTGTTGAAAGAAGAAAACCTTATTCACAGGTTTTGTGCCTGAGGACAAGTTGCCCCAGCTGTGGTGGTGGTGACAGCTGTGAGAAAAATGGAAATAATTTCTACTTTTAAAAATTGCTCATTGAACAAGTATGAAGTACTTATTAACATCGAGTTAATCAGATTTTTGTTTTTTACCCCTGTTCTCATATTCTTCTTGCCTCAAAGTAAACTCTTAGCACATTTTGGGCTCTAGGAAACCTTCTCCATCACCCTGCTGATGTGGCAGTGAGCTCACTGAGTGTGAGGCACAGTTCCTGGATAGTTGGGAAGGGTGGAACTTATGTCAGGCTCACATGATAGTCCTGATAGCAAGAGATGTCAGTGCTGAGCTAAAAGCCTCTGAAACCTTGCTTAGATTGACCAGTTTGATAACCAAGAAACTCTCTCATTGTTTTTGTGCAGCTCTGTCTTGGATCAAGAGTATAATTTCAGGAATAATGTTAAGCTTGACTAATGTTTAACTGAAGGTAGGAGTGTGATCAAGCTCGAGATCATTTTTTGTGCCTGTTGCACATTTACTTCAGAGATGGCATCTCAGATTAATTGCTTGCTCGCTGTTTCTTTGACTTCAGTTCCGTGTGTTTGCTTGTGAAATCCGGGGTCACCTTATCAGCCACCTCACAGAGCTGAGTTTCCTTGGGTTTCTACTTTTAAAAAACACAGAAAAGCTAGACAGACTGCTTCGAGTAAAGCACTAATTTTTTTTTGCTCTCCTCATTCTCTTGCCTCTCTTTTTTTCTTTCAATTAATGCTTTACAGGAGAAATTAGTAATATTTACCTACTTTTGACACAGTTATTGGAGAGCATGTCTTTATGTAGTAGCAGTTACCTGACTAGAAATTCCTTTTTGAACAGCACAATTGCATAATTCTCTGAGGGCTCTTCGTGCTTTTTCCTTAAGAATATGATGCATTTTCCACAGAAATATTGGGAAGTGCTGTAAGCATGCTCAGCTGACAAGTTCCTCATTAAAACCTCAGAGAGGTGGTGAAGTGCCTTTCCCAGCAGGAGCTGCGTGGGGAGGAGGTGTTTGCAGGCAACAAAGGAGTAAAATTTGAGAGAGGATGTCATACAAGAGTCTGGGACAAATGACTGCAGGAACCTGATTTGTCATGGACTGTCCAACACAAAAGCTCACACAAAAGAGTAGGACAACCTCCTTCTGATGAGTTAAAAGTCATCAGATTCTTGCTGGGAACATTCATCCCCAGCACTGTGAAAAGGCTCTCCCAGAACAGCGGAAATACTTGAGAAAGTCACTTTGAGTCCTTCCCAGTTCAGCAACTTCGAAAGCAGGAGTGAACTTTTATTTTCCATTTCTTACTCACTGGTTTATCTTCTGAGAAACCCAGTACAAGTTGTTGTGAGCCTCTTGTGGTTCCCTTTCAGTCAGGTATTACTGGCAGTGAGGCAGCAGAGCCTCATCATTGGGAATAAGAATTGGGAGCTCTGCGTGGTCTGGAACTTGTGAGAGCTCTGTGCTGCCATTAAACTGGGTAATAGCAAATAACAGGGGAAAAACTGTCTCAAGAAGGTTTTTGAGCCTTATTTTCCCATAATCCAAATACTTAGAAATATATGGAAGATTCCTTATGTGCAAACTGTTACAGTTCTCATCAACTTTTATTGCAAGCTTCAAGGGTTTTTTTTTAGTATTAAGAGTCTCCTACAACAGATACTTCACCCAGACTGAAGTTTCCCAATGCCAGCCAGGACCTGAATGATTACAGGTGTGCAGTTACATGGGATGAACTTTCCTGCTTTGTCACTGCCAGCTGTGCTGTGAGGCTGCATCACTCTTTCTCCTTTTGTGTCATATTTCCCTTAAAGCACTTGACAGAGCCAAGCTGGGTGGGGAGAGCTGCACAGTTTTGATGACAAGGTGAGCACTTGGCCTGGTGTTTTACATCAGAGACATGGCAGATTTCCCTGCTGAGCATTCCTGCTTCCCTCAGAGCCCTGTTCCACTGAGTTTTTGTGTGTGGGGTGTGTGCAGGGACAGCTCCTCCAGGGCAGAGGTGCCCACAGGATTCCCTGTCTCACTCTCAGCACCCGGAGCTTCCCTTGGTGGCTGCGTTTCCAGCAAGGGGTTGGTGTGGTTTGTTGAGAAAAGAAGGTCTGCTCTGCACCACACTGACCCCAAACACTCACTGGCTCCTGCCCACTGCTGGACTTTCTTCCACGTCCACATGAGTGCAGCAGCCTGAGTGCCTGGCATCACTCGAAATCTCGGTTTGGCCGCTCTTGCCCAACTTCAAAGCTGTTTTTCCTTGACCAGCCCATTGTGGTAGCATTTACAGTCTCAGCTGCTGAAGGCTTGTCTGGGTGGCAGAGAGCCAAGAAATGACAGCCTCATCTCGAGGATCCGAGTCACAGCCCTAAACCCAAACATTACCTGTGTGGGGAGGACGGCAGCTGTGTCATAACTCGTGTGGGCATTTCTAATGAGCACCGGGGCTGTGTCTGGGCACAGGAGCTGACTCCAGTTAGGAAGTCAAACCAAGACACTGCAGGAAGCTCATGGAAGAGGTAACACACTCTAAAGGCACGTCCTATTCTGCTGCTGACGGGTTTCCTGGGGAGACCAGCCCTGAGGAGGGTAGAAAACTCCCAAGCTGCTCATCTTCCAGATTTATCGTGTGACCCCAACAGGCCTGTGAGCAGCCATGAAGGAAATCCAAGCTTGGCACTTAGGTGGGGCTGCATCCTTCCCAGGAAAAGCACAGTCAAGTACTGGTGAGGGAAAAGAGCTTTTTTCTTTCCTCAGTCACAACCCATCATTGCCATTAAGAGGAGGGTGAGTTTAACTCTGGAAGTCAAGGATCTGCTTGATTTTTTACGTTGTTTTTTTTTAGTCCAGACTGAGAGTGACTGAAGACTTAGTCCAAACTTCAGGCATTGGAATGTCCCCATCCCTGGAGGTGTCCAGGGAACACCTGGATGTGGCACTCAGCACTCTGGGCTGGGTCACAGGTTGGACTCAGTGATCTTGGAGGTCTTTTCCAACCTCAGTGATTCCATACCAAGAACCTTGATGAATCTCCTCAATTCTGTAGAAGATAAAAAAAAGGATGTCTGTGCTCCAATTTGAACATCTGAAAGGTGAACAGCATCAAACACTCTTGTCCCACTCTTGAGCCGATGACTCAAATGGCTGAAAAAATTAAGCTAAAGGGTTAAATGTATCTGGTTTTTCCTTGGCAGGACCAGCAGCTGGTTGATTTGAGAGTAGTCTGAGTGCTGGGAATGGCTTGTCCTGCCTTTAGCAGCCTCCTCATTCCTCTGCTGCTGTGCTGCAAATCAGAAGCATAGAAATCACCCATCTCTTTTCTAATTAACTCAGATCAGTGCTAGACGTTAATAGCTGGCAAGATGATAATCTCACAGTTTTATCACCCTAATTAGGTCATGAATTATGTCCTGTAAGATCAATAATAGTTTTCCAAGTATTCCATCATTGAGGACTAAAGATGTAATTAACTAATCTAGTCTGCCTTGCACTGGCAGGGGAAGGGGTAGGAGGGTATGAATGTGGTGCTTGTGGTATGAATGTTTGTGCTCAACACTAATTCATCTGCCACAGCACAGTGTAGGAAGCAACAGACTGTTCCTGGCAGTGTTTGCTTTTTTTTTTTTTTTCATGTAATAACAGACAAAAAAAAAAACCTATCTGAAGTGACAAGTTTGTCAATTGGAAAGCTGAGCCCCCCACAAGGCAATTAATTACTTCAGCAGAATTTCTGCAGTAAAATTACTGCCTTTTCATGAAAGCATAAAACATGAATCACAGAATATCCTGGGCTGGAAGGGACCCACTAGGATGATCAAAGTTCCTGGCCTGAACCAGGATAGCCCCAAAAGGCTGTCAGGAGTGTGGGAGGAAGCAAAACTCCATGAGTTTCAGGGAGCAGTGTTCCTTGTCCACACTGGATTCATTTGCATGCCCAGGACTGATCCTGCAGAGCAGCAGGATTGTCACCAGACCTGTCTTGAGAGGCTTTTTGTCCCAGAGCTCTCCTGAGTGTGTGGGGTGTGTTTTGTGGCTCTCAGCCCATGGAAATGGTACCAACCAGCAGAGTGTGAATCCTGCTGCAACAGGGGTTCCTTCTGCTGCAAACCCTCATCTGGGAGCACAAGCCAAGAGATGCCACAATTCCTGTGCCCTGCCACTGAGCTGGAGATGCACCTCCAACCCTGCTGCCTCAAAGATTTGAGGCAGGTGAAAAGCTGGAGCCGAGCAGCCCAGCACAGGCAGCAGAGCTTTGTAGGTGAAGGAGATTGGAGCTGTAATCCTGCCCCTGCCACGGACTGACCTTGAGACAGACACTTTTCTGCAGAAGGATGTAATCCTTGGGAGCCCTGAGAGAGGTGGGCAGGTAAGAAGCTTAATTGATGTTTGTGTGGCAAGGTGGGGATTACCTAAGAGGAGGTGCTGGAGGTTTGTGCGGGGTTGCTGTGCCCTGTGTGGGCTTGCAGGAAGCGGAAGGTCGTGGCATGATGTCATTTGCAATTCCTGACTCAAGTCTACATTGACGTCTTTCCAAGCCTTCTCCTTCTTCCTGTCTCCTGGAGAGCTGTAATCCCTTCCTTTGTAGGGCAGCGTGTTTGCTGTGCTCCACAGCTGATCTGGGACAAGCAGCTTCACACTCAGGAGCTGATTGGGATGCAGAAGATGACAAATGTCACAGCAACAGACACATGACGCAGTAGAGAGTTTGCTGACCTGCTTGTTGTTGTTTCTTCGCACAAATTGAAAAGAAGATTTGGCTCTCTGCTCTGGCACCACTGAAAATGGGGTGATGCAGGAATCTCAGCATTGGAGGGTTGTGTTTCTGGAAGGTGCTTGATTAGAGCTGAAAGGGCAAGTGGAGCCAAGAGGGCTCATCTGAGAAAGTCTTTTGAGAAGCTTTGGGCTTCCTCAAGAAAGAATAATTATTTCCCCTCTTAGGCACAGGGTCCTGGAGATGAGAGGGTGCTTCCTGGGAGTTGGAGGACAAGGTAAAGTGCAGCTTTCTGGAGTAAGTGGCTGTATTTTCTCTGTGTCTGATGAGGAGGAGTCTGGCTGATTGTTTGCTGTGAAAGGGGGAGAAAAAAGGCTAAAACCTGAAGCAGGAACTTGGGACAAGGAGGACATAGGACAAGGCAGATGTGCTTAGAGGGCACCCACAGTGTGTGAAGCTCTGGAAGGTGGATGCAGTGCCCACCCTCTGGTCCAAAGAGCTGCAGGCTCTTTGACTGTTGAAGTGTTGATGGCCAGAGCCGCTGGGTAGAAAGAACTTAACTGTGGAAGTTTTGTTTCTGGGGAAACGGAGCTGTTGTGCCATAAATCTGAGAGCTAAAGCACAGGGAACAGGTCTGACTTTCTTTGGAGAAAACCCTGGAGCCATGGCGTGCCCTCTGGCTGCTGTGGCCCCCTGTCCCTGGCTCTCACGTGCCATTGGCGTGATCTGGCCTAAGGGTCCCTCCAGCTTTTTGCGTGGAAAGCTGGAAGTTTGTAAGCAGACCGGGTAAGCAGCCCAGCAGCATCACTCAGGAATGTGAAGTATTTCCAAGTGGCTCTTTCTAGAAGTGAAGCAGATTCCTGATGTGTGGATCATGGAGAAACTTCCCTCCTGTTCCTCGGGTCAGTGGTGGGAGGCCCAGCTCTCACCTGTTGTGTGTACTCGCTGTACTTTCAGAGCTCTGCACCCTCACCCTCCTTCGTTGGGCTGCTTTTATTCAAATATTCCTTACTAGCAGCCAGGAAAACACCAACTCCTACGTGTTTTGAAAGGTACACCGTGCCTTTGGAGTCACAATATGGCCAATATCACTGCCTGGCCTCGGGTTTTATTTCCCTTGTGACCATCCCAGATTTACTGTTAAGGTGCTGTTACTCCTGGGACACTTTGCATTCCAGGACAGACAGCTATAAATTAGAGTCAACTCCTTTTCTTCCACCAGAGACCTTCCTCGTTCAGGGAGAGTGGCTAGAGGGGGTAAACAGTGCTTTTCCTGACATCCCAGGAGAGTCTGATTTAATAGTAGGAAGGGTGAGTGCAATTTGGGTTCGTGGCCCTGGGGAGGAGGATGGCAAGGGACATGTGAGTGCCAGCCCTTTGCCACCCAAACCTGGGTGCCAGTGGTTCACTGGAAGGAATAGCCTTGACCACGGAAATTTGCATTACCTATGAGATTTCCAATACTCCAAATATTTGAGGAGAGGAATGGCCGGTTTGTTAAAAATAACATTTCTTGTGAGGTTTGCCCCAGCGAGTGCAGCCTGTGGTGTGTTGTCATTGTCGCCTTGGTTCCCCGTAGTAAGAGGGAATATCAGTGACACACAAAGGATGCACTTTGGGGCTGGATTTGTCAGCTTGGGTCCTCAGCAAGAGCTGATGATGCCGTGAGGAGGCAGTGGCTGGAGAAGCAGGATCCAGCTGGATGGGTGCCCCGTGGAAGGTGACGCTGCTGGTGGAAATGAGGGGAAGGAAAGGAAGGCTCCACTGTCACGAGCTGCCTGATGTCTGTGCAGTGATCCACTGGGTTGTGAAATTCGGAGCATGAGTTGGAGAGGGGCAGGGGGCTCCTGGGTGAGGAGGAGGAGGAAGTGGCAGTGAGCCTTGCCCAAGGGACAGGCTGGCAGCCACTGGTCCAGTGACCGGACTGCAGGACAGGAAACCAGTTTCCTTCACCTGCAGCTGATGGGCTGTGACCTGCACAGGCTGCCCTACTTCTCTGTGCCTCAGTGATCCAGAGAGCAGCCAGGTGACCTCAGCACTTGCCTTCCTCTCTCAGAGCTCCCACGGGCTCCCTGTGGACAGTTCATCCTCTGATTTCGGCCAGAGGAATCAGAAATTGCTTTCTCACTTTCTTTTTCGCTCATCACCAAAAAGTTCCTGACAGGTTCAGGGTTAGAAATCAGCAAATACAAACACTGACCGTGCTAGGGCTTTTCTCCAGAGAGCTGGGATGCTGAGCTGAGCTGCTGGACCTGCCTGTGCTCTGCCAGCCCTGCTGTGAACGCTCCTTTAGCCAGGAGTGCTGAGGTGCCCCTGAGGTGGCACTGGCTGGGCATCTCTGGGCATCTTGGCCAGCACAGCGCTGGGAAGGAGCCAGGGGTTCTGAAACGGGCTGGCTGGAGCTGGGAAATGGGTGGGAGCACTCGGGCAGCGCCGAGAGGTGCCTTGCTCTGGGGGATTAATGCCCATCCTGGCTGGAGCTGCTCCTCCCAGCCCTCTTTGGATATATGACTTAATCCAATCTGCCCAATCTGTCAGTAATGAACACGTAGAGGGGAGAATGCATTCCACCCAGGAGGAGAGGGCTCAGCCAAAAAGCTGCTAACTAGGTCACTGATGAGCAATCTTTCCCCTCCCTCTGTGTCATTTTTATTAATCACTTGAAAAATAGGTTGAGTAATGATTGCAAGCAACTTGTCAAGCCAATTAAAAACAGAGAAAGGTAGGGCTGTGAAGCTGAAGACAAATGCTGTGCTGGTTTTAAATGAGTGTCTGTAAACCCCACTGACCTGTGAGTAATTGCCTCCAAAAAAACCTGGCAGCAGGTGTGTTTCTCAGTGTCAAGGTTTGTTTCTTCTGCATCCACAGGGCAAACAGTTCACCGTGGCCCAGAGATGTATCACCAGAGCAAAATCACTTTGAGTCTGTCTTGTAGCTGCCTTAGCTTTGACTCTTAGTATGTGGATTCTCCAGCGGGGCTTGTCAAAGAGTTTAGTGCACTTTGAATGTAAAATAAAAATACTGCAGAGAACTTACTGGTTTTATCTTATGTAATTTCCCTGAATCTAAGCTCCCATAGCTTTATAATCTGCCCAGCTCGAAGATAAATGGTCAAATCTTATTTGTTGAACAGGGAAAAGAGCTTCTAGGTAATCTCACCATTGTCTCAGCTCAGTGGGGTGAGTCTCCCCAGAGTGGATTCTCCAGGACCATCCAGCAAATTCAGCACTGGGGTTGTTTTGGTTTATTTTTACATGTCGACTGGATTGTATGTGCCAACAATAAATATTTATACTCCTGCCTTCTCTGCCTCTCTGTGTTTTGTCTCCTGTGAGATGCGTGCCAGCACTGTGGGTGCTCTGAGACAACATTACTCTTTGGGAGGCTGCTGTAGTGTGTGAAATCCTACTGTCCAGGATGTTTCTTCCCATCTGTTCCTGGCTCAAATCCCCTTCTCCTCAATTTTAGTCACCACTTTTGGTTGCCATTCATAGACTGGAATGTGATATTAAGGAGAGGAATACAAATATGTCGTGCTGCCTTCCTTCTCTTGCTGCTGCTCTGTCAGCTGGGTGGCAATAACAAAAGGCAATTAGTGACACAAATAAGCTTTCCTGGGGGTAGTTGAGAACAGCCTTTCTCTAGAACTATTTATGGAACAAATGGAAAAACACATGATTCCCTCCTGCCTAAAAGGAGTAGCAGCCCAGGGGGAGGGGAGGGTTGGATCAATAACCTGCCATCTCTTCAGCATTAGCCTCTTGTTTTGTAGCTCCTCTGAAACCCCAGTGTGGAGAAGGGTACAGGGAGCACAGAACAGAAGTTTTGGTTTTTACTGGTGCAGAACTTGTTCAAAGCCTCCTGCACTTGCCAAGCAAAAAATCACATTAAGCTGTGATTTGCCCCCATTCCATCCTGGAGAGCTTTCCCTTCTCTCTGTAACTCTGTTGTAGCCATCACACGATCAAACCTCTTCTTTCCAGTCTCTTTTTCCCCTTCCCCATGCAAGTTTTTGGGTTTTCCCTGTGGGAAGCAGCCCTGTGCCTGAACCCACCTGTGTTTTTGCCCCGCAGCGTTAATGAGCTCTACGTGGATGACCCAGACAAAGACAGTGGAGGGAAAATAGAAGTGAACCTGAACATCAGTTTGCCAAACCTGCACTGTGAATGTGAGTACCCCTTCACTTAGCAGCTTTTCTCTGTGCTTTGAGTAATACTTGAAATGGGCCCAGACTGGTACAGAGGCCCTTCATCTGTAACAGGATGGAAATAAGTAGCTGCAGCCTCTGCCAATATCCCATTGCTTTCTGTTCCAGGCCAGGGCACCTGTTTTCTTGGACCATGTGTTAGTGGCTGATCTCCTTCACTGGCTTCTTTCTGAATCTCATTTCCTTTTTTTTTTTTTTTTTATTTAATAGCAACCTTTTTGTGTCTGGGAGCAAGAAGCCTCCCAAGTTCCATCTGAATGCACCAGCTGGTTGTTGGCTCTTCCCAAGTCACCTGCCTTGTCTGCCTGAAGTTTTTCTCTTTGTGTGATTGGGATTGCAGGCAGCTGGCAGGACATGAGAGGTGTATTTGTATTAAATAGGCAGTGTGAAAAGTTTGCTTACAAAGCTTTTGGGGTATAACAGTTTTTGACAAAAGACATTATCACCTAAGTTTAGTCAAATGTCAGGAAAAAAGGTGTGGATTTTTTTTTTTCAAGTAAAGTCAATACATCCTTTTCCTGTGCAACCTTCTTGATACTTATATTTTGTTTGATTCTATTTTTTTTTAATTGTCTTCTCCCTCCCACCCCTGCAGTGGTTGGTCTGGACATCCAGGATGAAATGGGAAGGCACGAAGTGGGTCACATTGACAACTCGATGAAGATCCCTCTCAATAATGGGGATGGCTGCAGGTTTGAGGGCCATTTCAGCATCAACAAGGTGAGTGGCAGTGATAGTGGGTGAGGCTGTGCTGGCTGGGGAAATGCAGGCAGGATCCTCTTGTAAAAAGGAAAATTTGGAAGTCCGTGTCTCTCCTGCCGTGTGTGTGTTTATGACCCTGATCAGACAGAAACTCAAGTCAGTGTGGGGAGAGGAGGCTGCATGGCCAGACCCACAGGGAATGTGTTAGATCAGGGCTTTTCTCCATTCTCCAAAGCAGGTAATGGAGACAGAATTGCTGAACACAGAGAGCAGCTCTGTGCAGCAGCCCAGTGTTCAGGGCATGTGTGAAAACCCTACAGATGCCAGAGGGCTTCTGCGTTTACTCCTCACGACTTGTGCACCTCCAGAACCTGACTCAGTGTGCAGAGGTCTCTGGCAGTGGCTGCATCCCAGCTCTGCTTTGTTCTGAGAGCTGCAGAATGACAGGAATGTTCCCTGCTGGAGGGTGCCAGGCTCCGTGCTGGGATGTTTGGAATACAGCACGTGGCCCCACGCATGCTTGGTGGGGATGCTCTGCTTCTGTCTCAAGGAATGAAAATCCAGGCCTGGAGGAGGCTCCTCTTTGGGATGGGTGTGTTCAAGATTGAATAATCTTGCTATGTAATGCTGGAGATGACTTGCTGGGGTGGGGGAGGCACTGGTGGGACCCGCTGATGTCCTAAGAAGGGCACACCCTTTATTCCCTCCTCTTGGTGTACCACAGGCTACAGAATCCTACTTCCTTCTTTTCCTCCTAGGTCGTGTTAAAGCACATCTAAAAATAACAGACAGGACCTCTTGCTGATTCCGTGGCATGGAAAGGATTAGGGATTTATAAAGAGGACTTTTTCCTCATCTCTGAGCCACCAGGATCGCTGGCAGCTGGTAGTCCACAAAACTGGGAAAGGGCTTCTGGAAAGTTCTTGTCCAGGCAATTCCCAGAGCACAGAGCTGAGATACCCAGGGGTTTGTCTGCTGGATGTGGTGTGTCCTGCTCACAAAGCAGCTCTAGAAGGAGGTGCAGAATGTGGCAGTGAGGAGCTTCCTGCACTGCTGCTTTGTGTCTCATTCAGTGGCTGGGACAGCTGTCACAGGAGCTGACCCAGGACTTCTGGCTCTGGCAGCCCCAATCTCGTGTGTGTGACCTGGAAGTCTGCAGTCCCTTGGCAGGAATTGGACAGGCTGAGCTGGGAGCTGCAGTGGGACCTGGCCAGCCTTGGAAACTCGACCAAGGCTTGCACTTGGGTGTTGCTGTCACAGCAGCTGAGGGAGGACAGGGTGACAGTGAGATGATGATGGTGTGTGCTGCTTGCTGCAGGGCCTGACGCCCTGTTTGCTCAGCTTGCTGGTGACACAGCTGGTGTCCACACCTGAAAGTGTTCCCAGGAGTGCACTGCTGATCCTCAGGTCATTAAATCAGCTTTCCTGAAAGCACATGGAAGGGCATGTGGCCTCCCATGGCCCTGCTGGGGAGGTGTCTCTGCAGAGAGCACGCTGGGCAGCAGTTGTATAACCACCCTCCCACTCCTGCCTTGAGCCAGATTGCTCCTCAGGATTGCTTCATTTCACAACCTTTGCTCAATAGGAAAATATTCTTGCACCCTCCATGACAGTGATGGAGCTGGATCTGCTGGAGGACTTCAGGGCTAGTGACCTGAAAAGTGCATGCATGCAGAGTGGTGCCATCAGAGACACACCAGGGCACATTTTCTGTCTTGGAACTGAGCCTTTAGGTGAAACTTGTGTTGTTCAGTTCTTTGTATTTCCCTCCATTAAAAAAATTAAAAGGAAGGGCTCCTGCTGGCTCCTGCCAGGGGGAGAAGGGGAAAATCTAGGTTAGTTTGTATGGGATGCCCACGTGGCTTTGGTGGTGGATTTTCTCTTCATGTAAAACTCATTCTTGCACACAATCTCAGAGGTGAAGTTGCTCATGGCTGGTGCCAGAAGAGAAATACATCCCCAGCTTCCTGGGCTGCTCTGCAGCAGTGGGCCCAGTTTGCAAATGCCAGATGTGGGAGTAAGACATTGAGCAAGAGAGACAGGAATTTTATTTTAATAGGGATGAAAGGCATAGCCTTGAGTGCTGGGAATCCCTGGAGATGGGAGTGACCCATTCATCCTCTCCTGGTCAGGAACATCAGCAGTGTGGGGGTGCCAGACTCCGGGGCTGCAGGCCTTGAGTGTGGTGGTGTTGGTCAGCTGCAGGAAGGTATCCCACATTCTTCCATCTTCCTGGATGGATCCAGGCATTCCCATGTCACATCACAGAGCCCAGCAATGCCTTGAGGGATAAAATGTGCAATCCTGTCTTCCCTGTTCTTGGCTAATTTTAGGTCCCTGGTAACTTCCACGTGTCGACGCACAGCGCGACGGCGCAGCCCCAGAATCCCGACATGACTCACGTCATCCACAAGCTCTCATTTGGGGACAAGCTACAGGTGAGTCCTGAAAATTCCCTGGCTGGAGGGGAATGCAGTGAGAGTGGTTTAATATTACACACTTTGCTTTTATGGAAGGCCTGTGTGTCCCTGTAAGGTCAAGGCTGGAAGAGTTGCCACCAGTTGGGGCAGGAGCAGTGTCCAGTCACGGAGCAACTGTGTTGTGTTCTTCTGAAATTCAAAAGTGCTTTTGGAAAACTCTGTGGCTGGCTCTCTGCAGGGAATTAGAAATGAGGGTTTGTGGCTCAGCAGAATCCTGGTTTTAGCATGAACACAGCAAACAAACCTTTCTGCAGTGATGCACTCAGGGAAGATGTGTGCTGGCTACTGTGTTCACCAC
This sequence comes from Chloebia gouldiae, assembly GCA_003676055.1. Lineage (NCBI taxonomy): Eukaryota > Metazoa > Chordata > Aves > Passeriformes > Passeridae > Chloebia > Chloebia gouldiae. The sequence continues at coordinate 1,707,740 of QUSF01000017.1, forward strand.
AGCAGCAGTCAAGCTCTTTTTAATTCACTTCACTCTACTTGTATAGCAGACACCTATTAGTCAAATTTGCTCTGTGAAACACAAGTTAGACTTAGCACTGCCAATTCCCTGCTGGGAAGAAGCTGAATGCATGCACTTGCCCAGTGGATAGAGTTTCACCAGGTGCTGCAAGTTATGTAATATTACCTGATTTCTCAATGAGGACAGATTACAGCACTTCTCTAGCCTACTTCCAAGGAGCTGGCCTCACAGGTGGGAGTTCCACATGTGCACACCCAGCTTGAGACTCACCCTAAACATTGCTTACCCATAGTCTCTCTGTAATCTTCTTTCCTCAGCACAGACATCTCATTAGTCTGCTCCTTGTACACCCACTTCCAAAACCCTTTTTCATGCTAACAAGTCTAAGCGTTGCTTTGTAGTCTTCTGATTCTGCTCCCGGCTTCTTTTAGGAATTATCTTGTGTGGGAACGAGGAAATATTAGCGTATAAATAAGCTTGGCTTAATGTCTGTAAAGCACACTGAGATTATGAAAAATAGGAGGTGAGTGGTAACAGGGAGTTGTGCAGCCTGCGTGGGAAATGGGTGCTCTGAGGCAGCATTCCCATTGTTTTATCGTGGAGTGCTGGAGTAGGGCAGCTGGAGTGTGAATCAGCATGAAGGAGGAGCCTGGAGAGACAAGCAGCAAGTGTCTTCAGCTCTTGTGGTGAGAAACCTGTCTAGCAAACGTGGAGTTGGCTCCTGGCTGGGACAAGTTCAGATGAGTGTTTTCGGAGTTCAGGATAACTGCTCGTGCTCTGAGGGCTCAGGGAGCTGCAGGCAAGCAGCAGTTCAGCAGCACAAATTAAAGAAGGATATGTTCACCAAACAGGTGCTACCACGACTCAGCAAGCAGTGAGAGCCAGCAAGTGTGGGGAGCTTTAAATCTGTCTAGGTGCACTTTTGAATATTTCAGGTTGTCTCCACCTGCTTTGATGTAATATTAGCTTCTATTCCTTACAGAGAGTGAGGAGCTTCTCATTCACTTGTGTCATGTGCGGGGAGTTTGTTCTTTGTGGGTTGGTACTGACTCTGCCACTGTGATCCACTGAGGGACAGGCTGTGTTCTCCAGTCTCTTTGAAGCAGAAATTTAAATATCATCTGGCACTGAATGAGCTTTGAGTCTTCATCAGCACTTTGTGCACAACAGTGGCAGACTTCACGTAGATTTTTCATCCTCATTGAGATGAGATCAGAATGAAAACCTGCAGAATTAAAACTCATGCAGTGAGTTCCTGCATGTCAGGTAATCCAGTAAGGAGAGGGATGAGGAGAGCAGGAGGTGATGCTTTTTTACCGTCAGGAGCAGATGACTGTCCTGACAAGGTTAAAGCCAGGATTATTCAACACCATAATGTGGAACTCAATAGAAATTATGATTAAAAATGCAAGATCTCCTATTTCCACATCTCTCTCTCTTCACTGGGATACCTGATGGCTGGAGGTAGGAACTCATTAGTTTGAACTCTGGTCTTTCCCCTCTTGATGAGGGGAAAATGTACCAAAATTTTGAAGTGGACCATAAAGTCTCTGCCCCAGATATTCTGTAAGAGACTTCTTAGCTGTATCAAGAATGGAACACAGCACTGTGGCCCACTCCAGGGGCTTCTTTTTTTTTTCTTATGCCTTTCACAGTGAGTAAAGAGTGAGCACAGCCTGCAGATGTGGTTTGGGAATGGTCGTGGTTGTGTGAAATTCCAGCAGAGCAGTGTTGGGAACAGGGCAATGTCCATTAGGATGAGACAGACACATCCACGTGCTGTCAGTTGTTGAGAGGGTCTGGGAAGGAGATGGCATTGCCCTGTTGGTGAGGTGAAACTGTCACACCCATGATCAAATCCTCCTTCCAGGCTCTTCTTCCCTGTTGGCTGATTTAAGGTCGGGAATTTCTGGGTTGTGGAGTTCTTTGTCCTTTCTTTGTGGGCTTTTCCCTGTCTGGAGAGTTCACACATGGATTATTCTGTTGCTGGAGATGACACTCCAGGTCACAGTGTGTGCAGGGCATGGAAATCCTGTTATTCTGGGCAAACAGACACTCACAGGTCTGAAATCAGCTGCAGGAAAAGCTGAAGGGATGTCAGTGTTGGGATGTGTCCTTCCCATCTCCAAGGCTCTACAGACCCAGCTGCTCTGACATGAGCCACCTTTAGAGGAGAAAACTCCTGAGTTTTAACCCCAGTGTGACTCCCATCTGTTTCCCTTTCAGCCTGATAAAATTAATTCCACAGTTAACTCTGCAAAGCTCTTATGAAATACCTCATGGTGCACATTTCACAACTGGGCTCTTCCAAGTGCAATTCCTTTAGCTTTGGAGTGGTTTTGGAGTTTCATCTTGTAAGATGTTGTGAAATCAGCTTTTTCACTTGGAGCCAACCACTGTGATGATGGTCACTGAAAGATATTTGGGGTCATCTTTTACTGGGTTGAGGCTTTGTTTTTTTGGAAAGGTTGAATCAGGCTGATCCTCTGGTTACAGGGCAGGGAAGCAAAGGTCAAGAGTATCAAGTCAGAGCAGAGTTTCTTCATCCTCCTTTTTGCTTTCCAGGTCCACAACGTGCACGGAGCATTCAATGCCTTGGAGGGAGCAGACAAGCTCAGCTCAAACCGTGGGTATTCCTGGGGATTGCAGCTCCCAGCCACCCTCTGCAGGAGGGAAAGCAGGGCCATTCATGCAGCACTGCTGTATCCACAGGTCTTGCATTTGCTTTAGCAAGAATGATCCAGACATTGCTGCTGGCTGACATTTCCATTTCCTCTGGTGCTACAGAAAAGGCTTTAATCCAAAAGGTCCTTTGCAGTCCTTATGGAGTTTTTTTTTATCCATATCCTGTTCCTGCAGTGTCCCTTTGCTGCTGTTACTTCCACCAGAGCTTTGCCTTGTATTATATGGCAAATTACCTTGAAATTTCCACTCTGTGGATGGCAGGAGGGACATTTTCATGGCCCAGCCATGAAAGGAAAATTCAATGCATGCTACAATTCAGTGTAGAGAGTTGTCTCTTAAATGTTCAGGCTCCTCCAGGACATCAGTCCTGTCCATTTCTTGGAACAAAATTTATATGGCTGTTCCTGAAGCTATACAGTTGTGGTTTGGGTTTTTTTTGGGTGGTTTTTTTTTTGTTTTGTTTTGTTTTGTTTTTTTTTTTTACCTCCAGGAGCCAAATGTCATCGTGTTACACTTGGCTAGAGGATTCTTCATAGATGTCATTTAGAATTCTGGTTTAGAGCTGTTTTAGCAGACACAAAAAACAAAATGAGCCATTTAAATAATGAAAAAATAAAAAAGAGTTAAGCAGCTGTGGGAGAAGGAGGATGAGAAAGCAAGAAAGAAATGGAAGTACACAGGTTGTGATACCTCAGGTTTTTTAGTCAAAATGATCTCAGTGGGCTGCAGCCCTAACCTCAGCCAGTTCCTGATTTAACCAGGCTGTTTGTGGTGGTGATAAAAGTGTTACCATTTATAGTTGCAAGCAGTTAGGAAGGTTGGAGTAACCCAAACCTTGGGTGGGTTGTGCTCCTGCAGAAGGGGTGGGCGGCTCCTGGTGTCACCCAAACACCTGCCAGGGTTCTGAACAAAGGGCACGAATGTGGGCCGTGGAGCTTTGTGCCCGAGATAAGGAGGAGGGAGACACCCTTTTTTGTGACTTGTTCTGTGGGCTGGCTCCTTTCTCTCAGTGCTAACTTGTCCTTTCCCTTTTCCTTCCCTGAGCACAGCCCTGGCCTCTCACGACTACATCCTGAAGATTGTGCCCACGGTGTACGAGGACATGAGCGGCAAGCAGCGATACTCCTACCAGTACACGGTGGCAAACAAGGTAAAGGAGCAGCTGCCTCTCCATCCAGGAGGCTCCTCTGCATCCCAGGGGATGCTCAGCCACCTTTCCTTCCCTCTCTGTGCCCCGTGGGTTTGTAGGTGAGCAGTAGCCTCTGCTGGGAGAAGGAGGAACTGAAGCTCCTCAGAGTTTGGCTTCTCCTCCTCCTGGTATTCGCCAAGCTTGGGGTTGTGAGGGCTTGTCAAAGCAGCTTTCATTCCCGAGGAAGGTGTTCTTCCCTCCTGGAGTCCTCACCTGTCGGTTTAGCTGGTGTGGATTGCTGTAAATCGTGTGGGAGGTGTTTGCAGGCTGCAGGAACTCCTCTTGTGCCTGGCAAGGCGCATCTGAATGGGAGCTGGAATCCAGCTGGACACACTAAACATCACTTGCACCTGGTTTTAGTAACAAAAGAGTCTCAGTTGTGATGGATGGATGAGACAAATCAGCAGAGTTTGTAGCTTTTTACAGATGTTCGTTTCAGACATTAAGCCACTGAACTGTAGCAGCAAATATGTGCTGGTGGAGTATTTCACAGACCCTGCGTTCTGATAGAGAATTTTCACAGAATCCATGAGTTTAGAAAAGATCCAAGATCACCAAATCCTACCAGTGACCAATTTCCACCTTGTCACCCAGCCCAGAGCACTGAGTGCCACATCCAGCATTTTAATAATTCAGTGTATTGAATTTTTTTAAGGGGAAGAAAAAAATAAAAGACCCTATTTACTTTTTATGATAAAAAGTATCTTCCAGTTGAAAATTATTTGCCATTCAGGTGCTAAATGAAAGTCCAAAATCTGTTTGTAATATCTAATTACTTCTAGTTCGCCCTAACTGATAATTAAGCACACACTTTCCTGGAATAGTTCTCTGATTAATGTTCCTCACTGGTGACTTTTGGGCTTGTTTGTGTGGTGTGTCCCAGTGATTTGGACATCTCCCTCTGTTCAGATTACAATGTATTTGTTCTGCTTAATGTCACAACTGCTGTTCTGATAAGACTCCTGGGACAGGAGTACTGAAAGTAATTTGGAAAATTGCAGGAGCTTTTGACACTTCTGTGAGCTTGGCTGCAAATTGGAACAGTTCAGCCAAGTCTGACTCATGAGGGCAGGATTGCTGGTGGGGAGAAGGGGAGAGGAAGGAAAAAATGAGGTCAGTTCTGTCAAAAGCGAGGTGCTGAGAAGCACTGCTGCCTCTGTGCTGTCTTCTCGTGGTGCTTCCGTCCTTTACTCCACACTGAGCAGTGGGAAAGGGAAGTGGGAAGCCTCTGGAACAGATTGGTTGGGATGAGCAGAGTCTGATGGGTGTAAACTCTGTCTCCTCTCTTAGCTCTTGTTTCCTCATTTCCCACACAACCACTGTCCCAAAGTGAGCTGCAGAACTCCAATAAAAGCCTGAAAATTACATGACTGGGGACTTCTGCTTCTCTTGTCATCATGGCATGAACCACCTAAAAATAGGGAAATTTGGGATTTATATGAGATGATTGAAGATAAAAGCTCTTTCACCAGCACAGAGAGCAAAAGTAAATTTTTTTGTGTCGTGCTCATGAGCGTCCTGTCCTGTTGCTTGCTCTTTTTTTTATCTTTCTGAAGTATTTGAGGCTGCCTTTGCCTCTTTGTGAAGGAGGATTGAGCCAGGAGAGGAGATGTGAGGTGGCAGCTGGTCACAGGGCTGAGGGAGGAAGAGCAGCTGGGTGGAGAGGCAGCTGTGCCATGCTGGGCTCTCCTGGGACTGCTGGGACCCAGCCTGCTTTCCTGGGATTTCCCTTCACCCTGTGAATGTCTGGAAACTGATACCTGTCTCCATTGACAGCACAGACAAAATATTATCTCAGGAAGATGTGGCTTATTTACCAAGCTGGTGTTGGTAGTGGGCAGCGTGTCCTGCTGGGTGCTGTCCTGTGGCTGTGGCTGGCACTGGACCTGTTAGGAAACAAATGGATTAAAGGAGAGTGGCACTGGAAATCTCGAAGGTGTCTCTCCCAAACCAGCCTGGGATGTTTTTTTGTATATATTTGCCAATATTTTTCTGTATGCAGTTTCATCCTGGCTTTCAGCAGGAGTTTTAAACGTGGTTTGAACGTGGTTGCAGATGATTCATAAGAGGGCAAAGCATTCCCATTGCAAGTGGGGAGGGGGCCTGACAAAGGAATATGGAAGGACAAGGAGGGATTTTCAGGTTCTTACAAACTAAATTCGATTTTTTTAGTGAATGATTTATATACAAAATATAGACATACATGTGATTTACAGAACTAAAACTTCACTTGCAACGAGTCTGCTTGTATTTAAACAGAGCAGATCTAGGATGGGGAATCAATAACAGCCAGTCTGTTTAGTCCTGTACCTCTGAATGAAGGTGAGAGTAATCACAACACTCTGTCCCCAGCTCTTCCATTATCAGGCTGTAAAGAGATTGTTTTCCTCTTTGATAAGGATGGGAGGTGAGCAGTCACGCAGGAATTCACTGTTTGCTTCTTTCCATGTGGTCACTGCTCCAAAACAGTGGGGTGAAGGCCAACCCCACGGAGGCAGTTTTATGGCAGACACTCTCTGGAATGAGGTTTCTCACATTTTGAGCCATTTTCCCCTTTTTTTTCCCCAGGAATATGTAGCCTACAGCCACACCGGCCGCATCATCCCGGCCATCTGGTTCCGCTACGACCTGAGCCCCATCACAGTGAAATACACAGAGAGGAGACAGCCTTTGTACAGGTTTATCACTTCGGTGAGTTGCCCCAAACTCTCCTTCTCCCTTCCTCTGCCTGCCTTTCATGTCCCTCCTGAGCCTTTCTTGTCCAGAGGAATTGAATTTCTGCCTCAGGGCGTGGTGGAGCTAAAGCAGCAGTACATCGCTGGGGTGGTGCTGAAGTGGGAGGTGAGTCCGGTGCTCTGACAACTTGATTCAATAGCTGGACACAAAAAGAAGGGAAATGAACCCTTTCTAGAAGTGCCAGGCTCTGCCTAGGCAGGATGGGCTCTATTGCAGCATGTCAGAAGCTTGGAAGTAAAGCTGATGTGGTGAGCAGGAAAACTGCAATAAACTGCTCAGTGATGATGTGCAGAGAATCTGGAATGGTTTGGTTTGGAAAGAACCTTAAACCTCATCCTATTCCACCCCCTGCCATGGCAGGGACACCTTCCACTGTCCCAGGCTGCTCCAGGCCCTGTCCAGCCTGGCCTTGGGCACTGCCAGGGGCAGCCACAGCTGCTCTGGGCACCCTGTGCCAGGACTTCCCCACCCTTTTCCACCCCAAAGTCATCCTGGTCTCTCCAGAGAGTTTCCCTTTGTTCAAGTGAGGGAAGCAGAACTGTTAGATGACACAGAGCTGCCTTGTCCTTGCTGTCTGCTGGTATTTGGGTGATTTTTACAGTAAATAGGAAGAAAACTGGCAGTGGAGATTTTATCAGCACCCACTTCTCTCCCTTCCCCTACAAGACACTGAAGTTTTTTGGTTTTTTTGCACTGAGTTTTACTCAGTGCTGCTGCTTGGCTTAATAAGGAGTGCCAGTTCCAGGCATTTACTGCTGGGTACAAGTGGAGAAGAACTGCATTATCAAATTCCAGAGGTGTTTTCCTGACGAGTTCCATTTGGATTTGTCCAGAGAGCATCCTGCAGTCCTGATCTCAGCATCCAGAACAAAGCTGTGCTGGCCAAACTGCTCATTAGGCAAAGAGCTATTTAAAGATCCTCCAGAACTTTAAAAAAAAAAAGTGTCTTCAGGGAGTTGGCTGAAAATTGAAACTTCAGTGAGCTGTGCCAGTGAGGCATGGTGGAATGTGAAGCAGTTGATAAATTGGCTGGAGTGAAGACTCAAATTCTGATTTTTAAACTGTTTGACTGTTTTAATTGGAATTCACAAAAACAGTGTGGTGGAGTTGCACTTCAAGACTTCGATTTTGCAACTTCTGATAAACAACAAGTTCCTTTCACTGAACTTTAGACAGTGAATAGAATACAGAAATAACCAGATAAGGGGGCTTGAAGTAAAACCTAAATGTCGTGGTGAAAGACTTTCTCTTTTTAGCACATCCACTTGGCTTCAGAACATAATCCTAAAAAAGGTCAAACATCAGCATTTCATGACTTGGCATCTCATTCTGCCTCTGCTTCTTCCCCTAAAATTATCCTCCCAGAAGTTTCTTACACATCTTGTTGGGGGTGAGGGTGTGGAGGTGTTTTCATGGGAAATGATTTGATAGCTGGGATTATTCTTTAATTTTATTATCAGCATTGACTCCCTGCAGATCTGCCATTGTGTGCCTATAAAAAGCATCTTTCTTGAATGATACCCTGCTTCTGAGTTGACATAAGGGACCACAGGAGAGAATTTCCTCCCTGGTTGCCACAGTGACATTTTGGGTTTGTACCATTTGAATTTGTATCCCATAATCTCAAAACCTGAAATGTGTGTTTCCTACAGAGAATCCAAACATGGAACCAGAAATGGAATCCAGAAAAGCGGTTCCAGTTCTGCTTCTGTAAAGATTTAAAGGTTGATTAATTTTCATTAAATAAGAATTTCAGTTTCTCCTCTCCCCCAAAATAACAGTCCTCTCCACACACCATATTCTTCACTGGGTTCAGTCTGAGTGTTGAAGCACTGCCCCAGGATGAATTTTGCCCTGTTCTGTCTTTAAAGGTATCCAGGCATTTTCTGGCTGCTTTAGGAGAGTTTTGCAGTTGATTTTTGGCTGCTTTGCTTGCTGTAGATGGCTGTGGTGTCAGGCAGCTCCCTGGGGGCTGTTCCAGCTGAATGTCCTCACTCAGGGGGATGAGGATGATGCTGGTGGCTGTGTCAGGACTCACACAGGGGTGACAGACACTCCTGGTGTGCAGAGCCTTGTTCCAGGGGCTGGGTCCTGGCTCAGCCTGGCCCTGCTGAGCTGCTCTGGCCTCCTTTGGGCCAGGATTGCTGTACAGGAGTGTTGTAAATGCAGGTGAACCTGGAGGGAAGAAATGATGGTGTCTGACCCCAGGTCAGAAGGCTGAATGATTTATTATAACTATACTGTAATACATTAATATACTATTTAAAGGAGATACTAACACTACATACTTATTTTTTTAACTACTATGTCTAACAACTCATAACCCTCTCTGAGAGCCCAGCCCCAGGTGGGTTGGATTGGCCATCAGGCTCAAACAATCCTCACCAGAACCCAGTCAAGTAATTGAGGTAAACAATTCTCCCAACACATTCCACATGGGAAAAACAAGGAGCAGAAATAGAAATTGTTTTCTCTTTCTTTCCTCTGTGCTCCTCTCTGAAAAAAAAAAACAATCCTGAGAGAGAGAAACATGTGCCTGCCACACAGGAGAGCAGCCTTGGCTCTGCATCCCAGCTCGCAGCCTCCCAGGTGGCAGCTCGGGAGGGGAGCAGCCCTGCAGAGGCTCTGAGCACCCCCAGCCCTGCCCTGCTTGGATGACCTGATCTGTTCTTTAGCCCCTTGCTGTATCTCCAGCCTGGCCTTTTGCATCACAGTTGCTCTGGAGACCAGTTAGTGATGGCCAGCACTGGGCTGAGGGCCAGCAGGGATTGGGCTGGGGCGTGTGGAGTCACTGCCTGGCCATGGAAAGCATCAGCTTGGCCTGAGCAGCAGCTGCTCTGTTTAAAAACCACAAGACAGGCTCTGGGATGGGGGCTCCTTCCCTTTACTTGGGCTCCCCTGTGGCTTTCAGTAAATTCAAATTACTCCTGGCATGGGGCAGGGGGGGTGATCCTGGGGACTTCAGAGAGGCTTTGTGGGGTCAGTGATGGAGGGAAGGACACACTGCTGAGGGATGAGAGGGGTGTTGGCTGCTCAGCAGAGAGCCAAAGGCATCTCCTGCTGCTGCCAAGGTTATCTGCTGCTCTTTGTCACTCATGGCTTTGCCTCCAAAACCTCAGCACTGTGCAGAGCAGCATTACAGCCCTGTAGCAGCATTCCCACATCCTTTCTGTCCCCATTCTGGCTCATGCCTGCTCCTTAGATCTTTGTGGTGTGAAGAATTATCCTAATTTTCTGTACCATGTGAGGGGTGCTTCCCGTGCAAAGGCTTTGGTTTAAAATAAGTTTTTCTTTTTACTTTCCATGTCGTGCTCGAAAATGTTCAATACTAAGATTTTTATATTTCTTGTGGGTCAGTGCTGCTGCCTCTGTCACTGTTCCATGAGTTTGCCAGGGATCCTGGAGTTAAACACAGGCACCTGGGAGAGTTAACACAGGGTTTTTTTTGCCTGTCAAATTGCACTGCTTAAAATCAACTCATCCCTCATAAAGAGAAGCCATTCAAGACCTCCTGGTTGAGGTTATGGAGCAAGGGGAAAAGTTTCACTGCTGAAAATTCATGAGTTCCTGTAAGTGGTCAAACTGAAAGAAGGTTTTATCATGAGATCAGAGTAGGGGCTGGGAGAGGAGAGTGGGCAGAAAAGCAGCCAAAGTTTTGCTGAAGCATTCAAAATCCAAAGAAATATTTTTTTCCTGGTATGAGAGGACTCATCTGGACTCCAAGTGTGAAAAAAATTAAACTGGAAGTAATGGAGGGGTGGGAACTGGAGCAGAGTGGTTGCAGGCAGAGTAATTTCAGCTGTGGGAGCTGGTGCTGACAGGTGTCACAGATTCAGTCCTGTGCCATTTTTAAAGCCAAATAATGCAAAATGTGCTGAAAACCTCTGTGTGGGATTCTCCAGCTTACCTTACTAGGAATTTCCTGAGGATCCTACTGGTCCCCTCTGACTTTAAAAGTCATTTTGAGACTTTAGGGCATCCCAGAGGAGCACAGTCATGTGTCTGACACTTGCCTTTCTGTGACCTTGCTTGCAACCTGTGTGCCCACTCGTGTTTTCCTTCAGACACCTGAATCCCACTCTGCTGTGATCTCCTGCTGTTCAAGGTGCATTCTTCATGTCCAGAGGGCTCTCATTGCTGGGATTATTCCACTTCTGTGCCTCTCTCCCTTCATCCTTTCATGGCTGGGCCTGAGTCCCACAGACCTCCTGGCAGATCATGGCCAATAATTCATTCCATTAAATCTGGAGAAGTGCCTGATGCCTGCCTCCCCTCGGCAGTAGAGGTGTGATGATACAGGAACGTTTGGTGCAGCTCCTGTGCTGTCCTGGAGCCCAGCACTGCTCACAAGCACTCCAAGGCCTTTTTTCATCACCAGGACTCAAAGCTGTGTGTGCAGGAGGCCCCGAGCCAGTGCCAGGTGTGTGTGACTCATCCCCACTCAGCACTACAGAGCTCTGCAGATGAATTTATATTTTTTTTTAATATTCCCCAGCCCCCTGTGCTGCTGCACTGAAGTCAGATTTTCCTGCCTGTGATGCAGAATCTGCGTGTTGGACGGGGTTCGTGTTTGTGGTGTGACATCTCCCGTCAGCTGAGCTGCTCTGAGCTGAAATGACCCAGCTCCATGGTTTAATAATCCAGCTCCAGGCCATTTCCCTGGGAAGTCACCCTGAGGGACAGCACGGAGGGGGTACAGTAGCAGGAGCTGGACTTGTACCCTAAAAATCCTGACTTTATCAGGATTTTTAGCAGTCTCTGCTTTTAGCAGCCTCGATCTGCTGGAATGCTGAGTGTCCTGCAAAAGCCACGTTTCCTGCAGCTCCTTGTTTCACTGAGCTCACTGAATGTTCATATCTTGGTTATAAATGCACATGGAAAGGAGCTGTAGTTCTCAGTGCCTTCGCTCACCCTTAATGAGCTGTTTGTTCCTTCCCCTCAGCGCTGCTGCTGCTGCTCCTACGTTGGTTTTTATTCTGTGACTTTGCCCGTGGGGTGCTGTGTGGGAGAAGAGACGTGGCAGGGAATGTGTAGTGTGGCACCAGTTCTCTTCTGGGCCAGCTGTGTTGCACTTTTTTAACATTTATCATGGAATTATTTAGATTGGAAAAGATCTATAAAGCTATAGAGTCCCACCTGTGCCCCATCCTCGCCTTGTCCCCAGCCCAGAGCACCGAGTGCCACCTCCAGCCCTTCTGGGACACCCCAGGGATGGGGATCCAAACCTCCCTGGGCAGTTCCAGTGCTGAGCCCCTTTCCATGGGGAGATTCCTGCTGATGCCCACCCTGAGCCTGCCCTGAGGCCGTTCCCTCTCCTCCTGTCCCTGTTCCCTGGAGCAGAGCCCGACCCCCCGGCTGTCCCCTCCTGGCAGGAGCTGTGCAGAGCCAGAAGAGCCCCCCTGAGCCTCCTTTTCTCCAGGCTGAGCCCCTTCCCAGCTCCCTCAGCTGCTCCAGAGCCTTCCCCAGCTCCATTCCCTACCCTGGACATGCTCCAGCCCCTCCACATCTCTCCCCATGAGGGGCCAGAGCTGGACACAGGTGTGACCTCAGCCGTGCCAGCACAGGGGACAATCACACCCTGCTCCTGCTGCCACACTGTTTTTGATAGAAAACCATCTGAGTTCTGCTCAAGGCTGGCTTCATACAAACCACCTGGTGGGGAGGCAGAAGTCAAGCACCACAGGAGGGGAAGAAGGTCCCAGGGTGCCACCAGGCCGTGTGACACACCATACCTAATGTAAAAACATTACCATCTATGTTCTGATTACACAATTCAAACTACCCAACTCCCACATTTTTTACTTCATAACTGTGATGCTCTTTTAATTTGGTCTTTTACGTTGTGTAGGATGAGGTGGTTCTGAGAGTAACAACGGGGTTGTGAGAAGGGGAACAAGATATGGAGCTTATCTCCTGACAAGGGCCTGCCTGGGAAAAAGGGGATTTGTTACCAGTTAGGAGAGAGTAATCCCAAACCACCGAGCCATTGTAGCAGGGAAATATTTTGTGGTGTTGGTCTTCTCCAGCCTAAGTGGTTCTGTTTCCACAAAGACTCTGGTTGGACAGAACACACAGGATATTTTTGTGGTTTTGTAGCCCTGGAGAAGTGAAATAGGCTGTTAATGCTAATCAGGAAATTAATTTTTTCCCTAACGCTGTTCTTGGAAGTAATAATGTGTTTTAATTTGACCCAAGAGCCACATCTTGTGTGGAAAACTCTGTCCCACAAAGAGTTAAGTTGGCTGCCTTGTCATGGAAAGTGTTAGGCAGAGCTGTGGTGTCACTGGGTTTCTCTGTTACTCACTGCCCTTCACGTGCTATTTCAGAGTCTTTGGCCTGTTTTTATTATTGTCTTATGAAAAGGGGAAAAGACTACAAGACTGTGGTGTTTATAACAGAGGAAGATTAGGAAGATGTGAGCAACACAGAGCTTCTAGAAAGCTGAGGTAGGTGGAGTTCAGGCAGTGTTTGTGCTGTGGGAGCTGGGATTTGTGATGGGCTCAGGCTGTGAGGAGTTCAGCACTAATTTATTCCACTGCTGGGAATGGTTTTTGTGAATGATCCTCCTGGAATTCCATCCCCAGTTCTTACTGTGCTTCCAGAAAACACCCCAGCAGCAGGATCCCTCCTCCAGTTCAAGCTGTGTAAAAGTTTCCCCCGTTGCTGACAAACGTGTTTCCTCTCTCTGTAATTCCAGATATGTGCCATCATTGGAGGAACATTTACTGTAGCTGGGATTCTCGACTCCTGCATTTTCACAGCATCAGAGGCCTGGAAGAAAATCCAGCTGGGCAAAATGCAGTAGCAGTGAAACTCTACCCTCGACTCCAAGGACAGGAGCCAAGATTGAGAAATCTACCACTACCTGTTTTTGTCTTTATTTTCTATTTGATTGAATCAGTATGGGTTTGTTTTTTTTTCTAACCAGGCTGTTCAGTGAAGACGTCTTCAACAAATCAAAGAAATCTCCATGCATTTCAGAGCTCTGAGAGGGAAAAATCAGTGCAATCAGGGTGTGGGTTTTGATTCCCTCCCCCCAGAAAGAGAGGTTGAAATGCCATATCAGCTCTAAGTAGGGATGGCAGTCTGTCCTCTGGGAGGTTCCTATGGCAGTGTACAAACTAGGGAGTAGATGGCAAAGAGCTGAACTGTCTTGTGGCACTTTTTGGAGTTCTGTTGGCTTTGCATGATCAGACAATCGACTTTTGTATAGGGCAAAATAACACATGAGGAAGAAATTCCACCCATGGTGCCAAAAAAGGTGATGTATCTGTTGGTGAGGAGTGGAAAGTGTTAGTCCCCACAGCAAACCTAAGAGACAGAGGGCAGAAATAACATCAAGAAATGTTTTGTGCTTCTATTGAAAGCTCAGTTGTTCAGATACAACCTTTCTAACAAAGTGAAAAAAGAACAGGAAGCCTTCCCCAGCTATCTTTTCCTCGTTAATCTGTGATCCCAGCAGTGGAGGGCATTTCTTTTACTCTGGATGTAAAAGTGGTTTCATTTCTTCCCACTAACTGAATATCCAGTCTTGTGTTTACAGGTGGCATGAAGTAAAAACCAAACTGAGCAACACAGTTTTATGTGGCCTTTGCTTTGAAAGGGAATAGTTGTCTTTACAGCATTAGCTTTTCTTTCTTCTGTTTGTAAACACAGAGCACCCAAAAGTCCAGATTCTGCACTTCTGCTTTATTATTGTTGTTGTTTTTCTTTTCTAAAAGATGTTTTATATTCTCTGTGCTCAGAAAAATGGTGCAGCCCTCTGGGTGGATGAGCACAGCTTCCTCTCTTGCTTTGTGTGTGTGTATTCAATACACCTGCCAAACACAGGAATTCTGACTTTTCAGGATTTAAGGTGCCTCCCTTTTCCTTTAAAACTCAGTCAGGGCATCTTTCCTGAGCCCTGGACTGACACTGTTCTCCCACAGGTACCCAGGGCAGCATTCCCACAGGCTGACCCTTGCTGGGAGTTTTGTTTGATCCCTTAAAAAGATTCTTGAGCTTCCCTGTCCACTCCTTCCAGCCTTGTCTTCTGGAGCCTCCAAAACACGGAGCTGTGAGGGGAAAATTCCTGCCAGGGGGTGTCTTGCATGTTGTGCTGGGCATGAGGTCACAAAAATGAGACCAGATGCCCCCAAGTGCATTTTGCAGAGCCTCATCAACGTTCCTTGAGTAGTGACAGTCTCAGTGATTCAGTAATTCACATGCCTTGTGAATGTCTGAGCTGAGGATACACAAATTTTAAGTCTTTCAGGATGGAATTAAATAAAAATAATCATAAAATAAAGTCTTGAACTCAGTGCTGTAAATTCTAAGATGGGTGCAGGGTTTCTCTTGGATGATCTCCACTGCCTTTTCCTGGAGGCAAAATATCCAAACTTTACTGTGATGATACAAATTGTTAAATATTCAGTGTTATTGTTAGAGTCAGATTCATTTCAAAAGAATTCCTAATTGCCTGTTGAAATTGTCTCATTGCTCTGGGAGCAGGGAAGGGGCAGCCAGTTTTATCCACCCACCAAAAAGAAGCAGCCAGCTCCTGTCCCCCTGCCATGCTCTGCCCTGCAGTGACTTCACACAGCATTGGAATTTTTCCCTGTTCTTCTCTGGACTGATTGCTCTTACTTTAGATGTAAACTGGATTGTGTAACTTCCTGTACCCCTTCATGTATGGGTAGATTTTTTTTTACTTTTTTTTTACCCCCCATTTACAAAAATGAACTTTTTAATGAGGTGCTTGTGTTCATTTGGGGTTTGTGTCCGTGTGCCTGCAAGTGGAGCCCTCTGGATGTGGGATTTTCCATGGCAATTGCTTCTCCTGCTGGCTGGAGGATTTCCTCTAATCCACTGTGACCAGCTGAAACTCACAGCTAAAATGTCCTCATTTTTCCTTTTGGATTTGGTGAGTCTTTGCTGACAGCTTGGGAACAGTGGATTACAACAATGAGATTTTTAATATTTTAGCATCTTCCTTACACTGAGATTTATTTAATTCATCCTTTTGAGCTGAGCAAGGGGAGATCTTTGCAGCACAGTTCATTTTCTGAAATTTCTTCTCTGGTACAATTTCTTTGACACAGGCAAAGGTGGTTGCAGATTCTTTGGTGTCCCCTGGTGTGTTATTCCCACCCTTCTCCCCATTCCCATAAACTGCCTCTTGTACAGTCCAGGCCAGTTCTCTAAAGCAGACCAGTGAAATTGGTTTGGGGTGTTATTTTGGTGGTTTTTGTTTTGTTTCTTTGGTGGTTTTTTTTTTTTTTGCTCTTCTGTTTTGTTTTTTTTTTTTAATAACACACTTCAGTGTGCCTGCTCTCTCTGCCAAAACATCCCCTGTAAAAAGGTGATAAATCACTTTTTTTTCTGTTTTGTTGGTTTTTTTTGGTTTTTTTTTTCTTGTAAGGCAGTTGCTGCCTCTGCACCCATAAGATCTCGCTTTTATTCTGAATTTACTATAGGGAAAATGAGCTTAGTTATGCTTCTAAACATCCTTGCAAACAAAAGAATTTCGAGTCAGAGCAGAAGGAAACCCTCAGTTGTAGGGTTCTGATTTTGCCCTTCCAAGTCAGTGTTTGATAGAAGTATTTGGGTTTCCAAAAAAGACATCCCTGTAGGAAATATTTGAAACTCCCATTTTAAATTATTCCCTGTGACTCCAGACTCCACCCTACGGTGAAAACTTGAGGCATAGGATGCTTTGCAATGGTGGAGTTAAAACTTCTAGCCCTAGGGAAAGTCATTAGGTGTAATCTAGGCAATATCTGGACTGCTGAAGAGGATTTTTAAAAGAAAATAAAATGGAAAAGGGGTACAAAAACCTGTGAGAGATGAGCCTGTGAATGTTTGAGCTGATCTCTCAAATATTTGCATTTATGTGCGCTGTAAAAAATGAGATCTGCGATGTAGGTGGCCCTGTCTGCCACCAGCTCCTGGGTATTTCTCATTTATTTTTCTTTCTCTGTGTGACACACGGGCTGTTGGGGCTGGGAATGGCTGGGATGAGTCTCTGCCTTACAAGAGTTGTTTGAATTTGCAAATTGTGCTTGTCAGTGAGGGGTTTGTCCCTGGAATGTGGGAGAGAGGGGCAGGGAGGAGGAGCAGCCCTGCCGTGTCTGGTACAGCAATGTTTAAAGCACAAGTCTTTTACATTTCTACAGCGCAGACTGTTAAGGAGTTCTGGCATTTGTCTTTTTAATTTGCAACCTTACGTTAATAAACTATTAGCCTTTTTAGTTCCATAATTAAAAATAAAACTCTTTACGTGTTTCGATTGGCTTCTTGTTGCACTCCTGTTGCACAATCAATCCAAAGGGTTTTTTTTTCCTTTCGTTTTTAATTATGATTTCAGTGGACTGAGCATTATCACACAGTGAAATCACTGGGAGCCAGGTCACTGTGGTGAAAGTTAGCACAAGGCTCTTTTGTAATGAGCCCTGAGTCATGTCTGGACATTCAGAGCTCAGTTTTGTACAGTACCAAGTGTCCCAACCTCCCTTTTTTTTTAAGGAAAGGTGGATGGACTGTGCTTGGCACTTGCTGGGTTTGGCTTTAGTCATTGTGCTCCTTGGTATATGAAATAACCCAATTTTTGTCCCCCCCTTCCCCTCTTTAATGTCCACTTAGCGTTGCTTCATAACTCTTTAGAAATGAGTGTCTGAGGCAACTTTTAAAGATTGAACAGTAAAGGGTTACAGCACAGTGAGTTTGGGCCAAGATATCTGCACCTTTATAAGAAACCAATTCATTTTATGTTGGTGTGGGCCAGCGAGACCTTTGTGAAGGAAGAGATCCTGCCTGTTCCCATGACTGGAACTCACATTTCCACAAGTGATGGGGTGGTGCTGAAAGTCCCTTACCCTGTAAATGACAAATCAGTTCTCTGGGGAAGGTGTTTGTTCAAATCCCAGCCTGCTGCAACTCAGTCCCAAACTTTATCAGCCTGTCTTTATAAAAAAACCCAACCCAAACCCAACCAAGCCAATTAATTGCTTAATTTCTACCAATTTTCATTGAGAATAAATGAATCTGTGTCCTGAAAATACATACCAGGACCACATCTACCTGAAAAGGAAATGGTTTGTGCAGGTGAGCTGGGTTACAGGGGCAGGGTTGGAGGTGGCAGTGACACGGGAGCAGGGGCTGGGCAGGGGAATTGGTGTCCCCTGGGGCTGGGGA
>QUSF01000017.1:1730628-1780371 GCA_003676055.1 Chloebia gouldiae
AATCCCATTCCTGCCCTGTTCCCTGATCCCATCCCCGATCCCATCCCATCCCCGATCCCATCCCCGCCCCGATCCCATCCCCGATCCCATCCCTGATCCCATACCCGATCCCATCCCGGCCCTGTTCCCATCCCATCCCCGATCCCATCCCCGCCCCGATCCCATCCCATCCCTGATCCCATCCCCGATCCCATCCCTGATCCCACCCCCGATCCCACCCCCGATCCCCCCCGACCCCATTGCACGCGCCCCGCGCGCTCCCGCGGCTCCCTCAGGGCGCGCTCCCGCGGGGCGCGGTGACGTGGCGGGCGCTGATTGGCGGGGCGCGGCGGGAGGCGGCGCTGCCGCGGCCCTCGGAGCGCGGCCATGGCGTACGGCGGCCTGGCCGTGCCCATCATCGTCATGAGCGTGTTCTGGGGGGTGGTCGGCGGCGTCCTGCCCTGGCTCGTCCCCAAGGGCCCGAACCGCGGGTGAGTGACCGTGGGGCGGCGGCCTCCCTCCCTTCCGTGCCCCGCGGCTGTGGGGAGGCCCCGGCGGAGGCGCCCGAGGCGGCCCGAGGGCGCAGCGCGGCCCGGCCGCTCCTGCGGCTGCCGGAGCCCCTCGCGGCTTCGGGTCTCCCTGGCACGGGGTGCCCACAGCAGCTGGGGCTGCCCCTGCATCCCTGCCCGTGCCCAGGGCCAGGCTGGATGGGGGCTTGGAGCCACCTGGGATAATGGAAAGTGTCCCTGCCATGGCAGGGGGTGGCACTGGGTGAGGTTTAAGTTCTTTTCCAACCCAAACCATTCTGTGAAACCTCACAGGCAGAACGTCCCGTGCCAAGGTGGTTCATTGTCAGGCGGTTTTTGAGCAATTAACTTCCCCTTTCTTTCCTTACTTGTCCTTTCCTAACTCCACCTTTCACGCTGGGTGAGACTGGAAGGGCTGCACTGGTGGGGTTTTGGGTTAAATGTGTGCTGCTGCCTGTGCTGAGGACAACAGCAGGGCTTCTGAGCTCAGGCTTTTCCTGCAGTGGTTGTGGCTGCTCAGATTAAAAAGCAGACAAGTTTTTGTCTTTCTCTTTTCTCTAGGAAAAAATGGCTTCTTAATCTCTCTTCCTCTCTCTGACACTTCCTCTACTCCACAGGTACCAACTGTCTTTTCTCTCAGTTCTTTATCTAAATCCTCAGTATTCCTCAAGCTCTGACGTTTCCTGCCTAACTTTCAAACCTGATGTGTGTTTCATGCCTGGAAACGTGCCTGTCCTCAGAAATGCATTGGAAAAAATGGCTTCCAGGCATGGAAGTGTGGGAATTCTGTGCCTCTCCAACAGAAGTGAATTCTGTGCCTCACCTACCATGAGGTTTTGTTACTCAGTTGGGGGAGGAGATAGATAGATAGATAGATAGATAGATAGATAGATAGATAGATAGATAGATAGATAGATAGATGGAAATGCCTTTTTGTCATTTTAAAAAGAAAAAAAAAACCCACTTTGCCACCGAGTTCCATGAGCTGCACAGATAACTGTTAGAAAATCTCATTTGCTCTCCTCCCATTTCAAACCCATCTGTGTGTGTGTGTAGCTGCAGTTTTACCATTTTCAATTCCAAGAGCTTGGTTCTTCCTTCTTTTCAGCTTTCCAGTGGTTTTTGACACAGCTGTGTTTCAGGAAGAAAGGAGAATTTTACGCTACAGCTTTGAGGTTTTTTGTTCCATTTGTAGGCCCCCTCATTCATCACATAAAATTAAAAGTGACAATTTGACACTAAAACTTTCTTGAAGCAGAATTCTGCAAATGGAGAGAGCATTTATTGTGTGCATCCAGCCTCAGTGAAGGACACTGCACCAGATTTTGCTGCTGCTCACAGTGGTGTTGTTAAATCCAGCTGTAAACTGTTTGGCAGAGCTGTGTCAGCCCTGCAGATCTGAGCCTCTGCAGTTTGCTCAGCTGGAAGAAGCCAGAACATTCACGTTGAGTCATCTTTCATATGATCAAAGTTTAAACTTGTCCTTGTTTGCTGTGGGGGTTTTTCCTCTGTGGATCTTGTGGTCAGTCACAACACCACACCTGATCACATTTCTCCTTCCTCTTGGCAGAGTTATCAACACCATGCTGGTCACCTGTGCTGTTTGCTGCTACCTGTTGTAAGTACAAATAATGCCCTGCCTCTTCAGCAGGGCCTGCTCCTGTTGGAACCACAAGTTCCTTTTTTATAGCCTCAGAGCAGTTAGAATTTTTTTGACATGTTCTCTGACGTTCTCTTGGAATTCTGAGTTCTAAAGACCTTCAGTGTGCTGAAGAAATTTTCCCATTGGAAAAATGCTGAATTAAAAGGAACCTGAATTCCTCCTGTTGTCCTCTGACACATAACTGAGCTGTCCTCTGCATGGACTTGCTGTTCCTCCTCTCCACTGCCTCATTTGCTCACAAGTATAATGATCAATTCTGAGATTTTCCTGATTCTTAAGCTTTTTTTGCCTTTTTTTCTTTCCACTTTATATTTAATTCTGAGGTAATACTAACTCAAACCCACTGAAGAGTTTTGCTTTTAGATTCCTTGAATATATTCTCAAAATCTGGTAGAGTGGTGGGTGGAAAAGCTGCTGCATGGTGGGTTTTTTAGTGAGACTTTGGTATATTAAGACAATTTCTGTTTAAATGCACAGTGTATTTTGAGGCTGCCTCCTTTCTGTAGGAGATTTAGTAGCAATTACAAAGTGACTTGTTGAGAGCTCTTCATATAATGTTTTTTTAATTAGGATTTAAGCCAGCTGTAGCTGGAGACTTCAAGACAAAGCTTGCTTTTGTTTTTCTCTCTCTTTTTAAAGATTGATCTTGTAAAAAAAAAACTACTGTGCAGAAATAACTTTGAAAGAGATTGTTATGGAGAGTAAAGTGCTACAAGTCTGGTTTGATTTTAAGAGTTAACTTGTTCTAAAAATTATTTGGAGTTCCATTCAAACCTGAGTAGTATTTGTACTTTCTTGAACTATTTAGGCATTATTTGTGCCATTCAAAGGAATTTAAAATTAGTATTTTAGAGAAGTGCATCTCTGTGTTGACAAATTTCAGGAGAGGCTTGTTGGGTTAGACTGTGGTACAACTAACACAGGTTTGGCTTAGCTTAATAATGTGATATTCAGGGTTAGTATCAGTTTACACTCTACAAAACTTATTTCTATTCAGAGTATTTGATAGGTGAACTCCTTAGAATTCACTCTTGCTTAACTGTAAAAGTCCAGCAAACTTGGGTCTGTTTTGTACCCATAGAAGTTATTAAATTTAAGTTTTGCCGCGTGGATATAGAAATTTGAGAATTTGTTCAAGCAGCTTGAAATTGGAATTGAAATTTGGGAATCTCAGTGCTGTGAAGGTCTCCTTGCCCTGCACATGAAGTTTGTAGCAGCCCAATCTCCTAACAGGTCCCAAATATTTGGCTAAGAAAGAACAACTTTTCTGGTAATTTTTACTGTGTTGCTGCATTTATATTGCACTAAGTTGGGTGGTTTTTAGTTAGGAGGAGGATTGTGCTTTGTTTTGGTTCTGTTTAAATTCCAAGTTCTCACTTGGGTTTTTTTCTACAGAAGCAATGTCCCACTCTTCTAAAACCCTTGAGGTTTGGTGTCTCTTGTTTGGAGGAGAGTTTTCCTTGAAGTAGAGGCTACCTGGCATCTGCAGCATCCTCTGGGTGCTGATGTGAAATGAGCTTGTTGTAGAATTTCTTAACTTTTGGCTAAAGTCTGTGAACTCTTCAAATGTACAGTGGTATGTGACTTGTAGATTTAGTTGGTTATTTTATCTAAACAGACCCATTATAAAGCCTGCTTTTATTAACATTTTGTATAAACTGCTTTTTTGCACGTCTAGGGGTTCTTTGGTAATTTTGTGGGCTCTAACTTGTTTTCTGAAAGCCAAATTTCCTTTAGCTTTCTCCAGTTATACTCTGGAAAAAATAAAGCAGCAAAATCTTAGGATGTTTTCAACCCTTGGTAGTTGTACCCAACCACAAAAATTGCATTTGTAGTGTCTGCTTGCCAGAATGCAACAAAAAGCAGATTTTTCTCATCGTGGTCTAAGACAGAACTTGCCTCAACACACAGTCTTTCTCTTTTTATTTGCTCATTTATTCTGTATGAAATTGTAGAACAGCCCTGTTTGGAAAGGACCTCAAAAGATCTGGTCCAACCTTTTCCCTCTGTTTTATTCAAACATATGGAAGTTTATTGTTCTTGCATTCTTTTTGTTTTGGGGGAGGAGGTAATGAAAACATTTAAGATTTTAATTTTGGGTGGTTAAAGAGATTCATTTTTCATACCAGCCTTGAAAGAAGCTCAAAGAATTGTTCCTGGGAGTTTTTCATTAGATATTTTAGGATTAAAATAGTTTTTGCTGTCCTTAGCAGTGGCTGGTGCTGTTCTGTGGTCCTCTGTACAGCTGTTTAGTCTCTGCTTTTATACTCTTTTGAGTTACCTTTCCAGTTGAAAGTAGGGAAAAAACAATTTCCTGTCTTCATTAAACACCACTTGATTGACAAATTGATTTTCACTGAAATTAATTAGAAGTCAATCACATTTCAACGTAAAGCTCTTCCTTCTGTATTTAGATTTAACAGTGAAATAATTTTGAATAACCATATTGATTACATGGGATTCATTTGGTTGTTCTGTGGAAGATATTTGCATCTAATTTGTGTACAGATCCTGTACCCAGCAGCCTTTTGAAGAATAAACCATTCCTAGGAACCTCTAAAATCTAAGGTAAAGTCCATGGAGTTACTGCTGCAGAAATTAGAGCTTACACCATATTGTGAGGTACTGTCAGAGTTTAAATCTATTTTGCTGTGCACAAAGCAGTTCCTGAGCAGTGTCATCATGTCCTAACAAAGGACAGGGTGCTTGGAAAATTGTATTATTTGTTACTGATTCCAACAGCATTAAAATATGGATGCCCAAATTGACATTTAAACAGAGATAGCAGGACCTTAATTTGTAACACGAGCACAGACAGATGGCAGTTGTGGTGGGAAGACCTTTTAAAAAAATCTCTCTGGTACAACAGAAGGGACTTTAATTTCCTTGTCTGAGCTGGATAATTAACAGTAACTGTTCTAAGTGGGGATCTGGTAGAATGTAAGGAGCTGTGGGTGGCTCGAATGCCACACCTGCTTTTAGCAGCTCTGGAACATTGCATCTTGGATACAGACGTTTGTTTTACTCTGAACGCTGCCTTTTGTTGTGTGTTGTCACGCTGGATTGTTGTATAAAGCAGCATCACTTAAGCAAAACACCGGGAAAGCTTTTCATGACTTACCTTGAATGCGAGACAGTTGCAGGCTAAAAACTGCTTTAAATTCCTCCCCCACTGAGGGCAGGGGGGAGGAACGTGCTGCTGCCCTGATGCCACCCTGGCTCCCAGCTCGGGTATCCAGCTCGGCCCCAACAAATGCCTTTTGAAAGCTCCACGCTGCTTTTCCCAAAGCCTGGTTCCACAGGCTGAGCTTCTCACTGTGCTCCCAGCTCCTTTAATTCACAGCCATGCTGGGCCTGAGCTCGGGGAGCAGCGAGAGGTGAGAGATTCGTGCAAGGAGTTCCTTCCTGCTCTGCAGTGACAAAAGGAAAAATGTGCTTTAACAGGCTTTTAGTGTTCTACCCTCCTCCCACTTGTGTTACTTCAGGATGCTGGAGGCAGATGGCACAGTGCTCTTTGGATCTGTCTGTTGGATCTGAAAAAATAACCCTCACAAAAGAAATTCCCTGATAATTTTAAGAGCTGATTTGCTTTCCCCTTAAGTAGATTTAATACCATGCTCTCAAAATGCATTGTTGTCACTGCTTTGGACAGCAAAGTAGAAACGTGTCAACCTAAAGGTTTTTGGCTGTTCTCAGTGGTGTCTTGCTGATGTTTTAATTCCTTTGTAGAGCCTGCTACGTGTTCCAAGGCTTGTGTGACTGATGGACTGCTGCAGGCTCAGCTCCTTGTTTTAGCTGGGATTCTACCCCGTGCAAAACTGAAAGGGGCATTGCAAAAACATATTGGTAAATTTGAGAAGGATTGATGTGTTTTCTTTAAGTCTGACCCACATCTTAAGCCAGTGGTTTTTGCAGGCAGCCGACCTCCACTTGGTTTGCTGGTCAGAGCATCAAGGTTTGTGTGGAATTTTCCATGACTGCCTAAGCACTCTGATACATTTGTGGCAGCTCCCATTACAAAGCTGCTCTGCTTTTTCTCCTCCTTACAAAGCATTCTAGAAATAGCAGACAGATGAACCAGTGTGTTCACTAAATGTGTTTATATAGTTGGTATTTAACATAGATTTAAATCCGTGGAAGCATCCATTGCTTTTTCTGATTCTTGTAACGTTTACAAAGCAAATATATCTTTTAAGAGTAGAATATTTATTTCTGTTTAGCTTTCCTGGATATTTTCCACAAACTACATTCCTCTTGTTCTCAGTTCTGGCCATGGCTTCTGCAGTGTTAGTTTGTGCTCTGCTCCAGTGACAGGGCTGCTGTGCTGATGATCTGGGGTTTGTGTCATATTGGGGTTGTTCTTGTGGGGTTCTTTTTTGGTCTTTTTTTTTTTTTTTGTCTTCTTTTGTACCCTTTTACTTCAGGTCCCTGTTACTTAACCTCTGTGCCAGGTTTAAATTCACTTTTGTTAAGTCTCTGAAAAATATACCACATCTGTCATGCACTGAGAAGCAAATGAGGGAGAGGATGTTTCTCAAAGGTTGTTGTTTAAAGGACGCTTCAAAGGCACTGAAAAAAGGTCTGTCTCTTTTATGTTTGCATTTTCTGAGCCCCCAAATACCTGAGTTTCACGTGTCTCAAAACACATTGCTGTCAGAAGAGAGGTGTGAGGGCAATGCTGTCAGGTGGTTTTGTGTTGCTCTCAATTGAACAGGACAATCTGTTTCAGCTGCAGAATGATTTAGTGCCATAACTTCATTGCTGCTGGCTGGTCCTTGTGTATGAGCTTGAGCAGAATTTTTATTTGAACCTAGACCTTCCTAAAATAGCCTTTTCTTCTCTGATGGTCCTCGTGTTTGGACAGCCTTTCCATTGTCACAAGCTGTCATTTGGCTGATTTGTCTCTCTTGGGTTGGGGGGTGTCTTGCAGTTGGCTGATTGCAATTCTGGCTCAGCTCAACCCTCTCTTTGGGCCGCAGTTAAGCAATGAAACAATCTGGTATCTTAGATATCACTGGCCTTGAGGACGTCTGTGCTGTGCTGCAGTTCATTGGCAGGTGAGTATGATCAGATTTATTGATATATTTGGTGTGTTAATGCTTCAGGAGAAATCGAGTAGTAACATGAACCGTGTGCTCAAACTGCTGTAGCTCTTTTGTAGGAGAAATCTGTCTTTCTGTAGGCTGCAACAAAACATTTTGGATGTTAGTCTTGATTGGATACGTGAAAAGCTTGAACTGACTTATTGACAAGTTATTTTTGTTTCTCTCCTGTTGTGTAGTGCTGTGTTCAGGGGTTTGTAAGGAGAAGAAAACATTGATTCCAGAAAAAACATATAATTGAACTGGGGTAACATAAGTAGATTTCCTAATCTTTACCAATTGTTAAACCTCTCCTCGAGCCTGCTACCATTTCATCTAAGACCTGTCCTGATTTCCAAGGCAACACAGCATTGCCCTCATTCAGTTGGGAAGTTGGAATGGGAGCTGCCATTAGAACGTTCTTTATCTCCTGAGCTCACAGCTTGATGGTTTATTTTGTTTTTAATGACAGCCTGTGTGCAGCTTTAATCCCAGGGGAGCATGGTGGTTGCTATCTGGGCAGTGCTGCTGGAATGTGGTTCTTGCAGTTCCTGGGCTTTTGACAGGGCCAGCAAAAATAAAGTGTTGTACTAAAAGTATCTCGATGCTGTTGGGCTTGTTCAGGAGGGCAGCATTTGGAATTGAAGATTCAAATGAAGGAAATGTAGAAACAAGCAGCCGTGATTATAGTTTTTAAGCTGGTAACTGAATAATTGAACACATTTTTTTTTCTCCTTGTACAACACAGTCTCAGCTCATTGCAGCAGGCAGTGCCAGTTGATGTTATAGCTCTGTTAAATGCTACCTGGGAAGTGTCCTGGACATTTGCTCCCCAGTTTCAGAGGCTTCCTGTGAACTGGGATGTTGTCAGACTGGGCCTGTGTGTGTGTCTGCAGCTCCTTTTAAGCACCAAGCAGAAGCTAAAGGTAGACTTGGCCCTGCTTCAACTCCAGGCCTGTAATTAGCTAAGTCAGTCAAGCAGAATTTCCTAGGAGCATTTTCACTGCTTGGGTGCTAACATATAATTAGTTAGCTAAAACAGAGAACAGTGTGTTTTGGTAATGGGCACAAAGTTCCCTGAATCCCATAGGATGATTCAGTTGCCTGGGATCTGAAATTGGAGTTATCTGGACATAAAAATTGGGTTTCACAGTCTGTGTGTTGAAACCAGCAAGGACAGGCAGGAGGTGAGACACAACCTCTGGACTCCTGCTAACAGAACCAGGCCTTTCCTCTCCATTTCAGTGAAGGATTTTCCAGAGAACTGGAGTTAAATTTGTACCAAGGAAGAGAGGGAGCTTGTGTGTTTGAAGCTGACTGCAGAGTTTCTGAGGAGCTGTAATTTAAAAACTTATTAATGGAGCATTTCAGCCCTGCATTTTTGTTACATGAAGGAGTTTATTTTAACCTTTCATCTGATTTTATTGGCTTGATTTTGGAATAAAATTAAGGTTGTTGTCTCTGAAAAAGAAAGATTTAGACAAGTAAAAGCATATAATAATCCTGAAATATCTGTTTGTTGTTGCTTGAAATGTGCTGTCCCAGGTCACGCCACTGCAGTGTTGTTTGAGTGCTGTTGCAGGGCTGAGGTGCTCCACGTCCTGTCCTTGCTGCTGTGGAGTTTGTGCCTAGACAGGAGCTGTGAGTGAGATTCCATCTGATAAGAGCTGGGATGTCTCTCTGACACTGCATGGATTCCCGTCAGTGTAGCAACCAGTTATTTCTGGATTTTCAGCTGTGCTTTTCCAGCATTCAGGGAACATGTACTATACTTGTTTCTGCCTCCTGTTCCTTTCAGTTGAGGTTTGGGTGGATTAGTATGGAAAATGCAAAGAAAATAAAGTGCTAACTCCCAAAGTGGAAAGATCCTTAAAAATAAGGATGATTAAAGCAAACCCATTTTACTTCACTGAGCAGCCTGAAAATGCTCCAGTGAGCTCCTCAGTTCTGCTGAGGAACTCTGCATATACTGACTTGATTGATCTGTGCCAAATTCCACAAGTTTGCTCTGTGTTTTCAGGCAGTCTCCCTCCCATCCAGAGGATGATTTTAGAGCAATTCAGTTGATACATCACCAAGTTAATGGCTTGGATGGCAGCGTGTAAGAGCACACAGAGCTCTGTAGCCATGGTGAACCCAGGCTGTGCATTATTCCAGACTGATCCAACAGTGCATTTTCTCCTTAGCTTGGTGAATTCACAGTCTGTGTTCTCAGAGCAGGAACTGTCTTTGTGCAAGTGGGGAAGGGCTGGCATCCAGTTCACTGGGTGCTGTTACAGCAATGAAAACATTTGAGGGAAATAGTTGTTCTACCAGCTTATAATGCAACTAAAACTGCTTGCAGTAACTTCAGAAATGAAACTGCCAAGAAAACATCCACACAGATGAATTATCTCCAGTTCTTGACCATTGTTCAGTGTGTTTGTGGAGTGGAAATAGCTGTGGTTAACAGCCAGGCCTTCGATTAGCAAACTGTCTCTGTGGAAGGAATAATGAAGTTGCCTCTTGCTTTGCAGGTGAAGAAGAGATGAAAAACTCCACTGACCCAAAGGTGGTTGGATATGAAGCCTGCAGTAATGCCTTAACCTTTCTAATGTTCTTCGAGTGGCTTCTTCTAAATCCTGGTGTTTTTTCCTACTATTCCATTTAACAGAGTGCCTAATGCAATTTATACTCCTCTTTGGTACTGTCAGTTTTTGATGTTAACTCCAGATGTGATCAAAATTTCTGTTTTTACGGGTCATGGAATCACATTTCCTGTTCAATTTATCTGTAATAACTCTTGATATTTGCAGGTCTTAGTTTATCTGTCATTGTGCTGTTCACCCCTGTTCTGTTTGCACTGGAAAAAATGTGTGCAATAAACTGTGTGAGGAGAGGAGAAAGATTGGTACCATGTGCTGATGGCAATTTTTTTTTTCCAAATGAATTGTATTCTTGAGAAATCTGGCCTTAAATTTCTCATGCCTGGAAATAAAACTAATCCTCTGCTTGATACAAAACGTTCTCGTGCCATGTTTAACTGTTATTTTTCTGTGGGTTTAATTGGATACTTGAAGTTGAGCTGAGGATATTTAGATGATGTGGATAAATTGTAATGAAGTTAAATAGTAGGAATAG
Source organism: Chloebia gouldiae (assembly GCA_003676055.1). Taxonomy (NCBI): domain Eukaryota; kingdom Metazoa; phylum Chordata; class Aves; order Passeriformes; family Passeridae; genus Chloebia; species Chloebia gouldiae. Next base: position 1,740,999 of record QUSF01000017.1, read on the forward strand.
ATGGGGGATTGTTGCCTCTCTCGAAACCTCTGGGGTTTATCTATAACAGGATTAAATTTGCAATTTAAAATTGCTGAAAGGTGCAGGAATAAGTGAATGTTTGGCTTGAGAGCCTCTTTTCCAGGAACTTCTCATTGTCTGAGGGGTACTCAGAGTAGCAAAGGTAACGTGGTTAATTTGGATGAAGCCTTCACAGTGATTTTAACAGGAGGCTGATTTAATCCCTGGCACATTTGGAGGATGTTACAGGAGCAAATGGTTTGAATTGAACAGCAAACATTCCCGTTGTTTTGTACTGACCTGAGCCTTGCATGTGGAATTGCAGACCTGGGAAAGCACGTGGCAGTGTAGGCAGGATGTTCCTGAGGCTCCTCAGTGTCAGCTGAGTCCGTGGGATTGGGGTGGATCTGGTCAGTTGTTTGCTGAGGAGCAGCTTCAAAGGGTGTAAATGCTGCTCTCTGAATGCTTCCTTAGCTCAGGTCCAGATAAATGACAATTATTCCCTTTATTGTTGTGCACAAGGACATAATGCAACGGTTAATATTTTTTTTTGCTTTTCCCTCTTGGATAGAACCACTAACATGTTCAGTGGGACAGCACTCATTACTAGACAGGAAATTCCAAATGTAACATGTAACATTGCAGTGATCCAAAACTGGACAGTGTGAATTGCAAAAGAAGGAAGAACATGCCCCTTATTACAAATAAGCATAGCAGCTGTTGGGACTGGAATAGTGAATTTTTTTGTCATGTTACCTTCTAAGAGCCATATTTTACCATGCAAGTTGTTGTGCACCATCATGTAATACAGTCTGCACCAAAGAATTCCTAAGAAAAATGAAACCAAGTGATCATATAAAAACTCAAAGTTGTTGTTTGATTTTTGAGGTGTGTGGAGAATAAAATATGTTGACATTGTATGAGTAGAGGGAGAGAAATACTCCAAGATGTCGCTGACAGATTTGAGATTTTGAAATGTGTTGATCTGCTTGTCATATTTAGCCTGAAGTGAAATAACCCAAGAGAAAACACTCAGTGACACACAGTGCTGTTTTTTGTGTTAACCACTGCCTTTAACAAGCTTTCTATTTTAGGTTCTAAGCTATCACTTGCTCTAGAAGAGAGAAGTAAAAGAGTTCCCATGGGATGTCTCAGTGATGCTGAATTGCATGAAAAGAGATGTTCCAAGTCAGGACATAGAAGCCATAGAGCAGTTTTCACCTAGATGTTTCCCATAAGACATTCCCCTTTTCCAGAGTGGTTAATATCTCCTCTGAAGCAGATGCCAGGTGGTAGCATGACTGAAGAAGCCAAAAGAATAATGTTTTGTGTCTGTTCTGCTGGATATTGCATGGTGGTTGGGGAATGGTCTGCTCCTTGTGTGCCAGGAATTAACACTGCTCGGGATAATTTTTTTTTTTTTTTTTTTTTTGCGTGACTGCAGGAAATGAGAGGGATTCAGCCATTGGTGTTGAACAAACAGGGCAGGTTTATCACGCATCCCTCTGTTGTCTGACAGCAACACAGAATGTTCAAGTATAAAAGAAAGAAACTTGTGCTTGAAATGGAAAACCTGTGCCTGTGTTGAAAGAGTTTTGGGTAAAAAATGAGGAAGGTGAAAGAAGCTGACTCCACAGTCAAGTTGTGAAGACTTTTAGGTTATAAACTCTGGTAATGTATAGTGAGAATTCAGGTCAGGGTCATTTCAAATGCTTGTAGCTGCTTTTGTTCATATTGTTTAGGAAATGCAAATATGTGCATCTCTGCCCACGCCTTACAATAAACTGTTCTGCAGACTTTATAGAAGTTTACTTTTCCTCTAGTGGAAATAATGGAAACATTTTACTCCTGTGAAGGACTGAGTTATCAGAGGTAGGTGGCTGCTCCCTTGTTCCCAGAATTAAATGTCATGGACTCTGGGGCAAAAATAGAAGGAATGGAGTGAAATGCAAAAACTTCTTTAAAGAATAGAAGACATTCTTTACAAATAGCAAGATAAGAACGGGTGGGTCTATTTTTTATTATGTTTAGTAGTTTATTATTTCTCCAGTTATGTCTGAAGCAGTCACCAGCCCAGCCACCTGTCACTATCAGAGGTGGTTGTGCATGTAGCTAAAGACAGTAGGAAAAATACAGAGCTGGAGGTATGAGACGGACGGATGAAGGGGTGGTGAGGTGGGGGGTGGGGCCGCAGAGCGGCAGGACCAGGCCGTGGGGAACGCGAGCGCAGCTCCACCTCAGGGGCCGCGGCCGCGCCTCCGCCCCGCCGCGCTCTGCCCGCGGGCACCCGCCTCCCCGCCTTAAATACCCCCCGCGCGCCGCTCCGCCGTCACGTGACGCGGGCAGCCCGCTGCCATTGGCTGGCGCAGCCCCCTTCCCCCCGCCTCCCCCCGCGCACGCCCGCCCCCTCGGGCCACGTGAGGGGCGAGTCACGCGATTTCCGGGAACCCGTCAGGAAGGGACATAAACAAACAAACCCGGGGCCGCATGGAGGGGCCGGGCCGGGCCGCGCGGGGCCGCGGCCCCCGCTGAGCGCCGTGAGTCGGGGGCTCCGCGGGGCTGCAGGGCACCGGGAGGGTCCGGGTGGTGCGGTGGGAGGAGGCGGTGCCGCCGGGCAGGGGGCTGCAGGGAGGGAGGGAGAGCGGCACGGAGGTGTCCGCCCGGCTGCCGAGGGCGGCGGGACGGGGATGCTGCCGGCGGCCCCTCCGCTCCGCTCGCCCGCCGGGGGGGTGTGGCTGCCGCGGCCGCGGGAGAGCAGCGGAGCGCGGGGGGTGGCCGGTCCCGGCTCCGGGGCCCGCGGCCGGGCTGGGGGCGATGAGAAGGGGCTGCAGGGACGGACGGAGCGCGGGCTGAGCCCGGAGTTAGCGGCGTTGCCCCCTCCAGCCTCCGCCCGGCAGGAGCGGCCCGTGCCTTTACAAGGAGGGCGAACGCCGGGAGAGGAAAGCGCCGTGCTGCCAGGCGAGCCCGGCCGCTCTGGGTGTGCGGGCGGAGGGATGCCCGGGAGGGGAGGGCTCGGCATGTCCCGCGCTCCTGCCTTTCGGGCTCCTGGTCACCTCCTCCGTTCGCGACCTCTTTGAATGCCCGGGACGGCCGGGGCTGGCCGGTGGGCGTGTGGGGTCTCTGTGCCCGGGGCTGTCGGTGCCCGACGGGCGGCTCCGCTCCGAAGGCTGCGGAGCGGAGCTGCCGGAGCGGGGTCACCGCTCTGCGAGTGCCGGCAGGACGGGACCGTCCCCGCTCCGGCGCGGGGTTTATGTAACGACAGAGCGGAGGGACGGCTCTTCGCTGCGAGCCGCCGCTCCGGGAAGCGGCTTCTCTCGGGCAGCGCGGGTGCGCTCCGGCTGCCCGCAGCGCTGCTGGCGGGGGTCGGCGGGCAGGAGCCAGCCGCGGGACGGGGTCCCCGGGCGGTGTGCCGGGCGCGGCGGGGCCGGGCGGGTGCCCGGAGCGGCGGGCGCGGCTCGGGGGTCGCGGGGCCGCGGCCGGGGCGGCGGGAGGGGGTTTGTTTACATGTCGCCTCACCCTAGCTTGAAAGGGCCGCTGGGCGGCTGAGCGGCGGGCGCGGCGGCCAATGGGAGCGCGCGCGGCGGGGCAGCCAGCCAATGAGCGGGCGCGGCGGGCGGGGCGGAGGCGGCCGGGGTAGGCTGCGCCGGGCGGCGGGGCGGCCATGTTGGCCGGAGGTGTGTTAGTGGGTCAGGGCCGGGCCGGGGGCCGCCGCGGGGCCGCGGCTGCGGGGGCCACCCGCGCTGCCCGTCCCTCCGCAGCGCTTGGCCTCGGCGGCGCCGTCCCACCGAGCCGTGGGGACCGGCCCGGGGCGGTGTCCGCGCACACGGGGTGCCCGTTCCCGGCTCCTGCTCCCGGCCCGCCCGCTCAGATTTGGCTTGTAAAACATCCTCAGGAGCCGCCCGCGCGTCCCCACTCGGTGTCGGACAGCTCTCCGTGTCTGCGCTAAGCTCACGCAGGTTCCTAGCCGGGAACACCTTGATTAAAGCCCCTTGTGTACCGCAATCTTTATTATTTACCTTTCATCCCCAAGTTCCCTACCCTGGGCGTTGTTCCCCACCCGCGGCATCGCTGCCGTGCCTCGCCCCTGGCAGCCCACGGCACTTCCCGGGGCAGCGGCTGCTGCGAGGGATCCGCTCTCCGGGATAATTCCGCTGCCACGCTCCGTGTGGGACGCACGGTGTTTATTCAGCTTCCCCGTGCAACAGGCTGCAGCTCGGAGCACTGGCGCTGCCAGCCGAAATGTGCCATTCTCACTTAAAGTGATCGTGATCTTTCTGTCGCTGCCACAACAGAGGGGTGGCTTGTTGGAATCGTGCTCCGCGTAACAGGCAGGACAGAATCAGATAGTCGTATCGTCTTTTAAACACTTCTAAATGTTTTAAAGATTGTGTTTAAAAGGCTTCTGAGGTCGCTTCCGAGCATCCTTGTGGGGTGGGTTAATTATGATTATTATTTAAATGTGTTTTCATAGTAAAAATTACAGAGAGGCAGACACAGGTGCTTTAGAAATGTGGTCGATTTCTCTTGTTGGTTGCTTAAATGAGACGTCAGAATTTTATGGAAAAGAAATCATAGAATCCCCGAATGGTTTATGTTGGAAGGTACCCTAAAGATTATTTAATTTCAACCCCCTTGCCATGGGCAGGGACACTCTTCACTCTCCCAGTGTCCCGCCTGGCCTTGGACACTTCCAGGGATCCAGGGGCAGCCACAGCTTCTCTGGGTGTGATGGTTCTGCAAGAAACCTTTCCCGCTGAAATAATCTCAGTGAGATTTCCTTTCTAAATGCATAAATAACAGTAGCTCACCTGAGCCAAGAAGGAATTTTATTCTGTGTTTGATGGGAGTATTCCCTCATAAGAGCAATCCTCTGCAGAGGCATCAGGCCCCCTGAGCATCTTCCCCAGCTGGTTTTTAAATAATGGGAGAGGCAAACAGCCTGTGAAGGACAGAGATTGAAGTCAGCATTAGCAGGAATTAATTGGGAACAAACAGAAGCTGATGGGATAAATAAGGGAACCCACAGGTTTACATTCCCATAGCCTGCGTGTCCACACTCTGTGATTTGGGAAGTTCAACTGGATGTTTTAACAATCAAACCTTGATCAGGAGATTTAGCATTGCATAAGAATTGCTTGACAGTCAGCATTGGCGTGAAAGTTAAACCAAAAGTTTTGTTACAATTGTAAATTTAAGGTTTAGACCTTGCTATAATAATTTCCCTGAATTTTTAAAATCCTTCTGGTTTTAAACTCTTAAGCCATGTGTTTTTTACAATTTTGACTGATGCATTTTTCGAATTTTCTGCTGGCTTTGAAGTATTTGGTATGGATGCCCTATTTCTAAATTCTGTATCAGAGTATAACAATTGTAATTTCACAGTACGAAGAGTAGACCAGACTGTACCGTTCCCTTCATCATAAGACATGTGTTGCTTTTTATTTTTCCCTGGAAACTGCAGAATTAATTTTTCCCTTAATCTGAAAGACTCTGTCAGAAAAAAATATAGGAACAGCCATCCTGTCAGGATATAGAATATTGCTGGAGATTGGAAGCTGAATCATTGTTTAGTTTTGCTTTTATTGTTTGCCGTTACTTTTACCCCACTCTGCTTCAGGGGAAATATACACCTTAAAAAAAATTTAAATGTTAGTTTTTCTACTAATTCTCGTGTGCAAACACTCTCCTTGCTCGGCAGTGTTATTTTAATAAGGTTTATGCTATCAGAGGGATGGAGCAGCTCTGCTGGGAGAGCTGGGATTGCTCACCTGGAGGGGAGAAGCTTGGGGGTGACACAACTGTGGCCTTGCAGTGGCTGAAGGGAACCTACAGGACAGATGGAGAGAGGCAATTTACAAGTGACAGGACAAGGGGGAATGACTTCACACTGGCAGAGCAGGGTTAGATGGGATTTTGGGAAGGAATCCTTCCCTGTGAGGGTGGGCAGGCCCTGGCACAGGGTGCCCAGAGTAGCTGTGGCTGCCCCTGGATCCCTGGAAGTGTTCCAGGCCAGGTTGGATGGGCTTGGAGCAGCCTGGGACAGTGGGAGCTGTCCCTGCCCATGACAGGGGAGTGGAACCAGATGATCTTTAATCTCCCTTCCTGCCCAAACCATTCTGTAACTCTGTGATTCCATCAGTTTTGGGATCTGCCTGTTTGCTGACACAGCTGGGACACCCCCAGAGCTGGGAATTGGCACTGGCATGGGGGGGTCCATGAGTTCTGTGCTCTTCTGGGGGCTCATGGGCTCTGCTGCCTGAGGTGTTCTGTGTGTGGTTGCACACTAGAGCTTCTCTTTAGAGGTATCACTTCCAGGTCTTGAAGTCTGTCTGCTGTGGGCGAGCAGAATTGGAAAAATAACACTGGAGGGGGAAGGGATGGTCAGTGGAGGAACAGGAACAGAGACACTGAAGTAACAGTTTCCCCCTCCTGAAGGGAAGAGGCTTAGAAGAAGTGAAAGAAGTATCTTTAGTTCTTTTAAGAGGCAGTGCTCCATCAGACTCAGGTTTGGGGGTTTTAAGCAGGTGTAATTTTCTCTCCAGGACAGAAAAAGCAAAGAGCATAATGCCTTAGATGCTTGTGCTGACATTTTAGTAGAAATCCTTCATGGACAAGGGGGACTTGGCTGCTTTTGTGGGTCCAGGAATGAGACTGTGGTGGGTGGAAATACAGGAAGACATTTTAAAAGAGCATCTTTGCTCACTGCTATGAAATAATAATAATAGTACTGATAAACTTAGTGTCTTTGTGATGGGGGAGGAAAGTAAAAGAATTTTTTAAAGTCTGGATAATCATTGAAGAATCATGTAGAAATTAAAAAAAAAAGAGGAACATTATTCAGAAACAAAAGTAAAAAACATAAACATTAATTGAGGTTGGAAAAGTCCTCCAAAGCCATTGAGTCCAACCTGTGGGTGATTCCCACCTTCTCAACCAGACCAGAGCCCGGAGTGCCATTTCCAGATGTTCCCTGGACATCTCCAGGGATGAATTTTACCCTGGGCACTCTGCATGTTCTCAGCTTGGAGGCTGCCCTGAGCAGAGGGTGTTCTGTAACAGAAAACAAGTTGGCACAAACTGTGGAAGGAAAAAAATGTTTTTAAGAGACATGCAAGAGAACTTGTTGCATCTCTAACTCCAGTATTTCATAAAATGTCCAGATACAGCAAACAGTGCAAGGTACGTAATGGTTCTTTCCAAGCACATGGTGCAGATTTTGTGCTTTCTCTGAAATTCAGAGCTGGCCATGAATGTTTCAGCCTGAGCTTTTAGGTTTAGTACTGGCAGGCTCTCATGAGCTATTTTTTTATACCTGCATCAAAATTGTGACTTTGACAAGCTGTGCTGTGTGATGCAGTCACCACCGTGAAAGTGTAATTGTTCCTGTAATGCACTTACAGCAGGCATTTAGCTGCTGGGATAATGAGCACTGTGCAGCCAGCAAAACAGCACAGCCACGCTCCATGTGCCTTTCCAGTGGTACAAAATACCCAGCTGAACTGGGCCAGAAATAGCAACTTTCCTTACAGCCACTGCACAGATGATTCACGCAGGTAACCGAGGAAGATTTTCAGAGGTGCTAAGCTAAAAGCTGAATTTTTGGGTTTTCTCTTTGAGGGGCTTCTTTGGAGGTGCTGTGTTGTGGCAGGAGGGTGTTTTAGTGGCCCAAGAGGCAGCACATGCACAGGAGCCGCACTGTGTGTCCTAAATGCTGCATATTTGGAGTTTGGCTCCTGCTGCAGGCTAGGTTAGATCAGTAATCCCAGGTAATGCACCTGCTGCTCACCTGTGGGAAACTCATCTTCCTGGGCATCCTGGAACCACTGTTCCTCTTCAGAAGTAAATATTAAATACAGGGGATCATTTTTAATTAGGATTTGTCATTAGATTAATTAGGTGTTAACTCCACAGAACAAGCTTTGGTTCCTTGTTGGTGGCTGATGGGATTTTAAGCAATGTACCTGTGCATGCCTCCATCAGTAGCCCAGATTCCTAAATGTTAGAGGGACACATCTGTTCCCGAGATCACAGACTCATGGAATGGTTTGGGCTGGATGGCACCTCAAAGATTATTTCATTTTAACCCCCTGCCATGGGCAGGGACACCTTCCACTATCCCAGCTGGCTCCAAGCCCCCATCCAGCCCAGCCTGGAACACTTTCATGGATGGGGCAGCCACAGCTTCTCTGCACACCCTGCACCAGGGCCTCACCACCCTCCCAGGGAGGAATTCCTTCCCAAAATCCCATCTGATCCTGCTCTCTGGCAGTGTGAAGATATTCCCCTTGTCCTGTCAGCCCATCCCTTGCAGAGTCCCTCTCCATGTGTGTTGCAGGCTCCCCTCAGGTGTCCTGCCCTTCCTCAGGCCCCAGTGAAGGCAGGCGCCTCCTCCCAGGAGCAGAGCTGGGCACTGATGTGACTCCAGACCTGCAGACACAGAACCAGCTCCGGGCCTGGCTCCTTAATCACCTTAATCTGATTTCCCTGCAGGCTGTTGCCAGAGGAGCCAGCACCCTGCCTGCTGTTCAGGCTCTGTATTCCACCTGTGCCTCTGCATTTGGGAAGGGCTGATGGAAGGCATTAATGGAAATTGTCCTGAAGTAGAAATTCCTGCTATATTTATCTCCAGTAATTCTTCGTGCTGCTGTACTTGAGCTCTGCCACAGCACTTTTAGTTCATTCAGAACTGCATTCATTATAGATAACACAACAGCTGGACTATTCTTTTCTAACTCAGTCTTGGGCTGAAAGTGCCAGTAATGATAAATTCTGTAAGAATAGGATTTTAACTGCAGTCTACAAATTACTTTCCTTCACAGCAAGTTCCGATTTGACACCTGTGCTCCCATATGTGTCATTGATTTGTGCCTTACATCTTTATTTACCCGTTCGTGAAGAAACACTGGTAGTTAGGTGTAAGCAGCAGGAGGCTTTTAATGATGACCTTGATCTTTCTGAGAAATTTGGAAAGCAGTTGGAAGCAGGGCTGCTTTGTTTGGAGCATGAAGGGTATCTGGATTGTGCAGCTCCCTGAGGCAATGTCTTTCTTTTCATGGCCTCACTGTGTTTTCCCCCTCCACAAAGCTGCTAAGAAAAATCCTACATTGTGGAATAGTTGACTAGATGCTATTGGGATTCAAGTAGCATTTAAATATTAATAATATAAAATGTCAAGAATGAAATATAAAGAGAATTACGGGAATAATTGGGTTAGCTGATACACTGCTTTGATCTGAGAGGACATGCAGTGGCATTCTTAAATAGTGCAAGAAGTTTATCGCTCCAGTCTTGGAGATGGTAAAAGTATTCTGAGCCTTGAATGTTTGTTTTGAGGATTTGGAAGTGATCCCAAAGCTGGCACCTGGAAGTGTTGGCTGGTTGTTACTAAAATCAGTGTCAGTAGAGATGAAGTTTCACCCCCTTTGCTGGCTGTGTGTGGAACAGCTTGAGGCTCGTGTTCTGACAAAAAAAAACCACAACAAAGAATAGCCAGTGAAGAAGCAGCAAATGTTTCCTTTCTTTGCCCTTTGTGTCATGGACAACTCTGGCAGTCTCCTTGTGAATGCAGGAGGTGGTTTGGTGATGATGGCAAAGTATTAATCTGATGTGCTGATGAAAAGGCATCAGTCTGCATGGAAAGAAAATGTTCAGGTATTTAGAACCATAACCTTGCCTCTCTCTTTGTGTCTGAGAACATCCCAGTGTTTGTTTCAAAGAACAGGCCTTTTCTCCTAGCCCAGGTGAAGGGACTCAGGCGTTCCTGCCACGTCCCCACCTGGGAAGGACCATCCTGCTGTGGTGTGGCCTTTGCTGGGTGAAGGGAGATGGGGCTTGCTGAGGCACCAACTTCATTTTAAATGTCACTTTTAAATAAGTAAAGGGCTCCCTGGAGGTTTTGGAGCAGAAAGGAGCTTTTCTCACAAGGACTTGGCTCGTTCACCACAGGGCCCTGTGAGGAATGGCTGCTCTGGCAGGGGTGGTGAGGGTTCAGCTGAGAACTCCTGTGTAACTGGACCTGGAACTGTTGTTCTTTATATTCCAGCTGCTCTTTGCAAAGCAGGCTGTTTTGATAAGTAAAGGCTTCTTTGCATAGTGTCTGTTTTTACCACAGTCTGATAGTCCATATGCTAAAGAGGACAAACTAGCTGAGATACCATCTGAAAGTGGGAATAATCACGGGGATGCTGTCATGTGCTGCTGGGGGAGGGTTCTGAGCTGTGGGAGAACACTTAGAGTTTACTATTTGTTTTTAAAAGAGGTGAATAAACACAGTCTGAGCAGATTGCACCAAAGTCTGACTTAGGAGCAATGCTGAGTGAGGGTTTTCCTTACACTGTTCAAAAAGCTCAGAAGTCATTAGACAAACATCTGAAGTAAAGCAGGTCAGTAGAAACTCTTAAACTGATAAAACTACCAGTAGATAAATTGGTCCACTTTCAACATATGCCTTACTTGAATTAATAGAGAAGATATTTTATTGGACAACTGTGAATTTGGCAGTTTTTAATTTGTTCTCCTGGGGAAATCTGTCTGTTCCACTCTGCTGCTGGATGGTTTCTGTGATCCTCTACCACTAGATGTTGCTGTGTGAGTGATTGATGTAATCTTATCTGATGCTGGATGGATTCATCCCTCAAAAAAGGAGGAGATACCACTGAAACAGCATTTCTGCCTGCTCTGAAATTTGTATTTTGAGACTTTTGCCTGAGACATTTTTAGAGTTTATTGGCTCTGTTACATTAGTCATAAAGGTTGTCTCTCTCTTGGATACCCAGCAGTGTGCTGATTATTGTTCCCAATTTGGCAGGGTTTTCTCTTCAGGTGTGTCTGTAGAGCTGCTGGTCTCAGCAGAGAGGAGAAAAGGCGACAAAATGTAACTTGGCCAAAAATGTTTTTGCAGCAGCTCTGTTCTGTAGCATCTGTGGCTTTTCATTCAATGAAAGATGGCAGGTGAAGAAAAATTCTATACATTCCAGCATGATAAAAAAATCAATTTTCAGGGAAAAGTCTTGCCTTTGGCTGTCTTTTAAGCTTTCACCTTGTTGGTGAAGGATTACTCACCTCCTTGGGGGTTTGCTGTGTTTATTCTGCACAGAAGTCGACAAATAGAAAAGCTCCATCGGGGTGAACTGAAGTTATCCTAAGGAAAGATTTCATTGCATGGACAGTGTAAACTCTCTGAGACTGAAGTAAAGCTGGAAAGGAATCTACAAGTGAATAAAACAAGAAGTTTGGAATTGGATTTGGGGAATCTGGGCTTGGAAATGCCTCAGGTAAGTCCGCTAGGATTTTATTTGCTTCTGTAAATAATTTTGCCTCTGTTTCAGAAAAAATTGCACCAGCAGCAGGAGGGGAGATGTGCAAGAGATTAAAGGATGTATATTTTGTAGGGTCCCTGTAGTGTCTGTGGTAGGAGCTGTGTGCTGCTCTTGGTCCTGTGTTTGTTGAAGCTTCGGCCACGTTGTCTCTGGGTGAGGGAGGATGCCTGGAGAGCAGAACAGCCTTTTATTGCTGCAGTGATTCACACTCAGCACACTGAATGACTTTCAGCAGCACAGTGTTTCTGCCTTCCCAACCCTCAGGGTGAGAGTGTCTAGAAGAGAAATTGAGGTCTGGAATTAAATGTAGCAGAAGGCCTTGCTGCCCATTCCCTGCATGCCCAGTCATCCTGTATAATGCTTTTTTTGCCAAATTTCACTTTGTTTTTGAAAGAGAGGTAACAATCTAGATTTAGTTGTCATAAATTTTGCTTTCCTTACAATTTTATATGGAAGTTTTATGAGTTCTAATGGCTTTAAACACAGTCAGCACTGCTTCAGTACAAAATGATTTGTATTAGGCTCCCAGATCTTGCCAGTACTGGCCCTTATCTTCTACAAAAGCCAACATATCCCAAAATTTGGCAAACGTAAGACTTTCAAACCAACAGGGAAGAATGAAGGAGCAGTGAATGCTCTTGCAGCTCTGTGGTGGATAGAAATGTGTCCTTTGATTGCTCCTGCATGTTGTTAGCTGCTCTTGAAGCATTTTCTGGCTCTGGGGAATGATGTGCTTATCTGTGGTGATAAAAACCTTCCGAGACAGGGAGGAATGGTGATCCTCTTTCTCTTTGTTGCAGATGAAAATGTGCCTTTTTATATCATGTTTGAAATGTCTGTCCATTGTGTTGTAGCCCAGTGTGAGTGGAATGGACCCTCCTTTTGGGGATGCCTTTCGGAGCCACCTGTTTTCAGAGCAGACTCTGATGAGCACGGATCTCCTGGCAAGCAGCTCGGATCCAGACTTCATGTATGAGCTGGTAGGTCACCTGTGTGTGCCCAGAATTTCATCTCCTTGACACCAGTTCTTGTAGGAATAAAGGGCTGTTGGTTCAAGAATGCTGGAAAATTATCCATTGTTGCTGGTTGCTGATTAGGGAAGAGCTGGACTGCTTGTCCAGCAAGTGTGATGCTTCTACAGCAGGCACTTCTTCAAACAGAGTCAAATCCAGCTTCCAGTAGTGCTCCAAGCCCTGTCCAACCTGGCCTTGGACCCTTCTAGGGATCCAGGGGCAGCCACAGCTTCTGTGGGCACCCTGTGCCAGGGCCTGCCCACCCTCACAAGGAGGTATTTCCCCTTGCTATGTTCTGCTTCACCCAAGCTGTGAATTCAGGGGGAAGGAAAATAAAAGTTGACTCACAAGCTGCTTATATGAGCATTCCCTTTTTCATTTTGTCCCTGCTTCAAAGGAGAAAGGTCACTCGTGGTCATTAATTGGTCGTGTTAGAATGAGGCTTTCCAGGAACTGGTAAACTCAAGCATATTCTGTTAAGCACACAGCTTGACCTAGATTATAGAGATGCCTGTGATGTCTTTCATATTTTAAATATATGGATACTGGTACTGGTTTATTTCCTGATGAGCAGATGGATTTGCAATAGCAAGAAAATACAGTGTTATAGGAAGAGCAGTGTCTTCAGTAAGACCTGTTGCTGAAGCACACAGGAGCTGAAATTCATTCTGACCTTCAAAAGAATATTTTATCGGAATTTGAGGTTTCTGCCTATGCCACCACTCTCTCATGCTTCACTGGAATTGAGCTCTCCTTACCAGATTAAGTAGAGGAAAGAGATGATGGATACTTTTTTTTATTAACTTTTAACTTATCTTACTGTGCACAGGACAGAGAAATGGACTATCAGCAAAGCTCCAGGGACAACTTGCTTTTCATGGAGGACTGCAAAGACCTTGAGAACTTGGAGTCTTTTACAGATGTCCTGGACAAAGAAGCTGCTTTCACCTCCAAGTGGGAGCAGTGGGATACCTACTGTGAAGACCTAACTAAGTACACTAAATTAACCAGCTGTGACATCTGGGGAACAAAAGAGGTGGATTACCTGGGCCTTGATGACTTTTCAAGCCCATACCAAGATGAAGAGGTGATAAGCAAAACACCCACACTGGCTCAGCTGAACAGCGAGGACTCCCAGCCTGTCTCAGATTCACTCTATTACCCTGATTTGCTCTTTAGTGTAAAACAAAACCCTTTAAACTCTTTGTTACCTGGCAAAAAGATGGCGAGCAGAGCAGCGGCGCCGGTCTGCTCCTCCAAGAACGTTCAGGCCGAGGCCGCGCTGTCGGACTGTGCCCAGAAGGCCAGCAAGCCTGGCAGCCAGCCTGCTTCCAGTACACAGATCATGGCCAAGACCAACGTGTACAGCAGTGAGAAGGTGAACATTCACGTGGAATGTAAAGACTATGTTAAAAAAGCAAAAGTAAAGATCAACCCCTTGCCGCAGAGCAGGCCCGTGCCGAGCCAGGCGCACGCTGACGCAGCCAAGGAAAACACCTGCTACTGTGGGGCTGTAGCAAAGAGACAAGAGAGGAAAGGACTCGAGTCCCCCCATGGTCACAGTACAACTCCTGGTTTGCCTTTTAAAGAGACTCAAGAGCTGCTCCTCAGCCCTCCCCAGGAGAGCCCAGGGCTGGCCGTGGGGGAGAGCAGCCTTTCCGCCAGCGCGTCCGTGTCCGACTCCTCGCAGAAGAAGGAAGAGCACAATTATTCTCTTTTTGTAACAGACACTTTGGGTGAGCAGTCAATCAAAGTGGAGCCTGAGGAAGAGGAGGAGGATGAGGATGATATTGAAGATGAGGACCACGATGAAGGCTTTGGCAGTGAGCACGAGCTGTCTGAGAACGACGATGAGGAGGAAGATTACGAGGACGATAAGGATGACGACATCAGCGATACCTTCTCAGAACCAGGTACCAGCATGGTTTGCCTTTGGTAACGTGGGGGTTGATGGGTTTGTCCTCTGAGTGGGAAGGAAAGCTCCTGAACTCCTGGTAGTTACAGATGAGCAGCACTGATCTGCAGTTGTGAAATCTCCTCCCACGTTTTCTAAGTGCTTTGCAAAATGCAATTTATTCAAAGTATGCAAAGTCTCTGCTGCCCCGTTTCATGAAAAACTGCATAAAGTGTGGTTGTGCAACAAAAATAATAAGTACAGGAAGACCAGCTGCAGCATGAGGTTTGAGCAGCTGCCTGAAGTGTGGCTTTCTTTTTTATTGTAGCTCTCTGGTAGGGTGTGCAGAGCTTCCTCGCACTTCTTGTATCTCTGAATTTATCCAGAGTTGGATCTGTCAGGATGAAATCACATCCTGAGTGCAATGACTTCATAATTATTTAAGCCCTATTTTCAGGTACAGCTTTTCCACAGAATCCAAAGAATAACTGAAATTAATAGAAAAAATTTCTAGGTGGTTTTCAGCAGTCACAGTGGAGCTTCAGAGGATACTGAATTCCTTTCTCCTACCTTTAAAAATGGAGTTCTAAGAGCAGGAATAAGAGCTAACCTTCACCTAGAAGGTAACAATACAGTAACATTGTAAAAATAAAACCTGCACAGGATTGTAACCAAGTATTAATTTGACTTCAGAAAGTATTACAATATTCAAATCTTATAAATGCCCTGTAGTAGAGAATAAGAATTAAGGTATTCAGATATTTGGCAATATGAAACTTCAGGGGAATAAAGCAGCTGAAATTTTTCCTTGTTGAGAACAGCAGCTTCCCTAAAGCTTGTCAGTGTTTGTCATAATGAACTCTCAGATGAAATTATTTTCTAATTAGATTTCCTGTGTTGGCATTAAGCTCGTTAAGCATTCTGCCCTTTATGCTACTTTCACATGCACACAACACATTTTTATTAACATTTTGAAGCTTCTTCCTCCCTTCTGGAGTGAACTCCCTCTGCTTTCTGGGGCCCTGAGCAGCTGTTCCAGCTCTGCAGCCCATGGGGGATGCGCTGCACTGGGAGCCTGGGATCCCTGAAAAAGAGAGCTTGTGTTAAATGCTGTGGGTGGAATGAATTAATTACTGATTTTACTGACCAGCAATCCACATTCTGCAGCAGTAGCTGAAGATCTGGGCTTATCCAGGCTTCCATGAATGAAGCCTAAAACCATTCACCTCAAATGTAGCGATATTAAAAAAATTATCATAAATTTTGTCTGGTTTAGGGTATATATCCAGGTATTCTATTTATGTCACTCTTGTATTTTGTGTTGCTTTTTTACCTCTAAAGGTAAATACTATGGGTAAAGTATCTAAAAATAGGCACAGCACAGAAAAATTAAACCTTCCTCAGGTCTGAAAGCAAAATCAGTTTGTATTTTGAGTGAGGATATCATTTACTGAAAGGACAAAAATCTGCTAGTTATTGCTGACCCTTTAATGTTTTTTTATACATCATTTGTTTTTGGTTATTCTTTATGTATGCTTTTAGAGTGAATTAAATGCTTTCTTCAGGTGTTATCTGAGGAAATATTTAGATATAGTGAAGGAGAAACAGATAAAAATGTGACTGGCAAGTTTGGACAACAGTGTTTTTATTATCACCATGACACAGATTTAGCAATTTTGGTCCCCAGCAAAGGTAGTTTATTATGGGAATTACCAGCCCAGGCCTTTTCTAGCATTATATGTGGTGGTTTTGCTATTACTGAGTTTATTTTTCGTATCTCATTTAGTAGAAAGACTTCTAAATGACTTTTCCTGCCATTGAGTAGTCGGGAGATTCCAGAAAATGGGAAATGCAGCAATTTATTCCATTGTCAGTAGCACTGGAGATGAAATGAGTGAAAAAGTGCTCCCAGAGACACAGATTGTTTTAAGAAGCTGCATTAGGTCAGTCTGAGCACCTGGAGCATCAGCTGGGGGAAAAACCCTGGGATTGATTTGAAGCCTCTGTGGTGAAGTGGTGAAGAGGAGGAGTTCTCTGGGGTTGTTTCAGTGGGGCTATTTTTGGGTTTCACCTGGTGAGATGCAGGAGTCACGTTCCCTGTTCTGCTTCATTTAACCCTGGTGAATTAAACCCGAAACCACAGGGAGGGATGTGCAGCAGCACTTTTAGGAGGGGGTTGTGAAAGGCTGCAGAGTTAAACACAAGAACCCTTTCAGATTTCTTAGAAGCTTGCCCTGCTGTGTGATCTTTGCTAAGAGGAGGAATGAATCCAGTGCAGAGCAGCTGAACAAGTTTGTGTGTTAGGTCAGGACACTGCACTGGGTTATTTTATGTAACTTTATAATGGCAGCAGGTCAGTGTTGGGCTTGCAAGGCAGGATGTATTAAGTCAATGTAATTGGAGTTGCTAACTTAATTACAGTTTGAATAAGCAAACAGGAAGTCCTGATTTTAACCTTGTTGTACATTTGTACCCTTCAGCTTTTACAGAGATTTGTTTTCATTGGTTGGATTAATTCTGTGTTGTCATGAAGATGGGTTCAATTTATGTATTTCTGTAGAATGAGTTACATAGTTTTTTTTAGGTGGAAAGTCAGTGGGCTTTTTGAGTGCATTTTGATACTTATGTCAAACAGCATTTGAGTAAAATGGAGCTACAGTTACAAATATTTATGGTATTTGAAACTGTATTTAATGTAGATTGTCAATACTTTTGGCTATACAGCACAAATGTTTTAAAAAGCTTGTTTCATTGTTTGCTTTGCCTTTAAAATCCTGCCTTTCCAACAAACCAGAGAACCCAAGTAAGTGAATTGATGAAATTGTGAGAAACAGAACTTCAGGATGCATTTCATCTTTCTGCATACCTGACTTCTATTCGTGTTTTGGGTTATGATGTGAGAGTCAAACCAAAGCAAGAAAGTTTGTTTTTCCTCTTTCAACTGCTTTTTCAAGTGCAAACAGACTAATTGAATGGACTGTTTTAAAAGGAAGAAAGTGTTCTTTGTGCTGCTGGAAGATGAAGCAGAGCTGAAGCATATGGGGTCAAGGCTTGCTAAGCCTGCAGTCCATGCATGTGTGGCTTTTCCTTTAGCTCCATCACAGTATGTGATGTTTAGAAATGTTCCTTTTTGGAGTAAATGTAAACTAATATTTAGCATTTTAGCACAAAAGGTCGTGCAGTGGTTTGAGATTTTTTTTTACCTTAGTATAGATTATTTTCTAAAGCATATCTGGGGTTTGAAAACCTGTGGTTTGGGTTTATATAGTTAGGGTAAATATTTTTGTGATGTGAGCAAGTGGCATCACAATTTCCATGTCCTTCATGAGTAATTCATGATATCAAGTGCATCATAATTGACCTCTAAAATACTGTACAGCTTTACTGAGGGTCATTTCTTCCCATCCTACTAAAGAGGAGGAAGAGGTTGAACAGTGGGTCCAGATCCCTCCAGCTTAGATGGTCCTTTGGTCACTGTCCTGATAACAGAGTCCCTTTCCCCAGCCTAGGAGGGATCAGTGCTTGGATTTATTCCCTGCAGGTCTTTGGAGCCAAGGAGTGGCAGGAGTTGGATTCGATCCTGTGGGCTTCTTCCAACTCAGAGTGTTCTATAACTGAATCATTTTTTCTTTATTGTCTTTTGCTAATCCACCTTTATTTAATCTGCTTCTCTTTCCATGCTTTTTGTCAAATGTGGAGGTGAGTTAGGATTGTGTTCCTGCCAATTCATGAAGGAAATTGTCAGGATGGGTGAACATGGTCCAACATCTGCTGTCTGTACTTGGCACTGCTGGGATTGTGGGGGACTACAGCTTAGGGGGTCAGAGAACATAAAGGGACTTTAAATGCATAAATAATTTTGGTTTTTTTTTCAACTAATGAAAAATGAGTCCAGTGGCTCACTGTCTACCCTGGACTTCAGGCAAGTACCCAGGAGCAGTTGATGCTGGGAACCAAGTGTTAGATAATGCAAAACAGAGCTGGCTGTGGTTTTGCTCTCAACTTGAATCCTCAGTTTGCTGCTAAAGGGCTACAAACAATTCTGTCACCAGCATATAAACAACCCCCTGCATCCTTTTAGGGTATGAAAACGATTCTGTGGAGGATTTAAAAGAAATGACTGCAATATCCTCTCGGAAAAGAGGCAAGCGAAGATACTTCTGGGAGTACAGCGAGCAGCTGACGCCGTCCCAGCAGGAGAGGATGCTGAGGCCATCCGAGTGGGACAGGGACACCCTGCCCAGCAACATGTACCAGAAGAATGGGCTCCACCATGGTAAGAAATCCTCAGCCTGGTCACAAATGGCTGTCTGCTCCTCGTGACACCTTCAGCAGCCAAAATCCCCTCCTTGCAAGTGCTGAGAAGTTGTGTTTTGACTATGAAAACTCGAGCACTGTAAGTCTGTTACTCTGCAGTGCCCAGGGAAGGCACAGTGAGCACACAGTAGGGACTTTCAGTGTGGTTTCCTCCAGAGGAGTGTGGATGAATTGAGAATTGTGACTTCCAAGGGCTCTCAGTGGAAACCCCAAGAGTTCAAAGCTTTCTCAGTGGGATACTGTAAATATTGGATGGTGACTTGACAGATGTTTGCTGCTTGTGGCTGTTCCTGCCAGCGCTGCCTGTGTTAGCAGGAGGCTGGGAGGGCTCTGGGGTGCCCAGTTCAGGGGACTGGTATGAGCTGAGGACAAGCACTAAGGCACAACTGTCTCTCTCTGCTCCTCCCTCCTTGTTTTCCCCCTGTGAATGCAGCACAGTGAAGCAGTTACTCCTCTGGGAATAAACTATTTCCTTAAGATGCCCTCTTAGAAACTTAAACTAGTTGCTCTAATAACTGATTTATTCCCAGTGAGCAATTTCTGCACCACAAACATGATTAACATCACCCAAAACAAACCACTTTTAGGGGTATTTTTGTTTTCTTCTCACAGGACCTCTTTTAGGCTGTTCCATTTGATTTTTGGCTTTGAAGAAGCAATTTAAACCAACTTCCCTGGTTATAAGGTTAATGTTCCCTTAGAGTTGAAAATTACTGCCTTTAACATGGCAATTGGCCTTCTCTTAAATCAGAAGGTTTTTTTGTTGTTGTTGCTGTTACCTGTAGATTTATTCAGGGAAGAAAGCATTTCTTTCTTCAGATGTCCTTAGTTTTTAAAAGCTTCTTTATCCTGTAGTGAAATATCAGTACCTAAAGTCCCTGTCACTGCTCTTTCTCATGATGGAGCTCTGAGCCTAGTCTAGTGGAAGGTGTCCTTGCCCATGGCAAGGGGGAGAAAAAGAAGAGTTTAAGGTCCCTTCCAACCCAAACTATTCTGTGATTCCATTATTTTATATTTGTTATCCAACACCAAATAACCAAACATGCTCCGAGGACTCAAACCTACCAGACACTTGGCCACTTGACTTTTAAGTCAAGTGCAAAACCAGGCCTTAAATAGCTTAAAATACATATAATAAAAGGGATTAACTGGCATTTATGTGGATCATTTCATCTCAGCATTGCTGAAGATTTTTTCAACACCAGGCCACAGGACTCTTTCTTAAAACAGGACTTTGACAATAAGATTATTTAGGAGTTAATCCACTGGAGTGTGCAGGAGGATATTTTGGCTGCATATGTGTTAACAGGTTTACAGCTGGAGCAAAACAACAGGGTTTGAACTTGTGACATACATTTTTCAGCAGAGTTGTGTGTATGCTCTCTGTCACATCCAGTGGCCTTGCCAGCAGTATTTGCTCTTATCTGATCTGGATAGAATATGAATTGTACAAAGCTCTTTATGTGGAAATGCTCTTTCTATTGTGAGAGGCCGCAGGGATCACCTGATTCCGGCCCATTCTTCTGTAATGAACAAAGGAACTGAAACTGCACCCAAAAAAATGCCTATTTTAGAGTGTTTTCTCACAGGTTTGTGTATGTATTATGTCACTTCCCTACCCATTTTTCTGCATGTTTAAAACAGGAAAATATGCAGCAAAGAAGTCACGGAGGACTGATGTAGAAGACCTGACACCCAACCCCAGAAAACTCCTCCAGATTGGTAATGAGCTGAGGAAGCTGAATAAGGTGATCAGTGACCTGACACCTGTCAGTGAACTTCCCTTGACTGCCAGACCCAGGTCAAGGAAAGAAAAGAACAAGTTGGCTTCCAGGTATGCATTGGGTAAAGCTGCAGGGATGAGAAAATTTGGATTGCTACAAGTAAATGATAAAGATCTAAACAATTTTTAGTAGTTTAGCCTAAAGAAATTCTGTTTCATGTGGCAGCTCCTGCAATGGGAATGGCAGTTTTTCAAATGGGAATTACCAGTTTGTCAAATGGGAGTTACCAGTTTATTAAAAAGGAGAGCAGCTGGCATCCTGGGAGCTGTGGTTTGCCTGTTTCCTAGATAAGGATGTGTTTCCACTGGAATTGGCTCCCTTAGCTGTGGGGAAAACAGCTGGGACAGTGGCAAATTCCACAAGTGTCAAATGTGAGCAGATGCAGGTAGCAGAGAGTTTCAGTGCAGGTGAGTAAGGATGGTTGAGTTTGTGCATCACAGCTCTGGGAGGGTTGGTTGATGAGTTCATGTGGCTCTTACTGCTCTGGAATTTCTGGTAGTGCTCTAATTCTTCCTCTCTTCTTGCCATAGGGCTTGTAGACTAAAAAAGAAAGCCCAGTATGAAGCCAATAAAGTTAAACTCTGGGGTCTCAACACAGAATATGGTAAATACAACTCTTCACATCTTAATTTTCCTTCTGTTTGGGCAAGTCTGTGTTTTGCACCGTGATGTAACTTGGGTCATAGAGAAAAGAGTTGGTACAAACCCAGCAATTCTGTTCTACAAAACCAGCCCATTGAATAAAGTGAATGTAAATTGGATTACCTGCAATGTTGAGCTACTTTGCAGGTGTAAATTCTGTAAATGTATGCATGTGCTGTAAATATTATTGAAAATATTGGTAATATTTGATGTAAACTATTGCATTCAATTTTACAGTAAGTGTGATGTGACATCTTTGACACAGTGTGTGGGTAACTGTGAATCCCTTCCAGGAGAATGTGATGTAAAGCTAATCCTTTTTTTTTTTTTTTTTCAGATAATTTACTCTTTGTCATCAACTCCATTAAACAAGAAATAGTTAATCGGGTGCAGGTACCTAAAGATGACAGAGGAATCAATATGGAGCAAAAGTTAAACATACTTATTAAAGACACTCTTGGTAAGCCATGAACTTTCTGTATTCACCTGGGTATGAAGATACAGAATCACGAATACCCTGAGGAGCACCAAAGCTCATCCCATTCCACCAGAGACACCTTCCAGTATCCCAGGTGGCTCCAAGTCCCATCCTGCCTGGCCTTGGACACTGCCAGGGATCCAGGGGCAGCCACAGCTTCTCTGGGCACCCTGTGCCAGGGCCTGCCCACCCTCAAAGTGAACAGTTCCTTCCCAATATCCCATCTAACCCTAAAAATTCTCTCTCCATCTTGCTGTGTTATTCAGGCACTGTGAGGCCACAATGAGGTCACTCCAAAGCTTCTCCTCTCCAGGCTGAACAATCTCAATTCTCCCAGCCCTCTGATCATCCTGGTGCCTTCTCTGGGCTATATTTCTATATAAATTTCTATATTTGATTGTAAATGATTTCTGATCTAGAGAAACAAATGAACCCTTTCCTGATTCCGTTTGTCCCAACCAAAGTGTCCCCTGGCTTTGTGTCACCTGTAGTGATGCCTTGGGAAGGCTGGCCTAGAACAGAGGCTGGACAGAGCTAAAGAATAAAGCAGGGATTTATTAAAAGGATCTCCTCCATGGATGCACCTTGGGCAGCACAAGAGTTAAGCCAGGGCTGCACCCAAGATGAATCAAAATGGTCCCAAATATGAATGACTGGTCATGAGATCTCACTTTTATAAGTTCTGCTCCATTTGCATATTGGAGTTAATTGCCCAATTATAGCTTTAGCTTATGAAGTCCCATCCTGCTTGTTTTTCTCTTTCCAGTCCTTGTTGTTTGTGCTCTTGGGCTGAGATTTGGATCATTTGTCCTTGGTGCCCAGCTGGAGCAGGAATTGTTTTGTCTCTGCTCTGTGCAGAGAGCTCAGCATTCCCTGAAGTGAGTCCCAGACCCACACACTAAAGCAGCACGGAATGTGAAAATATAAAAACTCAAAGCTGAGGCATCAGTAGGAATGTGCCATGAGCAGTGACCTGAGAGCAGCTTCTCTTCCCTCCCTTTCAGGACTTCCTGTAGCTGGGCAGACGTCGGAGTTTGTGAACCAGGTGCTGGAGAAGACAGCGGAGGGCGACCCCACGGGCGGCCTCGTGGGGCTCCGGATACCGATGGCCAAGGTTTAGGTCAGGACTGGAGCTGCTCTGCACGTTCTGCCTGTGCTGCCGAGTTCCTCCTTGTAAATGGCATTCTGGTCTGCATGTCAGCTTAGCATTCTGTAAACACTCACCTGTAGGTTCCATTGCTTTCAATAACAGTGTAGGACAAGAAATCACGGCGTGGTAGGAAATGCCGCAGAGCATTTTTGGACCATAAACCGGATAATTTCAAAGCTGCTTCAAGCTCAAGGGCAGAAATGAGAGTTCTCTTTCAAATGATCTAGGACCAGAATATATCACTTTTGTTTTCGAAGCAAAAACATGGGTTTGCTAGAGAAAATATTTTAGCATTTGCCATTGTGACAGGTTTATGGTCCAAGTGAAGTAAGAGGAAGCATTTTTTTTGGTGAAGCTGTCAATGTAGGGAGTTTTTTGTTATTTTTTTAATTTTATTTTTAAATAATTGGATTTTCTTTTCTTGTTCTTAAAAAAAAACCAGTAAGCTTTCTTTGCAACCATTAACTTGTACATAGCACACGCAGCATTAGAGCTAGTGTGCCATATAAGACTTTAATTTTCTGAGCTTAATAGAGTATTTAAATGTCTGTGCAAGCAAGAGAAAAAAAAAGTATATTCTTTGTGCCTTGTATTTTGTGGGAAGAGCTATCAGTATAAGCTGGTAAAGTTTTGTATGAAGAAAACCCTGAGGGGCAAAACCGAGCTGTATAGATGGCGAGATTTTAGGTTTTAATGTATTTGTTCCAGCTCTTAAAAATTTTTGAATGTATATAGGAATATGTTGAAAATGTAGATATATGCCACAGAGTCTATGTATTGTATAAAAGATGGCTCTAGAAAACTCAATTTCGGTACTTTGGCCGGAAGAAAACAAATACTTGCACATTAATGCGATTGTTTATTTTTGTACCAAAGACAAATGCAACTGATATGGCGAACTGCCAGTCTAAGTAAAGTTTTGCACAGCTTATATGATACTGTACTGAATGTAAAAACAAAAGAAAAAAAGAAAAAAAATTAAAGGTCAGGGTTAGGGATCTTACTGAACTGTGAATTTTTTTGTTTGGGTCCAATTATCTACAGAAGGAGCATTCATACATAACAATATTATTTTGCTGTTCTTGTAGTTCGCTTCCATGGTAGATAAGTTGGTGGCCGTCTTGGAGTCTTTAAATCTTTTTTCTCTGCACTTACTGTAGGAGATTTTAATATATTTGGATTTTAGTAAGCTATTGGTAAAATAGTTTTCGACTTTGAGAATTTAAAAAAAAAAAGTATTTAGCTTGTTGTAGTATACTTCCACCAAACAACCAAAATAAAATTATTTTTATTGTAAGGTGTATATATGTAAAGAGAAAAAAAAAAAAGAGCTACAAATATCTAATTCCTTAGTTGCCACTTTTCCAGTTGATGTATTATTATGCATGTGATGTTTCCAAGGATCAACACAGGCTTCAAACAAAAGAAAAAAAAAATTTATAGACTTTTATATTTTTGTACAGGTATTTCGAAACTAGCTTCTTCAGACTTATATGTGACTTATTCTTGTTAATTCAGTAGTTTCTATGATTGAAGAATATTAACACAAAGTTCTTATTTGCTCTTCTGCTAATAAGAGTTGGCTTTGTAGTCAGTGTTAACGTACAGATTAAAAGCTTTAGCCTTTGATGAGAAAGTCCTTTATCTCAAGGCAAGATCATTCTCTGGTTTCATGGACCCCCCCCCTCTTTTCCTCCCTGTTCTTTCTCTCCCTATTTAAAGATGACAAAACACTGTTTACTGAAAATAGAAATACCAAATATTTTCAAATGTAGCTGCTGAAAAAAAAGAATGCAAAAGTCCATGAAGGCTTTTTCCCCACTCCCTTTGGGGAACTTCTCCACTTTGTTCCTAGTTTGTCTGAGTTTGTTTGTACTGTGATTCCTTTTTGTTTATAAGTAGATTATTTTTATATCCGAGCTTGTACTATAAGAGAAAAAAGCCTGAATCGGTAACAGTGCAGGAGGAGTGGCTGGTGAAAGTGGTGGCCCTGCCACACTCACACCTTCCTTTGCACCTAAATATTTTGGAAGACTCAAAAGGGAGGAGGAGGCCAAAATACCACTACTGAGCTGTACAGAAAATCCTTCCTACAAGAGACTGAACAAATACCCGGGGCAATTTAGGCAAAACTTTGTAAATCCACTTAAGGCTTGCAAAATCTGAGTGGAATGTGGGTGTTTTTCTTTGTGGTGGTGGTGTTTAGGTGAGGTGAGAGTTGGCTGCTGCTTTCCACAGTGGGTCTGGTGTATTCCTCTTGTCCTCGTGGAGCTGCCCAGGGCCCCAGAAACCCCGAGAGAGAGAGGGAATGTGTCCTGTGAGGTGCAGGCTGTGCCTGAGCAGGGCTGGCACACAGAGCTTGTCCCTGTGCTCCATCCAAACCCTGCAGGCGAGGCAGCATCTGAGCATTGAGAGAGAGCAGTTTCAAATCAGGTAAAAACTTCTGGGACAAATTCAACTGACAAGGCATTTAAAAGCCCCCCACTTTTTTTGCTGCCTGGGAATCCTGGGCAACACACAACTTTATAGCTTTTTATTTTTGTCTGAAAACCAGACTATGATTTTGGTCTCGCATTTCAAAGTAGACTTTGAATCTTTAGTGAGTTCCATACCCTTGCATTTCAGTGTTTCCTATGTATTATTTTAAGTTAAAGCTTTGAAATAGTTGAGCTTTTTAATGTTGACACTTTATTTTGTAACTATTTATATGTATGTATATCTTAGAAAAGCACTTTGTTAAAAAAAAAAAAGAGGAAAAAGAAAAAAAAAAAAAAAGAAACTGCGTTTTATATGATTCCTGCCACTTGCTGCTAACTCTGGGCTGGTCAGAATGCTGCAGCGATACTTGAGATAAATAAAACCTGGCAGTAAAATGTAGAGTAAAGATAAGACCTTTTGCTGGTTTAACTTTATCATAAAGGTGACATAGGCAAGCTGTGCAGCTTTACATTTTAACCAGGGGACTCTGTGGCATTTAAACCGTCTAGAAATGGTTGTACTTTAATGCCAGTAACAATCTGCTTCCTCTAGTGTCATTAAAATATATACATTTAGTGTATACTTATCACAAACAAAAATCTTATAAGGGTATAAAAACCAACAAATGTACATGTTCTGTTTTTTGGCAATTGTGGCATGCATTTTGGGGTGATCTTTAGAGAAGACCATTTTCTAAAGATTTTCAGTGTTCATACATAGTATGTGGATCTTAACGAAGTCCTGGTTTGTTTTTTTTTTGTTTGTTTTTGAGTGTAGGCATTGTGAATATTCACTTTTAATCCTATATCCAAAAACAATGATCTATTTTTTGATTTAATACAACCAGAAAGCTCTTCCTTTTTCTGATACACTGGATTCTCTAGGATTTGTTTCCATATTAAAAGCATGCTGTCATAACTGCTCTTGTCGAGATCTCGTCAGTCTGAACGTAGGTGCCACACTTGGAATCGATGGGCTGCTTGTTCTGCTGTACCATGTATGACCCCCGTCCTTCCCCTCCCTTCATGACAGATGATGATGTGGCTTTATATTGTGCCTTACTTGTACATCTAGAACTAAGTGTTTTTCATTCCCTCTGAACTCGTCAAAGCTTCTGAGGTGGAATCAGAGCTGATTGAAGCGTGCTGGAGCGAGTGCGGACAGGGCTGATTTCAGTTTCTCTCACCAGTCCTTTTGTATTTCTATGGAAGACCAGTTTTTGAATGGCCTTGCAAAACGTGGGGGTGCTCCTGAAGGGTGTTTTTAAACCCAAAACCCCTTTTGCTAATGCTTACTTTTATGGTTTATTGAACACATTTACTGATATTGGGTGAGTACTTTATGTTTTTTGGGATGAGAGAGACTTACTACTAAAGCTATGTTTACGTGTGGATGGGCTGGATTTTCTTATCATACCAGTTGAAATCATTGTGATTTAATAAAGTAGTATGGCTGTAAAGCTGATGTGAGAGTCACGCTCAGCTGTGTTCAGTTCCTAATTTATAGATTGACTTTTTTCCATACTAAGAGGGCCAGGGAAAAGTTGGGGGTTTTTTTTAAAAAAAGCAAACAAAAAACCAACCTAAAATGGATGAAAGGTCTTTTAACTAACCTAAAAGCAAACAAACACTTTGGAAATGTAGAGGTGTCAGTTTAAAATTTATTTTTAAAAGACAGCCCCCAATATTTATCTAATATTTGCCTTCATTTAATAAAACAACTTATTCACAGCTATAAATACTGGATGTGCTTTTCCATAAATCATTTAAACATAGCTTTTTTTTTTTTTTTTAAGAAGCTCTGAAGGGTTTTATTGGGAGAATTTCCAAGGGTTGTATCCAAGCTGCCTCCAGCAGAAATAGCAAATGCAGTCCTGTTCCTCAAACGTGCTTGCTCGTCTTCCTGAAATTCTGCTGAGGCACAACCCAGTTCTGGACCGTGAATGTCAGGATCTGTATTTGGCCTTGAGACCCGAGTTTCAAGAGTGCATCTAAGCATGATTTGGTTTTCCTTTGAAGTTGGAGGCTTCCGTTGGAATCACCTAGTGGAGTGTGCTGCTAGATGTGGTCTTGGCTTGTTGACACAGCCTTGCACACAGCTGAGGTTTATTTTGTTTACCCCAGGGATCGTGTGAAGTACATTTCAAACAGTTGCTGCCTCAGTGACTGATCCTTCTTGTAACTGTATTAAGGGCATTAGTCTGTTGAGAAAACACCACTCTTGAATATCTCCCAATGTCGGTTGGGATTCTTCGATGTCATTAATCAAAGATGGCACTTTCAGGCTGTATCTTCTTTGCAGCAAACAAAAATCTCTGTCTTTCTACAACTTGCATTTCACAATATGCCATGTTTTCCCTCCAGTGCTTCGAGAAGGTGTCTTTGCACTCTGGATATAATCCTCAGCCTCTTAGACATCCATGAACTTCCATGGGAGCAAATACTGACTCTTAATTTATTGTTTTTTAACGAGCTGTGGAGCTAAAAGTGGAACCAGAGCTCTTTGAAGCCACACTTGCAATTTTTTGTTTCCCCCATTAAAAAAAAAAAATTCCAAGCTTTTTAGATATTATCATTGTTCAGAGTTTTTCTGGAGTTTAAAGCAATTTTTAGCTGAGTATATTTAAAGTCAAATTGGGTGACTTAACTACTACTGTAAGGAAAACATACAGATTAGATTTAGTATTGGGAAAAGCACATCCCACCCTATCAAAATCTGATTAGTAAACAGAACCTAGTGAGAAAATTTAATTTTAATTTCTCTTGTAATGACGGATATTCATGCATTCTGATTGGAATCATCTATCTTCCTGGAATATTATATATCCAAGCAAAACTTCTTGCTCAGTATTTGTAGTTGGGTGAACTCTTAAGGCTGATGGCACATGAAGATGCAAAAAAAAAAAAAAAAAGGCATTTTAAACAAAACATGGCATCCTGTTCTGCCTATGCTTGGGGTCATGATTGTAATGCTGTCCTTGATATTCTATAATCAACTTCCAACTGGAGCTCAGTAAAACATACTGAAAGTCTTGTCTCTGTTAGAAAATAAATTTACCTTGTTCAAAGCATGATCTGTTAAGAGTTGCAATGTTAAATGTTGGTTAATAGTTGTGCAGTTTTATTTTTTTGAAAAGAGGCACAATTAAACTATTGACTTTGTTTACTCTGTCACCCTTGATCCCTAGCACTTCTATTCAGATACAAATTCATCAATGTATGCAACATCCTTTGTAATTTAAAATAAAAATTGTGGAGGAAATACTGTCTCCAATCATTGTGTGTGTGGAATGATAGGGAGTGGCTTCTGCTGCCTTGAACTAAGTCCTCAGTTTCCTGGTATTTCCAGGAACTTTGCTTTGGAATGGATGACAGGTGGGTAAGGAAATGTCTGGTTTTTCCTTCCTCGTGCTCAGAGCTGCCTGGCAGCACTGCTGGGTCGCCGTGGGACACCTGGAGAAGCCGGGTTGGTGCCTGGGGAAGCTGCTCCTGCAGTCCCGTGGGTCTGGGGGCAGCAGGGGAAGGACTCGGCACTGCTGTGGTAAGCACATTTCTGCTGTACACCTCTCTGAAAAATCCTGAGAGGGACAGAAAGGTGCTTACCACCACACCTGCTGCTCATTCCGGGGGTGCAGAGCTCCTGTTCCCCACCCTGCTCCTGGACCAGAGTCAGCCGGGCCTGCCCAGGAACCCCGGGAGGCTCTTGGATGTAAAGCTGGAACTTCTCCAGGGGAATCTTCTGGCTCTGCACAGCTCCTGCCAGGAGGGGACAGCCGGGGGGGTTCGGGCTCTGCTTCAGGGAACAGGGACAGGAGGAGAGGGGCAGACTCAGGGTGGGCATCAGCAGGAATCTCCCCATGGAAAGGGGCTCAGCACTGGAACTGCCCAGGGAGGTTTGGATCCCCATCCCTGGGGTGTCCCAGGAAGGGCTGGAGGTGGCACTCGGTGCTCTGGGCTGGGGACAAGGTGGGGATCACAGCTTGGACTGGGAGGTGTTTTATAACCTCGGTGATCCCGGAATTCTGCTGTTCATCCGTCCCCGCGGAGCATTCGATGGGATGGGATGGGATGGGATGGGATGGGATGGGTTCGGATGGGTTCGGTTCGGTTCGGATGGGTTCGGTTCTGTTCGGATGGGTTCGGTTCGGATGGGATCGGATCGGATCGGTTCGGTTCGGATGGGATCGGATCGGATCGGTTCGGTTCGGACCGCCCGGCCCGGCCCCGCCGCGTCCCCTCCGCCCGCGCGTCCCCGCCCGCCGCCCGCAGGGGGCGCCCGGCCCCGCCCGGCACCGCCCGGCCCGCCCGGCCCTGCCAAGATGGCGGCGGTGCCGGTGCCGCTGCGGGTCTGCCACCAGGAGATCGTCAAGTTCGACCTGGAGATCAAAGCGGCCGTGCAGGTACCGCCGGCAGCGCCGGGACACGCCGGCGGGGCCGCGGGGCGAGCCGGGCCCGCGCTGAGCGCGCCGCTGTGTTCCAGGACATCCGGGACTGCCCGGGGCCGCTCGGCGCCCTCACGGAGCTCAACGCCGCCGTGAAGGAGAAGTTCCGGCGCCTCCGCGGCCGCATCCAGGTGAGGGGCCCGGCCGGGCTGCTGAGGGCTGCGGCTCAGGGCTGGAGCATCCCGGCTGTGCGTTCCTGCCGGGCTGTGGGGGATGCCGGCCTCGGGGCTCCCGGCTGAGATCTGGGGAGCCGCAGGCCTGGATTGGGGTTATCAGATAAATCTGCTCCGAATCCGCTCCGGGGCTGGGCTGTGCGGGTGGCCGGTGAGCTCCTGGTGTTTGTGCTCTCCGCCGAAGGAGCTGGAGCAGATGGCGAAGGAGCAGGACAAGGAGTCGGAGAAACAAGCCTTGCTGCGGGAGGTGGAGAGCCACAAGAAGCAAATGCTCAGGTGGGTCTGGCGGCTGCGGCTGTTCCCCGGAGCCTGGCTGGCTTCGGTGCAGCCTCTCTCCGAGTCTGGAAGCACACACACACTGACACGTGTTCTGTCCCAGACCAGGGGGTCAGGCACAGAACGGGTATGACTAACTCCCTTAGGGACAGAAAGGGCATAACTAACTCCCTTAGGGACAGAAAGGGCATAACTAACTCCCTTAGGGACAGAAAGGGCATAACTAACTCTCTTAGGGACAGAAAGGGCATAACTAACTCTCTTAGGGACAGAAAGGGCATAACTAACTCCCTTAGGGACAGAAAAGGTAAAACTAACTCCCTGAGAGACAGAAAGGGTATAACTAACTCCCTTAGGGACAGAAATTGTATAACTAACTCCCTTCTCCTGCCCTGACTTCCTAACTCTGCTCTGTCCCTTTGAGCTCAAAGAAGGTGGCTGTCTAGCTGGCAGTTTTCTCCTTCTCTTGGTTTTTAAATGCTACGCTGAGGAGAGGGAATGTCAGGATAGAATGTTTTTGTTGTGTGTAGGAATGCACAGAAAGTGAGCGGCTGAGGGAGCTGGAGAGGGGCTCAGCCTGGAGAAAAGGAGGCTCAGGGGGGCTCTTCTGGCTCTGCACAGCTCCTGACAGGAGGGGACAGCTGGGTGGCATCCAGGATGAGAGGGAACAGCCTCAGGCTGGGCCAGGGCAGGCTCGGGGTGGACATCAACAGGAATTTCCCCATGGAAAGGAGCTCAGGCACTGGAACTGCCCAGGGAGGTTTGGATCCCCATCCCTGGGGTGTCCCAGAAGGGCTGGAGGTGGCACTCGGTGCTCTGGGCTGGGGACAAGGTGGGGATTGGTCACAGCTGGGACTTGATGATGTTGGAAGTATTTTCCAGCCCAAGTATTTTTTGGATTCTGAGGGCCCTTGCACCACTTACATTGTGAAAACTGTCTGTGCTTGCAAGGTGTTCCCATCACATTACAACACTCTGCTTTTGTGATTTCAGCAACCAGGCAGCCTGGAGAAAGGCAAATCTGGCCTGCAAAATTGCTATTGACAACTCTGAGAAAGATCAGCTGCTGCAGGGACGAGACATCTTAAGACAAAGGTATTGGACTGTCCCACTGTACTATGGGACTTATGCAGTGTGTCCTATATTCAAACTGGACATGAGTGTGTGCAGGCTGTGTATTGTATTGAAAGCAGCAGCTGGGATATTCAGGATGATTAAATGGGTTTGTGTTGGTGCTCCCAGAATGGAGTTACACAGTCCTGAGTGAGCAAGTGGTGAAGTACAGGCCCCTGTGAGATTCTGAGATGTTGTTTGGGCTCAAGGCTTTCTTACCTAAACTGTTTTTTATTGTTTATTGAAAATAATCTGAATTTCTCATGCAGTGAAAACCAGTTGTGTCTTTCTTACACTGCAGAGATCTTAGTGCCAAGTATTGGTCTTACCTCCCTATCAGCAGCATTTTCCCAGAGCATCCAAAAAAATAACTTTACCTCTTCACGCTTTACTTTTTTCAGGAAGACCACAAAGGAAAGTCTGGCAGAGAGTGCAAGCAACATCACAGAGAGTCTGATGGGCATCAGCAGGATGATGTCCCAGCAGGTGCAGCAGAGCGAGGAGACTGTGCAGACCTTAGGTACAGCTGGAATTTGGGCATGGAGGGGGTGATGGAAGCACCTTTGGTCAGCTCTGTCAGCCTGGGGAGAGGAAAGGACTGGCCAGCAGAACTCCTCTACCAGCTGGACATAAACAGGAAATATCAGTGTGCTTTGTGTGGAGTTTCTGTTTCATGATTGTGAGAAGCAAAAAGGGTCAGGATGAGGTTGAGTTTCTTGTGAAAGCAAACTGAGCTCATGCAGTGCCCAGAGTGTTTTCAGTGTTACTCTGTGCCACTGTCCTGGCAGGGATTTGGGGATAGCAGAGGAAACAAAAGCATGGATACGAGTCCCTGCCTGGAGGAAGGAGTGTCTGGAGGGCTGCTTCCAGCCAGGCTCCAGCTGGGATGGCTGAGACACTGAGATCAAGTGCCTTGAACCCGAGGTCACTTGCTCTGTCAGCAGTGCATCAGGGACTGTGAAACCAAGATTTCACCCAGTTCCTTGGCTTGGACTCCTAA
This sequence comes from Chloebia gouldiae, assembly GCA_003676055.1. Lineage (NCBI taxonomy): Eukaryota > Metazoa > Chordata > Aves > Passeriformes > Passeridae > Chloebia > Chloebia gouldiae. Next base: position 1,773,076 of record QUSF01000017.1, read on the forward strand.
AACAATAAATCAGGGGACCTGTCAGAACTGGTGATTCATGGAGCATGCAGGAGTTGCTGCCTGGGCCTCTTCCTGGCTGTGCTTTTGGGCAGGAGGGAACTTTAAAGACAAGGACAAATAACACAAGCCTGCCCTCCTTGCTTTCTGCCCCATCTGAGGGTGGCAGCTGGGCACAGTTTGTTGCTGCAGGAGTAGCATGTTCCTTCTCCCACTAAAAGGACAGTTTGGCAGGCACTTTTTCACCCTGTTTCTGAAGGAACAGCACTTGGAATTCATCAAGGGAAAAACTACCAAAGGTCATTTACAAAACCCAGCTGCAAATTCTGAGTTGATAGTGGGAATTGCCGTTTCCTGAGCATTCCCTAGGATGCAGTGAGTGTTAGAGGCTGTGCAGCAGGGAATCTCTGCTTTGTCATTAACTCTGGGAAACAAGTATTCTGTTTTCACCTGGATCAAAATGCCTCTTGACATGGGATGGGACAAAGTGTTTTGCAAAATATTGCAGACATGTTTCTGCTCTGTTTTTGTGAATCAGACAATGCTGGGTTTGACCTTTCTGCGAGCAACCAGGGCAGTGCAGGGTGATGCACTATCCTACAGGCTGTGCTTTCTGTTAAGCAGAAAAAAGGCCATTCCAGGGCTTTTGCTTTTGTTTAGCAACTTGAAAGGAGCAAGGCTGAGAAGTTTGGGGCATGTGTTTGTTTTCTCACACACTTCTAGTTGACCCTTCTAATTTTTATTAGGCCAAAAATTGCTCTGTGTGTGTAAATTAGTATTACAAACTGTTTGAGCTGAATAATGCTGCAGCCTCACACTGATTTACTGCTGGGGCTTGGGACAACACTTTCAGTGGTACAATTAATATATTCAAATATTGCCCTGTCCTGCTGCTGGCGATTTCTCTCTCTAGCACCGTTCCTGTTTCACTCTGCTTCTAGCAGTGCTGAAAAACCTGAACTAGATTTGACCTGCTAATCCAAAAATTCAAAATTCAGGAACTTTAAGCTTCTCAGTGCTCTTATTTCACTTTGCACCCCTGAGCTGTGAGAACTCTCTGTGTCTGTCCCACCCACAAGTCAGCCTGACCCAGAAGGTTCCCTCAGGCACTGTTACCAAATATCTCATCCTTACACACTTTGCTGAGTATTTTTAAAGCACAACCTGCTGATTTAAATTTTTGTTTTCATGTTCCCCTTTCATTTCAGCCAATTCTTCTCGAACCATCCTGGAAGCAAATGAGGAATTCAAATCCATGTCTGGCACCATCCAGCTGGGGAGGAAGCTGATCACCAAGTACAATCGCCGGGAGCTGACGGACAAGCTGCTCATCTTCCTGGCCCTCGCCCTCTTCCTGGCCACAGTGCTCTACATCCTCAAAAAGAGACTCTTCCCATTTTTGTAAAATTCCAACAATCACTGAACTATTAAAAAAAAAACAATCAGAAAGAGATGGTTGATAACAGCGGGGCTTTTAAATGAAATAATAAAGGGATATTGCAATAGCTGGAGGAATGTTAGAGTAGGCAGGGATTTGTGCTGTCCCCATGGAGCTGGGGAGCTGCCTCAGAAGAGATTTGGTAGATGATGCTGTGGAAAGAAGAAATGCCAATTTGCCTGTGGGTTTGGGGAAGAAAACACTCGAGGGACTGGGCACTCAAAGGTGCCACTCTGAACTTTCCGCCTCTCACTGATTTTTGCCTTGAAATGAAGTTTTGGCCTCAGCTTGGACTGGAAGCTGCCCTGACATCTGTATGTAAGGTGCTAAGAGTAAGAGGAAGGATGAAAGAGCTCACACATTCCATTAATAAAATATTTATTGTATTCTTGTCAACAGAGTTTTCTTTAAAAACAAAGTCTGATGGCTTGAAAGAGCCTTTCAGTGTAAAAATCCTGCTTTTTCTTTAGCAGCAGTGGTTGCTTATGGATTGTTTTTCTGGGAGCTTAACACAGCCTGGCTCTGTCCCTCTGGCCTTGGGAGGGCTCTAAGCAAAGCAAAAATGGGAACTATGTTTGTTACTATGAATTCACACAAAAGTTAAGAGAATTAGATTGGCAATCTACTAAAATCAAAAACCCCTTTCCTCCTTTTCTTTATATCATTTCAGTTCATGCCTTTGTCTTTGCAAAGTTACTGCCAAAGTGTGCATTTGGAAGTTGGAGGGTTTTATTCCTATTTTGTGGCCCTGGAACAGCCAGACTGGACAGAGTTGATGTGGTTTCCATATTGTTCATTCCTTGTATTTCAGGGCAGTTCTTCCAGCCTTTCCTGAGATTTGCACCAAGAATAAAATAAATTGATGATGTGCACACTGGGGTTTGAATAAGAGAAATGACTCAGCTTCAAAAATCTGATCTTTGTAAATAAGCCTACCTGCACAAACTGTCAATTTACAGAGAGACAATTAGAGACAAAGGGATTAGGGAAAAAATAGCAAGGCCTACTGGATTTTTTGAGAGAGGGGAACGGGAGAAATTCCAGGATGCAACAGGTTCTTCACTTGGCACTTGAATCATTTCCTTCCACAGGCAGCCAGGGTTCACCCAGCCTCCTGATGGGCCTGGCAGGGAATAATCAGTGGAGAAAGCAAGATCAATGTTATTTCTCTGGGGTGAGAAGGGTGATTTGGTGCTGCAGCACCTCAGGACAGAGCACAGCTGGTGGTGATTCCTGCTCCCTCCTGGCACTCTGGGATGCCCCAATCAGCCCTGACAGTGCCCAGCTGGGGCTGCCTGGGTGGTGCTGCAGTACCCTCCCTGCAGACCCACTCTGCTGTCTGCCTTGCTCCTGCAGTGAAGGTAGGACTTGATTTCCTCATTTTTTAGCAAAGTGAGCAGGAGTGGTATTTTGGGAAGAGGGAGTGGTTGTTCCTAACTTTTTGTTGTCTGGTCCAGGGAATGTGGAAAGTTGTGCCTGGGCAGTTTTTCTGTGTCAGCAGAGAGTTTTGTATCTGCACTCAGGATGTTGTGTCTCAGGGTCTTGCTGCTGTGTGCCCGAGGTTGTGGTGTGAAGTGTAAAAAATTGTGTAGTGCTGCTTTTCTGAAAGGGAGCAGCATTTTCTTGGGTGTCTGCCTTGCCAAGTGCAGTAGAGCCATTAGAGATGGTGAGAAGGGAATTGCTTCTGTGTTTTTGGTCTTGGGTATGGCTTGAGGCTCAAGGGCTGGAGCTCTTCTGAGACTGGGGACTGCAGAAGCAGAAAGTGGGAAGGAAGAAGCAGGCCTCTGGAGAAGTGTTGAGGGTTCATACACAAGTGAAAGCAAACAGGAATGCTCCTGTTACTCCATACTTCCCCAAAAAGCAGCAGGTACCCTCCCTACAAGTAGAGGATTTACTGTCACAAAACTATTGTAGTAAAAGTATTTTTCCTTTGAAGAACAACACTTCTTTAAAACAACGAGTAAGGAACCACCAGGGGCTTAAAAAGGCTGAAATCTTGCAGTGGGGCTGAAACACGCAGCTGGCAGCAATCAAGTAACTGTGGGTTAATGAACTCCTGCTCATTAGCTGAGTGGTGGTTCATTAACTGTGTCCTGCAGGCAAAGGGGGCTGCAGCCACTGAAGGGACTCTGGGTGCTTTGCTCTGCAGCTGGAGCCACTTAGGGATGAGGACAGGGCAGCTCTGATACCTCAGCACGTTTAGAGCTTTGGAACTTGGAGGTTTGTGGTGAATTTAATTGTGCTGGAGAGTCCAACCCACTGAGAGCAATTTGCTTTGTCTGAGCACCTGTGGGAAAAGGGGGAAATGCCTGGAAGGTGCCCCTTGGAGTGTCAGGAGCCAGGCAGTGCTGTTGGATATTGGGCTGTGGGTGTAGAGCCAATCCTGGTCTGCATTCCCACGTGGCCATGATGGGAAATCTGTGGGCAGGAGCAGGTGCCTTAAATCCCTGAAATGTGCAGCACAAGAGTCACTTGCAGTGTGTTAAGTTAGGTCTGTGTTTCCTTGGAAAGTCGCCTTTTAATGGTTACAATAAACGTGGACCTGAGCAAAACTGGAACTTTAACATGCACTGTAAGTGTGCTAAGAAAGACTGACTTGATCTGACTCATTATTGATTGTGGTGTTATCAAATACAGCAACATTGCAGGATAACTCTGGGAAAACAAATGAAGAGGATAATATTATTTATTCCCTCCTCTCCTCCAAGAATCAAAGGGAAATGGAGTTTGTATTTAAAGTCGTGCTTTTGAAATGCTTTCCACATAACTGACTTTACCAAAATGGAAAGGTGAATTCATAGCTTGGAGGTTTCTAAAAATGTCTCTGCCAAATGTGCGTGGCTGCTATCACATGCCAAGTGGCCCAGAGCAAGCCAGGCAAGTCAGGCTGGAATCTTTGGGGGCTGAGAATATCCAGGGGACGTGTGCATGCTTGTCTGCAAATATGTGGGGCTCGCCTTTGGAAAAAGAGGATGGAAATCAGCTTTAATATTGCTTTGCCACCCTGTAATGATCTAATTCTCACTGAAGAGAATCTGAAGCAAATGTTTTCCCCAGATGTGGTGTCTTGGCGACTGTACATTGCTGCAAAGCCCTTTCTGTCGCTGAGTGAATGCTTGTTGTGTTTCCTTCCCACAAAGGTGAGAATTGCTCTCCAAACAGGCTGCAGGTGCTTTTTACCACAACCAAATGCCACATCCAGGCTCTCAAATCTCCTGCTGCTATTGAAAGCTGATTGTGGACTTGGTCAGGCTGAGGCTGTTGAATAAACACAACTTTATTATCTGCTAGCTTATATTAAACGGTACAAACTGTGTGCCACAAAGGGAATGACAGTTCCACTGAGTTGAGGTTTGGTTTTCTCACAGGAGCAGGTGATGAAAACTCTGCCAGTTTCTGTAGGAGATGGATAGATAGAGGTGGTGGCTCACTGTACCTGTGCCTTGAAGTTTTGATCCTCTCTCATACAGAGAGCTGAAGTCTGAGGAAGGGCCTGGGATCTTTTTTGACTTAATTTGGTTTAGACCCTGGCCTTGTGTTCATTGAGATCTCCACTTGGGTTAGCACCTCCAAGTGTTGGCTTGGGCACTGAAATGCTGAGTGAATCATGAGGCTCCTGAAGCCTTGCAAAGCCACTAAAAATAATTGGGCTGGAGCTGGTCAGAGCCGGTTGGCTCAGCTGGTCAGAGCTGATTGATGCTGACGACTGGGTCATTTACTCAAGAGCTGGACTTGATGATCTGTGCGCGTCCCTTCCAACTTGGAATATTCTGTGACACTGAGTTGAGACGCAAATCCGGCGAAGGTCAGCAGACGCTGCCCCAGGATCCATCCAGCCCTGTTTGGGCGGTGCCGCGGGGCTGGCAGTGACCCCGGCCAGCTGGGGGACAGCGACTGCGGTCAGCGAACACCCAGCCACGCCTCACCCCGCTTCCACTCGCGCTTCCTTTTCTTTTCAGCCTGCGAGGCTGAGCAGATGCCCCCGCTGCCGACCTCCGCGCCCTGCCTTGTGCCCGGAGCCGGCTCCGCATCCCGCTGATGGGGCGGGCCGTGCCGGGCCGGCTCTGCCCCGCTCCGGGTGTCGGGGGCGGCAGGAAAGGAAAATGCCCCCGGCTGCTCCGAGCCTGGCACGGCGATAACGCCGCGATAAGCGCGCAGAGGGCGGGCGGGGAGAGCGGCTCCGCGGGCATCAGCGCACACCAGCCCCTGCAGATAGAGCCGCGTATATATAGAAGCACATGAAAGCTTTTCGCTTTCTTCTTTTCAACAGCGGCAGGGCTGAGTGGCACATCCAGGGACGCTTCGGGACCTGACCCCGCCGGGCTCGGGGCTCGCTGTCCCCGCGAGTCGCCGAGGGATGGGGATGCGAGCCCGAGCGCCGCGCAGCCCTTCTGCCCTCCCGATAAAGCCTCAAAGAGCGGCAGGGGCGGCTCGCTGCCCCTTTATCTTCCAAATGGACAGCGGCACTAAACTTTCCTGCTCGCCTTATTGGCTTTTCGTAGGTGTCACCCAAGCACTGAGCGGGTTTTGCCGCTGCTGATGGGAGATAACGCTGTCAGAGGCATCTGGGTGCTGACATTATGGCCAGCCAGCCTGAAAGCGAGATAAGATTTTTCTATATTGAGTGAGTCTATTGATCCGGTCGGCCTCCTGTCCTGTGTCTGATGATAACTTGATGTTTCCAAGAGAAACAAAGCTCCCCTTGCTCAGCATACTCACAGAAATAGAGTGAATATATATATATCTATATATGTGTGTGTATGTATATATATATATTTTCACTCTATTTCTGTGAAATATAAATATTTCACAGAAATATATATTTAATCTATATATTTATATTTTATATAAAATATATATTTAAATATATATTTAAAATATATGTAATATATATTTTAAATATATAATATGTATTTAAAAAATATATATCTTAAAAAATAACTTCTGATATAAGCAAGCCTTCCCCTGTTCTGTATACTGATATAAATATATCCACAAATATATCTATATCCACAAATATATCCACCAATGCAGTATTTGGATTAAATAATGAAGTATTCCTTTCACAGCCATGTTTTTAAAAGATGCTGCTTTTGCTGCTTCTCATCTGCATATTCTTAGGAGTATTTGCAATTTCTTCATCATATTATTCCCATTTGTTTAAATGACAGAGATGATATTTGAAAGTAGCTACAGCAAAAATGAGACTAGTTTAATGTCAGTGTCTTCTGGCTTTCACTGACTGACTTGTGCCAGTGACCTGCTTATTTGAAACAAACCAATAAAAAATATTTATATTTTAAATTGAGAAAGAAAACCCAACCCATCATTCTCTTTATCTGTAGATTTGTCTAAAATAGTTTTGTCTTTGGTCTTTTTGACCAAAACTTTGTTCCTAATCTTTCACAGACTTTATGGTAAGTAACTTTGTAAGCAATAAATAAGGTAATGTTCATACTGAGAGATAGCAAATGGTAATTTACATTCTCATTACTGAAAGATAATTAACTTCTGTGGAGATGTGGGTTTATATTTAGGTTTTGCACATCTCAACGAGAGCTTCCTGGTCTTATCACCTTGTCAAAAAAAATGCCTGTCAGAGGATTCCAGAAAAGATAGTGAGGAAATGCCAGTGGAGAAATCCTCACTCCAGCAACAACAAACAGTAAATATAGAAGGAGAAAAACCTTTCATGTCCAGTACTCAGCTGCAGATGCGAACTTTGCTGCTGCCCCGGCAAGAGGGGAATGGCAGCAGAGATATTTTGGTGGGTTGAAGCCAAAGGATGGCAGCAGAGATATTTTGGTGGGTTAAAACCAAAGGATGGCAGCAGAGATATTTTGGTGGGTTAAAACCAAAGG
>QUSF01000017.1:1780381-1809811 GCA_003676055.1 Chloebia gouldiae
GCGTCCATCAGCCCCAGGCACTGCTGGTGACAAATGACATTTTCTGTGCCTTTGTACTCCGGGGCACAAGATGTGACGTTTACATCCAAGATCAATTATTTTTAACTGAAGAATGATAGCCCTGCGTCGGAATTATCTCGGGGCTTAATTCACATCAGTTAAAGCTTTTCAAAGGCTTATTAAAATTCCTTAAGTGTGTCCAGCTTATCAGCAGTTGAGTGTCGATGGCATTATACAAATGCTGCTATTGGAAATAACTGTTAAGTATTGTTTGGCCATATTATTCTCATATATATATATATATATATATATATATATATTGTGCCTAGGACTATTAATACTACTTAGTACTTACATGATTCCTTTCATCTGCTGATCCCAGGGAAGCAAGGACTGCTCTCCCCCTTCTAAACAGAGGAAAGCTGTCAGGTCCAGCAGCTGTGCCTCAGGCTTGGATTTGGATTTTCCACTGGATCCTGTCAGATTTGAACAGGACTTGGTTAATTTGTGCTGCTGCACCTTGTCTGCTGTGGGCAAATTGGGCAGCAGAGCTGCTCCTCTGCCAAGGCACCTGTGCTGCTGGGAAAAATGTGTGGATCGATGTGAAAATCAATCCAGGAGGGAGAGGTGATGCTGAGCAGGAGTTGGTGCAGCAAGCCCTGTTATGGGGCAAAGGGAAGGTTGAGAGGGGCGTGGAAGGGTTTTTGGAGGGGAGGAGGATTTGTCACTCTGAGTGTCCCCGTGCTGGCAGAAAATCAGAGCACAGAGCTGGATTTTCCCACTGGTGCTGTGGGAGCAGGAGAGGGGCAGGGACAGGCTCTGGAGACCTGTGGGTGCCAATCCCTGGCAGTGTGAGGGAGGGAAATTCCTGGTGGTTGCACAAATGTAATAATTCCTTTCCTGGCATCTGACAGAGCTGTGGGAGGTTGGGACGGGGCTGTTGATGTGCATGAATATCCAGTCAGAAACTCTTGGGATTAATTTGAAAGTGTATTTTCCTTTATTTTTCCTACTTTTTTTTTTTCCCCTGCAATTTAACTTATTTCAGGCAGAAATGGAAATTTAGATTTTTATTGTCATCTGTATTTACTCCACACTGAGGTTCTGTCTGGAGGAGCATTTTGAGGAGCTGATCATTTATTGCAGAAACCACTAGGTAGCACTGTGAAATAAAGTTCTGCACCACATCCTGATTCCCTGAACAAAGACCTGCCAATTCCAGCGTGGCTGGGCTCAAAGTGGAATAGAGGCAGCAAGGGTGGGGTTAAAACTTTCTCCAGTCTTGGGTTCACAATCAGGTGTGGGAGAAATGAAGCTCTCAGGGGAAGTTTAGACTGGATTTTAGGATAAGGTTCTTTACTCACCGTGCCTGACCACCCTCTGGGGAAGAATCTTTTACTAAAATCTACCCTAACTCTCCCCTGACACAGCTCAGGCATTCCCTTGGGTCCTGTCACTGCTCACCAGTGAGGAAATGCAAGGCACCGATCTTATCTTGGTTTAATATGTTAAAGGGTTATTTTTCCAAAGCAATAGAGTCAGATAAAAATTTGATTTTGATCATTAACTTGTTTTCATTGAAACTACTTCAGTCTTTGACTTATTAATCCCCCAAAATCACTCAAATAAGGCAACTTGTCAGGTTTATTTTGTCCCTTTTGGGCCTTGACAAGCTAGCAGGTTATCCTGCATTTTAACTCGGCTCCCCAGAGTCAGTGTCCAACCCCCAAGCTGCAGAGCAGCCCGTGCCCATTTCTAGTCCAGTTCCCAGCAGCCAACTGCAACGTGTGTTCCTGCAGCAGCCCCATATCGCTGCTTTTTAAAATTAGCCCTGGCTTTGGCTGCTGCAGGGAGAGGAGAAATGATAAAGGGATTGAGCATCACACTCTGCCAGAGCTGCTGGGCTTAAATCATCCAGTTACAGCAACCCTGAGCTGGATCTGCCTGCTCCTGGCTCCAGGGGTCACAGCGGGTGTGTTGGTCACTGTCAAATATTATGGGGACCTTCAGTGCCTGAAAATTCAGAGGAGGGGGTTCTTTGTATGTGTCTGCTGTGGCTGTAGCTGATACAAGGAGTTTTCTGTCTGCAAAACCAAGGAATTGGACGAGATGGTCTTTGTAGGTCCCTTCCAACTGAGTTATCCATTTCTAAAATTATTCTAGAAGGGCAGGGAATTGTTGGAGCAAGTCCAGAGGAGGCCACGAGGCTGATAAGGGGACTGGAGCACCTTCCCTTTGGGGACAGGCTGGGAGAGCTGGGAATGCTCAGCCTGGAGAGGAGAAGGGTTTGTGGAGACCCCACAGAACCTTCCAGGACTGGAGAGGGACCCTGCATCAGGAGCTGGAGTGGCAGGACAAGGAGAAATGGGCTCAAATTGAAAGAGGGAAAATGCAGGTCAGGTACATGGAAGAAATTGTTCCCTGTGAGGGTGGGCAGGCCCTGGCACAGGTGCCCAGAGCAGCTGGGGCTGCCCCTGCATCCCTGGAAGTCCCCAAGGCCAGGCTGGACAGGGCTTGGAGCAGCCTGGGACGGTGGAAAATGTCCCTGCCTGTGGCAGGGGTGGAATGAGATAATCTTTCAGGTCCCTTCCAACCCAAACCATTCTGTGGTTGTACAGAAAAGCACTTTTTGAGGTGGGTGTAATTCCCCACTGTCAGGGAAATGAGGAGAGTGCTGACCAAAGAGGGAGAAATGTCTGTACTGAGGCGGCCCCCAGCCCTGAGCAAGCCAAGACCATGCCAGCTCCAGCTGAAACAAAAGAGATTATTTGGCCCTGTCAGGGGCCTGAATTGCTTGATGTTTTCACCTTTCTATGGGGTTGGCCACCCTGGCTTAGAGCAAAATAACGTTGTGGCCTCACCTGCTGCTCTGTTAACACTTGCTGGGCAGCTGCTTTCCTTCATCTGGCTCCTCCTGCAACATCTGCGAGCGACTTATGTGGGATTTTCATCCCCTGAGGATTTATGGTGACCTCTCAGGGACCTTCATCAGAGGATCAATACTCTCCTGACACCTGTAGATCAACATAAACTTGACCCTTGGTCTTGACAGATCCATCACCACGGTGCCCTTCCCGTGAAGCACCCTGGGCTGGGGGGGATTTGGGGAGGAAGCAGCACTGGTGGCACAGCAGAGCCCCTCCAGCCCAAGGTCAAAAGTCAAAATGATAAAGGAAGGCCAAGCCTGTGGTACCCAGGCAGAAAATCAAGGTATTAACACGGGAGAAGCTCAGGGAAGATCCCTGCAGGACAATTCACCCTGTGGGTGATGCTGGAGTGGAGGAAAAGCTCGGTGGAACTCCACATTCTGTGGAAGTGCTGCTCCCTCCCAGGGTCTGTGATAAGGAGGGATCTGCTGCTTTAAAAAGCTGCTGCTTGTGCTCATCCTATCTTTAGCTCAGGGCAGCAAAAGCCTTCTCTCTTTTAAAAAGTCAGATCCTCTCTGTGCAAAGCCTTCCCCCCATTATTCTATTCCCCTCCTCCATTATTTTATTTCCCCCCCCCCCATTTTTTTTTTCCCCCCCCCCCCATTATTTTATTTTTCCCCCCTCAAGCACTCCAGAGCAGGAATTTCTCTCTGTCTTTGCAGCCTTTCAGGTGATGGAGGATCCTCGTTCGTCACTTGAGCTCTGCCTCTGTAATGCCATACATGAGGTGCAACAACCATCTCAGCATTCCACAGATGTCAGAGCTACAATTAAAATTGACTTCTCAATTTCAAGACCTCAAAACTCTTGCATTAAAAAAAAAAAAAAAAAGTGAAGCAACAAGCATTGGATGCTGCAGCAATGACAAACATGCAGAGCTGGATTTTCCCAAACTGATTTTTATTTGAGGGGTTTTTCTTTTCCCCCAAGAAAAAAAATTCCATAAAGTGTCAGTGACTCAAAGAAATAAAGAAATCCAGTGATCAATTCTGTATTTAAGGAAAAAAAAAATAAAAATACAGAATGAAACCTGAAGCCCACACTGTTTCTCTCAGCTGATTTTGATCCTCCTCTATTTCACTCCCCTCAGAAGTGAATAGGATGTTCTTATCTTGGTTGATAAAACAGGAATGATCTCAAAGATGACTTTTTGAAAGCACTGGGCTAGGGAATTTTGAAAACCAAAATCTTCAAAATTTGTGCTCTTAATAACCAGATGGTGTAAATGGGAATGAATTAATTAATGAGAAATTAGTGGGTAAATGGGAATTAATTGCTTAAATGGCCTCTCCATGCCTCAGTCTGAACCTGATGCTGCCTTTACCCGAGTTCAGCTCCCCTTTCTGGATGTCTCATTTCCCTCGGGTGTGAAACGCTGCTGGTGCTCAGATCTATAACTTGGTGTGGGTGGGTGGCTTAGGAAATCTAATCAGAAGGATGCATGGATAGGAAATGATCGCTAACAGGACCCAAGGCAGGTCCTGGGCGGCTGCAGCTGTGGGATGCTGTTGGTGCCCTGCTGATCCCGGCCCAAGGACGGGGCTCTGCCCCACAGGAGGATTTTTGGGGCTGTCATCTGCCCAGGCCCTGCCCCGAGCCATCCATCATCTCCCGCCGTGACCTTGCAGCACCTGTCTGTCCCCGGCAGGGCCGGCAATTAAAACGTGAGCTAACGAGGGCAGCGGGACATCAAAGGGCTTGGCAGGAGCTGATCAAAGGGGCAGAGCACAGCGTTCTCACTGCCAGAACACTGAGGCAAACACGACTGGAAGCGTGGGCAGGAAAAGAAGAAAATTGAAGAGGATATTTAGAAATTAACCTACAATTCTTCCTCTTGTTCCATGCGTTGCGTGGTGGGGGGTCATCCTCTCATGTGCTCTTACTTTTGGGGTTTTTGGTAAATACTGAGTATTTATCTTCACCTTGTTCCATGGGAAATAATCTTTGAGGGTACAAAAATGAAATGCTGTATGTAGATAATGCTACTGCTGAGGACTTGAGTGGAAAAGTTGATTTCCAGTTTGAACGTCTCCTTGTATAAGAAGTTATTTAGGTTTCTGTTCTCAAGGTGAAATATTGGTGGGCTCTAAATTGGTGTCTAACCAGGCAAATGCTCACCTCTGGCCTGGCTCTCAGAGAAGCCAATAATCAGCAGCTCTCACTGTTTTGGGGGGGTTTGTAAATTAATTTTTCTCTGTGTGTTTCTAAAAGGGGAATTTTTGATCCCAGATGGACACGATGCATGACTGTGAGTGTTGGATGGGTTGAGCACCTCTTTTTACAGCAGCAATTATGCTTTAATTATGCTTCAATTTCTTCAGAACTATGCCTAAATAAAGCTTTTTTTTTTTTTTTTTTTTTTTGCATTTCTTGGAAAAGGCTGTTCCTAAAGACAACAGTAATGAACCTGCACTCTGAGCAGGGCTGGGTGTTCATGGCTCCAGGATGGGGACTCCTACAATCCCCAGGGATGCACTATGGAGCATTTCCTGGGCATGGAATTGGCCTGTGGAACTCAAATAAAACCCAGAACAACCAGGAAAACGCCTCTAACCCTCCGAACCAGCAATAAAGAGCAGGAGAACACTGGAGCCTTGGCATGGGGCTGTGCCAGACGTGAGCAGGGGCAGCGTGGCTGGCTGCTCCCCCAGCCCTGCCCTGGCCCTGGGGAATCTCCAGTGGGATTAGCCACGTCTGTAAAGTGAAGTGTGGGATTTTGCAGGCTGGATCTGCCCCTGGAGCTGGCTCTGGGGGTGTGCAGGGAGGGCAGCAGCAGCTGAGGCTGCACAAGGCAGCACACGAGACCTGGAGTCAAGTGAGATTTAACTTTTCCTGCTTTGAAGCAGCATAAATCACTTCCCTAACACCATTAGGTTTGCTGAAGTCGTGGCAGTGGGTTTTCATGCTAATTTTTTTTGGTGCTTAAAAACATGAGAAGCTTGCTTTTTTGAATGAAATGAGTATGAATTGGTTTTTGTGACCTGTTTTGGCATGGCTCCTCTTGCTCCCAGCCAGCACTGCCCCTGTCTGTGTGCTGCTCTGACAGCAGCTTTTCTTCTCACTGAGTACAAAAACATTCTGGGCCAGGAGGGTGGGATCTGGGGACAATTTCTAGGAGTCAATATTGTGATTATTTCCAAGCTTATGCTGGAGGACAATACAATCTACTCAGGAAATGCTGTGCTAAAATAAACTCTGATGTGTTCTTGTGGCAGCAGGGCACCAAATCCTGCTCCAAATTGACAGAGCCCCTGGAGAATGTGTGAGAGCAGGTGTTTTGAGGTGTGGAAGTTAATAACCTGTTCACCAACCACATTTGTTGGTTCTAGGGCTGAAACTCTAAAATGCCTTTCTAAATTCTCTATGTTTCTTACTAGCAATTTTCGAGAGCAGTTCACAGAATTTGAAATACTCAGCAAATCTGCTTTTCTTTTTCCCCCATTTGAGCCTGTTAACTCCTGGCCTTGCCCACTCCACAGCAGTGTCATTCATGCCTTCATCTTTCCCAAGTCCACAAGTAATAATTTAGCTCCAGGATGTCCCCCCAAGACGAATTAACCTTAACCAACCCTAAGAAATTAAATTATTTTGACCACTAAAATATTTATTCCCATTTACAAGGGTTGTGGTGTGGGTTTGTTTGGTTTGTGTGTTGGGTTTTTTTGTTGGTTTCTTTGTTGTTTGTGGGGTTTTGTTTGTTTGTTTTTTTTTTCCTGTTGTTTTTGTTTTGGGGTGGGGGGTTGTGGGTTTTTTTGGCATTGTTTTTTTTATGGACAACTTATTTTTCCAGCCCTCCAAACCGATCAGGTATTGAGTGAGCTCTCCAATTTGTGTGGGAGAACCCCTGGACTGCTGACAGTGGGCAGGACTGAGCTGAACCTGCTGCAAACACGATGCCCCTCTCTAATGAGGCTGGGAAAAATGCCCAATCTCCTGGCTTAGACCTGTGATATTTGACCACGATTCTTTGTTGACACCAAAAAAAATATGTTATTTTAAGGAGGGCTGACTTTATGAGATGTGTTACATCAGTGGGGTCGGTGCTCCAGCTGCTCACGCACAGAGCTTTGCTCTTTTATGTGGATTTCTCTTCCTGGGTGCTCCGTTTCTTGGGAAAGAGTTTATTTTCTGTCTCAGCATCTTCACCCAGGCTCCATTGAGATAATTTCTATTTCATTTGAAGTTCCTGCAGCTCCTTCATGCACAGGCAGAGGAATTCTCGTCTCGGGAGCCCATCAGCTCCAGCCCAGTCTGTGCAGGACCATGGGAAACGCGGCTGATGGGCTCTCAGCATCACCCTGGCTCTAAATGGGTCTTTTTGCTGCATGAAACGCTGGAGTGGCAGCGTTTAAAATGACTGCAGGAGACAGGTAGAGATCTCCAAGTATCGTGTTCTGTGTCACTTTGCCGAACCGTGATTGATGAACTTTCCCAAACGCGCTGCCAGAGCTTGATCTGCTGGGGGAAATCTCGCCTTGCCTTCCCTGCGCCAAAATGCAGCCTTAATTTCGTGTTTTGGGCAAAAACAAACCACCCAGGAATGAAAAAATCGGACCCCAGCCTGAAAGCCCATCCTTTCTCTCTTTGGAGTGGCATTTTAAAGGTGTTGATTCTTCTTAATAATCCCCATTAACAAGGAATCACTTACTGCTGATACTGATCTAAACTGATGTCAGTGAGATGAATTAGGGGCTGGGGGGAGAGGGTTGTTGATCTGTTGTTTTCCTGCCGAGCTTCCCAGGAACATTGGAACATTTAATTCCTGCCAGCGCCGTGTCTTGTTTTCAGACTCCGGAGAATAACTTCCGACGTGAAAACCCCTTGAACTTAAGGAATAAAATTCTGGCACTTGAGGAGCTGCACGGGTGTTTTTTTGGGAAAAAAAAACCCCAATTACTTCAGTTCCTACAGAACTGCCACAGGCAAGGGATTTGGTATCAGTCCCTTACAGCTGACAACTTGTTCCTGTACAAATTCTGTGAATTCCAAAGGGTTTGGATAAACTTGCCATGTGCAGTTTGTCTCAAGAAGACTGAGCTGCTCTCACCCTGTCACCTTCAGGTGGAGCTGGAGCACTGAATTCTCAAAAAAAAAAAAAAAATCTGGGTTTGAATAGAGCCGTGAATGCCAGTGCCAGGCTGCGTAATCCCCCAAAAAACCGAGGGAAGAGCGAGATCAAATCCAAGTCCAAATCTCATTAAAAGCTTTTTTTCCTACACCCCTTAGCATGCCCCGGGCACTGGGAGGATTCCTGATTTCAGATTCCCTGGGGGGAAACGCCAGGATCCTGCACTTCCCTTTGGATCAACATTTCCTCAGCAGAGGTTTTTCGTGCTGCTCTAGGGATGGGAAACGCTTCAGGCTCGGACAGGACCGGGGCAGGTTTGATACGTGCGGTTTTTCGGAGCTTTTCGGAGGGCTGGGCTCGCAGAAGCACAACCCCGGTGCTTCTGGAAGTCCTGGGGGTTCCTTTTGCCCCTGCCTGACCCTGTGGGCTGAGCTGCTGTGGAGTTGCAGCTGGAAATGAGGTCGAGCTGGAACAGGAGAAATGGGGTCTGTGAGCACAGAGACCCCCCTGGTACCAGCGTGCTGGGGGTCCTGATGTTTTGGGAAGGCTGAGCTGGAACAGAGACTGGACAGAGATAAAGAATAAAGCAGGGATTTATTAAAAGGCCTCAACGGATCCACCTTGGGCAGCACAAGAGCCCAGCCAGGGCTACACCCAAGGTGAACTAAAATGGCACAAAATTAACACAAGATGAACTAAAATGGTCACAAAAATCCCCAACCTCTCACGGGGTCTCTCACTTTGATCAGTTCTGCTCCATTGGCACCTTGGAGTTCATTGTCCTATTCCAGCTTCAGCCCAGGCAGTCCCACCCTGCTTGTTTTTCTCTCTCCAGCCCACGGGGTTTGTGCTGCTGGGCTGAGATTTGGATCATTTGTCCTTGGTGCCCAGCTGGAGAAGGAATTTTTTCCCCCTACTCTGTGCAGAGAGCTCACCATGCCCTGATATGAATCCCACACTAAAGCAGCACAGAATGTGAAAAACAGAAAAGCTCAAACCTGAGGCATCAGGTCATTCCTGCTCTATCTCCTTGCACTTCCCATTCACCCAGCTAATGGAAGGTCTTTAACCGTGGCTGCGGTGCCCTGGCAGCGCTGCCCGCTGGCCTCACCCAGCTGTGCTCGTGTCCTCTCCTAAATCCCTTTCTGAGCCGGCTCCAAGGCTCCAGCTGCTGCTCCGAGCTCCTCTCACCCTGCCCTGCATCTGCTCGTGATGCAATTCCCGCAGGAACGGGGCAGCCTGGGGAGGAGGGGAGTGTGTGAGCAGGAGCTGTGGGACATTCATCCCTGCTGAGAATGAGCACGGGGCGCTCCTGAAAATCACACCACACCCAAAGCTGCTGCCCCGAGCAGCCGCTGCAGGGAAAATCCCACCTGACAGCCACATTTCTTGATAGCTGTAGCTCTGAGTCATTACGGGAGAAAAATAAGCATGTTTGGAGAAAATAAGGGTGTCTGAGGAAAGGAAAGGATGTGGGGCATGTGTGAAAAGGCTTCTATGTTATTGTGGGGAGTTACTTTTTCCTGTGGCTTTTTCTGAAGTTTCACTGCTGTCTGTCTTGTTTGCCCGTTTAAAGAAGGGCTCTGCTTAGGGCCAGTTTCTGAAAGTTTAGGTTTTAGTTAACTCTTAATGTCTGCCCCCATGTTAACTCAGGACTTGTCCTTGTTTTGAGGGCTCCCCATGTGCTCTGACCCTGGCTGTGGTGACAGCAGGAGTGGCATGGTGGCACCCTTGTGACCATTTGACAAACTGTGGCCCCAGAGTGCGACTGCCCCCACCATCATCAGTTTAACCCCGGCTTTCTCCAGCCCCACTCCCGTCGTTTCCTGGAGTTCTTGGGACACCCTTGGCTCTCTTCAGGCAGGGCATTTCCCGGTTGCTCTGCTGCCCTCCCTCTCACCTGGATCCTGTGTCCTCCTAAGGCAAAGCCCTCATGGAGCCTTGGATGGTTCCAAACGAGATGAAGTGACCTTTGCTTCCTCCTGGCCTGCCCAGCTGCCCTGTCCCCCTGCCTCGGGTCCCCTTTGTCACAGACCCCATGTCCCGGCAGCTCTGTGGGTGAGTTCCCGAGGCAGATTCCCCTCGGGATGAGGCTGAAGGTCCCTCTTTGCCCAGCCCTGAGCCCCAGCCAGGTGTCTGCACTCCACTCTGCATCAGGGGCTTGGTGGGCAGCGCCCAGCGCTGGAAGGGAGTGGAAGGAGGTGGGAGCTCCTTATCTGTGCAATCCCACCTCGGGGGGTGTGTGGGGTTGGGAGCGAGGGAGAGAGGCTGCGGGCAGCTTCCATTCCCCGGCAGCCTTTCATCCTCTGTCCCAGGGCCACAGCCACCCTGTCTCCATCCCTGTTTACTGATGGGGCCGATAGGGCCGAGGCAGGAGGGGTTGCAGGTCCCCCTAATCGCCCTGTCACCGGCCGGACAGCCTCAGACACTCTCAGAGGATGTTGTGACTGCGCTGAATTACAATGTTTGTTGTTTCTCACTCCCAATAATTGACATTTGATAGCGACTACCGTAAAAGCGGCCGAGGGGCTGAGGCAGAGGAGAGGCAGGAGCCGGGCGCTGGGGAGCCCCGCTCGCTGTCCCTGGGCAGTCTGGGGACAGGCGGGGCGTCCTTCGTGCCTCTCCCCATGGGGACAGGATGTGCAGGAGCTGTGGAAACCTCCCGCGGATCGGCTGGGGGCAGTTTGGGTTATGACTTGGGTTGTCGGTGCTTCTTCTTGCAGTGATTTCTGCGCAGGGAATAATAAATCAGCCCCGCGCTCCCGAAGACTGGGAGCGATGGGGTCGGTCCCGATTCCAGCCCGGGGGCACGGGCCAGGCTTGGGGGCTCGAAAAGAAGCTTTAAAACAATTTTTTACAATCCCTTAAAATACAAACACCGTTTGCAGGCAGCAAAACGGGAATGCCAAGCGCACGGGAGGGCCGCACAAACCCGCGGGGGGGACCCGGGAGAGCCCCCGGGCCGGGCGGCCCCGCTCCCGGCGTGTCCGGGATGCGCAAGGATGCCAGGGACGCCGAGGTTCAGCCACGCTCTTTAATGACAACTCGCTGACCTCCGTCAGCTTGTACAGCAAAGGGCAACACGTACGAAGGGGCATTTCCACGCTAACTCACGTTTTAGTGCAGAACCCTACGGACCAGGCGGGCCGGAGTGTCCGTGTCCCTCGGGAGTCTGTCTGTCCTCATCCCTGCCCAGGCCGGCAGTAGCAGCCTCGCAAGGGACACCTGGGGGTGCCGAGATGCCGAACAGCGGGGACCGTACGGGAAGTGCAAAAATTAAATGTGGATGTCAATAATAATTAATATAGAGTAAAAGTTAAAAAAAAAAAAAAAAGGAAGAGTTTCAGCGCTTGGCTGGGTGTTGTTGTGAACAAGTCACGCGAAATTACCGGCTGGTTTGTAGGAAGGAAGGAGGGGAATTATCAAGGTGAAGACACGGGTGGAAGGGGAGCCAGAGGGGCCGGGAAATGCGGGCATCCCCCGCCTGGCCCCGCACGAAACACCGAAACCCGTCCCAGCGGTGAGATCCGCCGGGATGCTCCACTGAGCTGAACACTGAACCGTCCCCAAGCCCCGCAGCCTGGAAATGTCCCGAGCCCGGCTCGCAGCGGGCTGCGTGCGGGGCGGCTCTACCAGGCTCGGATGCCGTGCAAGGTGGAGATGCCCGCGTTGCCCTGCGGGATGGGCGTTTGCACCGAATTCAAGTCCCCCACGCTGAAGTTCATGAAGTTGTTGGCGGGCGCCGAGGGCTGCATGGGCTGCATGGAGGGGTAGTTGCAGTTGTAGTTGGCGTTGCAGGC
This sequence comes from Chloebia gouldiae, assembly GCA_003676055.1. Taxonomy (NCBI): domain Eukaryota; kingdom Metazoa; phylum Chordata; class Aves; order Passeriformes; family Passeridae; genus Chloebia; species Chloebia gouldiae. The sequence goes on from QUSF01000017.1 coordinate 1,792,177, forward strand.
GGGGCTGTTGTAGTTGGTGTACGCGGGGTAGGCGTTGTAGCTGTAGGGGTTAATGCTGACATTGTAGGGCGAACTGTAGGGGGAAGATTCCCCCAGGCAGGGCTTCCCATCGCGCACCAGCACCGGCACCGCGATCCGCCGCGGGGGAGGGATCCCCACCATTTCCAGCGTCTGGTCCTGTCTCTGCCTTTTGCATTTGTACCTTCGATTCTGGAACCAAATTTTCACCTGGGTGGAGGTGAGCTTTAGGACGTTCGCTAGATGGTCCCTCTCGGGGGCCGAGAGGTATTTCTGCTGCTTGAACCTTCTCTCCAGTTCGTACACTTGGGCTTGAGAAAAGAGGACGCGAGGTTTCCTCCTTTTCCTCTGTCTGGGGCGCTCGGGATCGTCCAGGTCTCTTTTCTCCTGCTCCAGGCTCTTGTGTAGGGAACACAGATCTGCAGCAAAATAAACGGGCGAAGGAAAAAAAAGCAGAAGGAGAAAATGGTGCAAAAAAAATTATAAATCAGTATTTAATACAGAGCGTACAACGTGAGCGAGCCTTGGCTTTTTCTCGGCCTCGCAGGCCGCTGTGCCCACCCGCTCCTGCAGCAACGGGACCGGCCCTGCCCCGCTCTTTAGGTACCTCAGCAGCAAATTTTCCACCTTTTTTGTTTGAAAACAACAATGCCCCCTGCGCTGATGCGAGTCTCACCCGCCCGTGCCCCAGGCTCGTAGCTTTGTGCCAAAACCCACCCCGACCCCCGAACGAGTCAGGAATCGCATTTGTCAGCTGGTTCCTATCCAAACTCGAGGCCTGGCGTGTCACCCTGCAGCTCTGCCCGTCCCCTTGGGGTCTCCGGGCCGGGCTCAGCGGGACCCTCCCCGCGGAGGGGCCCGGGACGGGACAGAGATGCTGCCGCTGACCGAGCGCAGCCCCCGCTGCCCCTGTCCCCCGCAGCCCTGGGGACCCCCGGCCGGGCTCCCATCCCCGTTGCCCTGCCCTCCCTTACCCTCCGAGCCCCGCGCAGGCAGCAGCGCTTGGCTTTACCTTTCTTGTCTGCCTTGGCCTCCTTGGCCGAGTCCATCTCCACGTAGCTTTTCACGTAGAAGGAGCCGGGGAAGGCGGCCGTGGTTTTGCCGGGGGGCGGCTCGGGCAGCTCCTCCCGCAGGTCGGGCAGGGCCGGGGGCTCGGCGCTGAACGCCTCCTGCTTGAAGGTGGCCAGCATGCAGGACGGGGAGGCCAGCGACGCCAGCTCCATGGAGCCCAGGCCGCTCTGCTGCTGCTCCAGGTTCAGAATATCCTTCACCGAGAAGGGGGTCGTTGTCACAGGGCTAGGAAACATTGCGGAGGACAGCGGGGCAGCGGCCGCAGCCCAGGGTCATGGAAAAGTAGGTGGGGAGCAGCCAAGGTGGAGCAGTGGTGGAGCGTGGGCTCCCGGAGGGGGCACATAGCATTCCCGAGGGTGGCCCTGACTTGTGCACTGCGCCAGGTAGGAGCGGACCATAAGGCGAGGGAAGGAGGGACTAGGCAGTTTTTGGGTGACTTTAGCTTTCTATTGGCCAACATTGCGGTGATGGTATGAGAGATGCAAAGTTCCATGTCACCTAATATAGTAATACATCTCAAAAACAGCTCCGCTCTTTTAAAGGGGCGGCACTGCATTTATGCAGCTTTGCAGCGGAGGGTTTGTTCATCCATTTGAAACAAAAAAAAAAAAACCCAAAACAAAACAAAACAAAAAAACCACCCCCCAAAAAACCAAAAAAGAATGGCCTAATGCGTACAAAGTCACTATCTGATGCTATCTATCATACAGTCAGATTAAATAAACAGGCTGGGAGGAAACCATCAACTAAATATGTGCTGATTTAAATTTTTTTTTTTTAAGCGAGAGAACGGAGGTTTCTAGTATTCTGCAATATCCGACGGCAGGAACTAAAAAACGGGAGTTTACTGCTGTGTGAAGAGCGCTCAAGGGGAAATCCACGCTCAGGGTTTATAGAGATTTTCTAAAGCAGCACAGTGACTGCAAAGTCCAGGTGACAGCAGAGAGGCCCTGAGCAGCCCCTGCCTGGCTTTGGAGAGGGAAATGCCGATTGGGTTTTGTTCTCGTTTGTTTGTAAAGCTTTCAAACAAAAAATGCAGCACTGTCTGGGGAGAAAAAAAAATTAAAATTCAATCCAAAACAAGCGCGGGTGAAGGTGTTGCAAATCCACAGGGGTAAGAGAGAAGTAAAGCAAAGGGCCGCGGGGCTGCAGTCCCCGGCCGGGTCCCCGCAGCTCGGGTGGGCTCACGGCCCCGGGCCTTAGCTGCAAAGTCGCAGATTGCGGAGGGGCGGATCGGGGCTTTTTGGGTTGGAGGGGTGAGAAAACAATTAGAAATGAATAAAGAATCTCGCTTTAACGCTCCAGCGTTAAAGAGAGAGGCACGGGACGGGCCCGGTGGGAGCGGGGCAGAGAAAGCCTAAAGGGCTGCGGTGAGTTTGGGGGAAGCGGCGGGGTCGCAGCTGTGCAAATCCTTTCTCCTCCCGCAGGAAGGGACCCTCCGGGGCGGGTGGAGAGGTGAGCGCCTGCCCACCGCCAGCAGGACGGACCCGCCGCTGCCCCCCGGGATTTTGTGTCTTGGCACCCCGGCTCTCCTCCGGGGAATTGAATTTCGGATGTTTTTGCGGGCGGTGCTGCCCGGAGCCGCAGCATCCCCGGCGCTGCGGCCGCTGGGCTGTGCTGGGAGCGGTTTGTTGGCGAAACAGCCCCGGATCTGGCGATGACAGTCGGAGCGATCCCTGTGAACGGGGGAGGCCTGAAATATTGCGATTTAATGAGGGGAGGGGTCGGCCAAGCGGCCAGCTCGATCTTCGCGGCTGCGTTTCCTGCAGGCTTCCCTGGGAAATAACTCCAGGGGATGGATGCTCCTCTGCTGCAGGAGGAAGGGTGAAGTGGCCCGGGAGAGGGGCCTGTGAAGGTACTTTGCAGAGTGTTTGCAGCACCCCTGGCCCTCCGCGGGCTTTCTGAACCTCGTTGCCTCCTTTTTATTACAAGCTGAGAGGGATCGGTTAGATACGGGCTAAAATAGCGAAGCGATCCCGATCCTCCCCAAACCTAATTCGCCTTGGCGTCATCCCCATCCTGCGGGATGGGAGAGGCGGCTTCCAGCGCTCCCTTCCTTTATCCCGGGCCAAAACGGAGGCAAAACTCTCTTCCCGGGCCAGGCTCGGAGCTCGCACGGCAGTTCCTGCCCCGGAGGAACCCGGCGGGGTGCGGAGCGCATCCCGGCGGGGCGGGAGCTGCCGGCCGCCAGTCCGGGATTAATTGAGGATTGCCGGGCTCCCTCCAGCCCCCCGGTCACACGGCGGCTGCCGATCGATGTGGGCCCGGCTGCAGAGGGTGGAAGTGATTAATTGAACGATAAGCCGGAGCTATCATTTGGAATGTCATTAATGCGTCGGGGAGACATTCATTGGAGACAGACAGCGTTATCTCCGCTTTATCTTCAACAATGCATCACTTTTAATACTGCAGTTTAGAAACAAATGGGGGCTTTAGCCTTAGCCCTTCTCTTGGTGTTTATATTTTTGGAAGAATCACAACTAGTGGGAGTCCCGGGCTCGGCCCCCTGATAAATGAACATTAGCACTTTTTAGAACTACTGTATCAACAAAAAGAGCTGCAGGGCCGCAATAATTGGTGAAAAAGCAAACACTCGGCAAAGAGAGGCCAGCTCTGCTCTGTGTCCGGCTGATTGATGAATAAGTTACTGACGTACAGCAGCTCACGGACTTTCCGGGTCGGGGCTCGGCACCCATCCTCCCCCCTTTCCCACCCCCTCTCTCCCTTTCCCGAGGCTCTCCAGCAGCCCGCAGAAGCCAGGCTCCGGCTGTCCAGCGGAAGGGACAAAGGCCACAGCTTCCCCCAGCTCCGGACACTGCTCGTAGCCCGCAGGGTCCTGCTCAGCTCGGGGGGGACCTGCCCGGGTGTCCCCGCGGGTGGGGACCCCGAACTCTCCCGCATCACTTTGAACTTGTGCGGACTCGTTTTTGATCGCGTTTAAATAACATTAAAAAAAAAAAAAAAAGGGGGTAAAGCTCCCCGAGGAGCGCCCTAAAACACTTTCTGCAAACCCAGGCTCCAGGGGTGTAAGTGGGCGAGATAGAGCGAAAAATCCCGCTGCTATTTTTTCTGGCTGTCAGGGGAAAGTGGGGGTGTCCTCTTCTGTCCCCCGCTGGCTTCACTCTGTTTGCAGGTTGCTCTCGCTGCCCCCTCGGGACTGAGCCTGCCCTGGCCTCTCGCAGGCGAGGGTTGTCGTCCACACCCGCTCGTTCCTTCTCTTCGGGATTGCTAAATGAGATTAATGTTGGGTTTAGTGTGGTTTTTTTTTTTCCTTTTTTTTTTTTTTTTTTTTTTTTTTTTAAAAAAAAAACAAAACAGGACACCACAAACTTTTCTTGCTGAAATCAACCAACCAAAGACAAAAAATTCCCAACCCCGCAATTAGCTCCAGAGGGCACATCCTCTGTCCCTCTGTCCCTCGGAGCTTTCGACACCTCGGACTGTTTAGAGAGAGAGAGATGGTACCTTTTAAAAAAGTTTTCCTCTTAATCCCAGTCGGTTAAGATGTCCAGGGCCCCCTCCCGTTCTAATTCCCAGCTATCTCCCGAGGACTCTGTTTATACCTCGCCAGTAAACGCTGGGGTTTGAAACCTTGTCACTAATTGAGTGCTAACACTTCAGGTGCTATAGATTTGTTAAGAGCCAGTAGTCCAGAAATAGCCTATTAGGGTTTCCTTGCGAGAACCGGTGCCAACCTCCCGCTTCCCACCGTGGCGCCGGGAGCCGCCGGGACCCCGGGATCTCTGCGGGTCCCCGAGGGCTCCCCTGGCTCCTTTGGGCAGTAATTCTTTCCATGCTATTGAGAAGGTGCTGCGAACGGGCGAGCCCTGGATAAATGGATGCTGCCGCGCGTGTCGGGGTCCCAGCGAGGCTCCAGGAGAGCGTTTGAGGGCCAGCGGGGGCGGCTGGGGCCAGGGAAGGTTTTGCTTTCACTCCTCTGGAATTCTACAGAGGGGAAAAAATGCTTCGGAGCTGTTCACGCACTCTACCGCAGCTAAAACTTCCTTTTCTTCTTACTTTTTTTCCCCCACCTCCTTCATTTCCCCCGTTTTTAAAATTGTTTTTTATGATCTTATTTTCCCTCGGTCCTTTCAAGCTCTAACGAAGCTCGCCTTTTCCGGCCGTCAAAAAAAAAAAAAAAAAAATAAAAAGAGTTTGGAGCTTGAGGCGAAGCCGGCCTTGGAGAGGGGCCTCTCCTCTGCCCGGTGCTCGGGAGCGCTGCGCTGCCAGCCCGGGGCTTCCTCCGGGACAAGCCCGGCACCGGGCGGCCGGGCCGGAGCCAGGTGGCCCCTGCCGGGTCCCAGCCCACCCCGCCGGGCATTTAGGAATGATCGTGCCCCTTCCCTCCGTGCAAACCGCAGGGAGAGCCGGGGGTCGGGGCACAGCACCGAGCCTTCCCGTTATTCCCGGACAATCGGGGCAGAGCCCCGGTAAAGCCTCTCCGGTGCTGCTGCTTCGGTTTGGGCACCCCAGCCCCGCTCCCGGGCAGGCCGGGGGCGCGCCCGGGGCTGGCCCGGGCGCCTCTTTCCGCCTCCGTCGGTGACTCGGGTGGGGTGACTTGGAGAGCAAATGGCTCCGTGGAGATTCCCCTCCTGCCCTGGGCTCCGTGCCTGGAATCTGACAATTCAGTGGTTCTTGCACCTCTGGTGCTGGAAGTGTTTTCCCCCCGCGGCTGAAGCGAAAGCAGGGAGCTGGGCAGATAAATGAAAAGCTTTAATTTTACCCTGCCTGTAACTTTTTTTTTTTTTTCCCTGCTTGTAACTGTGCTGGGTTCGCTGATGAACAGAGAGCGATGGGAGAGTTCTCCGACCTTCCCGTCGCCCTCTCCCCGTCCCTGGGCAGCGGCCGCCTTATTTGCTCTTGTTTCGGACCCGCCGGTTTTCTGCGCTCCAGAAAAAGTTTTTTTACGCGTCCAGGTAATCCCCAAAGCCCTTGTTCGTTACGTTTCCATGGGGAACACACTCAGGACAAGAGCCATACGGTGTTTTTTAGGGACGAGGAATTAACTGACCGACGAGACTTTGATGTGACAATGCTTTGTCACACGCGTCCCGCGGCCGGGACGCACCGGTGTCCGGTGATGGACAGGAAAACAGTTTCAAAAACGAAATACCTTCCGAGCACTGGAAGTCTGGGCTGCTTCGAAGGACAAAGCTCTAAACACGGCGGGGCTTTGTTCCCATCCGCCTCCCCCGAGCAGAGGGGTCCCACCGGCTCCGGTGGGAACGGGAGCGGTGCTTGGCCGGGAAGCCCGAAACTGCCGCAAGATTTCAGGGTGTTTGCGGCTTATCTGTCCGCACGATGTTTTCCAGAGGAGATAAAGGTCTGACTTCTCGGGTACTTCCTGCTGGCCGTGTAAAATCCGATCCGTCTTGCGATGTCACCGTGCGCGCTTGGCGCTGCTCGGGAGCCCCGGACGGGGGGCAGGGCCGGTCAGGGGGAGTCACGTTTAACATGAGAGGGTGTTCGGGCTTTAATTTGTCTTAAAAGTGTTCTGTCCTCGCCCGAAGACACCCGCAGAGGTGAGGGACCGGCCGCGTTGCGGCATCGCCCTGCCCGGGGGTGCCGGCTCAGCCCCGCCGGTTTCGCCCGGGGACTGCGCGTTGCCCCGGGGCTCCCGCAGCAGGATCCATCCCGGCCCCTACCCTCTGGAAAAGGGGTCTGGAAAAGGACCCTTTTTGAGGGATCAGCTCCGCCGAGACGGATGGCAGGATGAACCCGTGTGACTTGAGTTACAGAGCCCTGACCCCCGGCTCCCCTCCGGCGTCTCCCGGCCGTGTCCCCTTTGCTCCCAGCCTGTGACCCCCCACCGGAGAGCCATGAAATCGGCTGTGCTGGGGCAAGCCGCGGGCGGGAGGGCTGTGTGTGCCTGTCCCCTTCCCTGTGCCCTTCCCTGTCCCCTTCCCTGTGCCCTTCCCTGTCCCCTTCCCTGTCCCCTTCCCGTCCCGCCGAGCTGTCCCCGCCGCTCCCGGGGGCCTGCTTGGGATGGCCGCTCTGCCTTTCCTGCCCTTCCCTTTGCTCCAGAAAAGCGAATTCTCGCTTCGGCCCCGCTGCTTTTGCCGCACTTGGCGCTGCGCTGCCCCGAGGGAGCCTCCCCGCAGTCCTGGGAAATGTTCCTCCGCTCCCCAGGGTGAGCTGGGAGCGCCGCGCCTCTTTCAGGTAATAATAAATAATTAAAAAAAAAAAAACCTAAAACAAACCCTCATCAAAAACCGGCATCCCCTCCAAATTCAAAAAGCCAACAATTACTAAAATAAAATTTAAAAAAATTAAAAAAAAAAATAAAAGAAGGAAGAAGGGAATACCCACCACTACCACGGAGCTTTCGGACCCGTGAATATTTTTGCCCTGAGTTTCCAGAGTTTCCTCTTTCCCTACTCCTGAATCCCAAAAACGGAGGCGCCGGGAAAAGCTCAGCCCTGCCGGAGCAGCATCAGGACTTTGAGCCGTTTTTTTTTGGGAAGTGTGGAAATTACCCGTTGTTGGGTTTTGTAAAGGTCTGACGGGGAATGGATCTGTTTCTCTGAATTGTTTCCTTTTTTGCATCTTCTCCCGAAAGCAAAAAGTGCGGGTGCTCCCGCGGCTTCTTTTGTAGAAAGCAAATGTTTGGGGAGAAATCCCTGCAAAATTAAAATATATAAGAAAGGAAAACTGGTAAAGACATGCAGGAGAAAGGGTTTTCATCAGCGTGATGAATCTCTAAGTTACCATACATAAACCACAGATATTTCAAGTGCATGGCAAGAAGGAAAAGGTAGAAAGAAACGAAAATATAGTAAAAGTTATTCTAAGTTTTTACCTTGTTTTTTGTTTTTTTTTCACTTTCTATTTTTTCACTATTCTGAGTAGAATTTTCAAGTTTTGGATACTCTTGCGAGTATTAGTGATTAGTGATTATGATTATGATCATCAATTCAAAGGAATGTTGCAGAAATAAAACCAGATCTGAATTTTTATTCCCTAAATTTTGCTTTAATTATCAGCCCGTTTTTCAGTGTTAGAGGGGAAAACACCTTTTAAACGGCAGCCTTTTTAAATTTTTTTTTTTTTCTTGGAGCCCTGGAAATCCAACAAAAAAAAAAAAAAAAACAAAAAACCACCAAAACCTGGCAGAATGGAGGGAGAAGTGCCCGGGTGCCTCGGTGCTTTCCTTCCTCCCAGCCCTGTGCGATCCCTTCCCAATCAAGCCCAGCCGCCGCCGCCTTTTCTATTTGTCAATTAAATAACAAAAACAACAATAAAAAAATCGAAGTGAAAGGCGCAAAATCGCCCTTTAATTTCGCGGGCAGGGTTTATTTGTCGTAGAACCGAAAGGATTTGGGGTTGGCTGTTGCCATTTTCTTACACTTTTGTCCGCTCTTCTCCCGGGAGGTCCTTTGGAGTTACTTTTGGTTTTTGATGACATCGTATCTGCCGTGCCTGAAAGCTAAAATTAGTGCGAGGAGCCGGCGGGGGCCGCGCCGGTTTTGGGAGAGGAGGAATCCGAGGGAAGGGATGGATGCCGAGGAGCTGCCCGGGAGAAGGGGCTGGGGTGGACCTTGGCTTTGGGATGTGGGGTTTGTGTCACCCGGGGGCAGGGAGACAGCGGGCTCCCGTCAGAGCTGGGTTTTAAAGCCAGCACGGGGATCTCCAGCCCATGGCTGAGCTCTCGCTGTGCTCAGTTTCGCTGAGCATCCCCAGGGATTTTGTGCCCGCAGGAGTTCACATCCCTGGGGCAGCACCTGCTGCAAGTGGAGGAGGAGAGAGCCCGGGGATGATGCTGCTGGAGAAAAACCACTCGGGCCCCATCGCCAGGCCCTGTCTCTCCAGCTTTCTGATTTGGGAAAAGGTCCCTGGGGAGCCACTGCAGCTTTTTGGGGCACCTTCACATCTAAGGTTAGAGCCAGAATCAGAAAAGAACCTTTCCTCTGATTTCTCTTGTTTACCTGACCCTGGCCCAGCGCAGTTTTAATGTTCAGCCTTGATCAGAGCTCAAGAGGACATTTCCTCCTCCAGTGTTTCTCTGGGCAAAGAGGCACCAGCAGATTTTTTCCATAATGATGAAAACATCTGGCCCTCTCCGAGCTGTCAGGCTCTGCTCTGCTTCTTCCCAGATGCCTTCCCTGCTCCAGCCCTGCAGCTGCCCCAGCACAGCCCCTCCGTGCCCAAGGAATTCCCGACCTCCAGCTCAGGGATACCCGGCACTGTCCACACAGGGAGACTGACTCCTCCAGGATCTTCATTCCCTGCGTTTGCATTTTAGGCACAGCCAGCCCAGGGAGGTTGAAATCTCTACCCTGAATTATTTTCTGAGTTTCTTTCCTTCACTGTGTCCAACAGAAGTTGTTTCCATCACTACCTCTGTATGTGTAGTTCAGGATTAGCTGCTCCGTGTCTCCCATCCTGGAATAAGGGGGTACCTCCATGCTTTCAGCCACTGATTCACACTTCAAAACATGTTTTAGTAATAATGTCCTCTTAATTTTGTGTGTCAGAGTTAGAACAGGCATCCACTTTCAAAAAAAAAAAAAAAATCATACTCTCCCAAAGGAGAAATAATGAAATATTGAAGCACTGATTCAATAAGATCCTAAAGTGTTGATCAAATTTTAAATATCTGAATTACAAGGATCCCTTGTGTGCTTGAACTTTCATAACAGAACTGAGGTGAAAAATGAGAAATTTTATTGATATATTGTGATTTAAAAGAAAAATATTCACAAAACTGAACTGCCCCGGGAAAGTGAACAAAGGTACATCAAAGTGGAATGACTGAAAAAATAAATATGTTCTTAGGCCACAAGAAAACACTCTGAAAGATGCATTTGGCTCCAAGTAGTCAGAGCAGCCTGAGCCCCATCTAGAGCAACTCTCAGGATTCCAGCATATAAAAGGAAAGGGGGCGATATCCTATGTTTAAAAATATGACTTTACTTAGTCCCAAGGAAGAATAAACAAAGCAAAGCCAAAATCCTCAATGTCTCTAGAGAAAAAAAAAAGTGTTTAACCACAATTCTAAACTATCCTTTTCCTTGTCCCTCCCCACTTTTTAAAAAAATGGACAAATAACAGCGCCAAGCCCCAGAGTCTTGTGTCATATTCCAGCTTCACTCTCATTGATGCCAAAGTTCATGGAAGAACAATAATATTTACAAAATATGAACCTGATCCAGTAGTTCATATTCAGGCAGCGCTCTGCACTTAAGGTGATGGAAGCTGTGGCAAAACAGAGCAGAAAATCCCAAAATTCTGTCCTGGGAACTTGAATTTCATCAGGGAAGGGAAAGCTCTGCTGGTTGATCCTTGGCTGTGCTGGTGCAGAGGATTTTGGTGCTGTGCAGGAGGAGGCATGGGATGGACAGGGATAACTCCATGGTGGAGATCTCATGGAAAGAGATTCCTGCCCTCATTCCCAGCACATTTATTTTGAACAACTTGTTAGCATTGGCTGGATTAAAGTAACAGTAGGATAAAATGTCCTGCAATAGGGATTTCTTCCCTATGTTGTGAGGGCAGTAAGTGCTGTTGTCTCTGTGTACATTTTTATTGTAAGCTCCACTGGGCCTGGAGTAAATCCTCATTTTGCAAAAGCCCCTTGTATGACTGGAGTAACTTTTTATATGTGTCACACGTGAGCAAAAGTGAGGGGAAAGGAACGTGGTGTGGGCTGCAAAGCCAGGCCCTCAGCACTCAGGGTGTGACTCTGTTGCGTTCATTCCCTGTCAGGTTTTTGGTTTATTTGGTTTATTTCAGCTCTGCCTGTCCCCCCTAAAGCCTGAGTGTCCCAAGTGCATGGGATGCACAGTGCTTGTGCAGCAAAATGACAATTCAATATTTAGTTTTATCCCTGTTGTTGAGCTCCCAGCTTTGCTCCACAGCAAGAGACTAAACCTCAGAGTTTTTCAGCTCCTCCTTCATTTCAGGAGTGCTCTGAAGCTGTGAGAGGTTCTGCCTTTGCCTATCCCAGGAGTTTTAGCCCTGGATTTAAGTGCAGAGTGTGAGGTTAAAAGCATCCATGAATTTGGGGTACTCCGTGTGAGATTGTTTGAGTGTGAATGAAAAGAATTTTGGAGGTTAAAAGATGCTACAGCATTCCAGGCGTGGAGAAAGCCTGGAGAAATTGCTATTAAATGGGGGGTAACTTGGTTATGTTTAGGTGATTCTCATGTAGATAAGAAAAATTCCTGGTCCTGGTGCAAAGGTGAAATATTTTCCTAAATGCACAGATGTGTTACAGTCACTCAAAGCAAAAAATCCTCAGGATTTTCTGATGCATTTTTTCCCAGCCTTGCTCTCCCCTGAGGTTTTCCAAATAAAGCAGGATGATACACGTTCCAAAAAGAGGCAGGTGCCTTTTGGCTCAGCTGCTAAAAAGTGTTCAGCAAGTGCAAATAATGGAAATATCAGTCAAGTCTCCATTAGGTGGAGAGCCAGGGATGAGAGGCTTCTCCAGCTGGCCAGTTTGGAAAGCTTTTGTGCATGAACAAGAAACAGGGGGAAATAAAGGACCTTGTCTTGGGTAAATGCCCTGAACTGATAGTTTACAAATTGTCCTCCCACTCAGGCAGCCCCTTTCTTTGGGATGAGAAAATCTGCTGCAGACAGGTGCCACCAACACGTGCATCTGCTCCACCTGCAGGCACTTACATGGTCCTAAATCTGGAAAAAGTGGAGCTTTTTGCTTGCTTTTTGTTTACTTTCCATTTTGTAAATATAAATCCATCTAATTACAGTTCTTCAAGTGAACAGTCCATTTGTACAAACTTGCAGCATCCTGCCTTCCTGCTTTTTACAGGGAATGCTATCTCAGCCTGTCGGTATCAGCTCTGTCTGCTTGGGGACAGCCCATCCTTGAGTGGCTTCACTTTTATCAGTGGTGGTGGGACATTTTTCTGCTGGGAAAGGCCATCCTTAGGAACAGAAGCTGTTACCTCATCAGAAAGGTGTGAGGTGGGCCTGGCTTTTGATCACTCGGTTGACTCGGACTCGATGCGAGCGCTGTGGCAACTCCACGGCCGGAGCACCACGGCATCCTGTCAAAGCCATCCCTTTCTCCTTCCTGCCATCCAAGGCTGCAGATAAGCAGTGGTGAGATGTCTGGCTGGCTGATGGAACCAGCAGTTTCTGGTCTAATCCGTGCTGGGCTGCAGCACAAGTGTCTACCAAGGATCACAGAGTATTTTGTTTTATACAATACATACTGGTGGGTAAATTTAGAGTTGACAAGTCCCTTCCACAATTGCAGGACTCAAGGACAGTCCTATCAGGTGGCAACTGGCTGGGGGAGTATTTATAATCCATTTGCTGACTGGAATTAATATGAATCTGTCATCCCTTGTGCCACTTGGGAAGCCACGTAACCGAGGCTGACGGTGCCAATAGCTGTGGGAGATCTTTTTTGGCAATAGCTGGATGTGTTTTTCCCAACTGATTTCAGAAAAAGTTGTCAGTGAGATAAAGCACTGTCTGGATCCTCTGTTTCCTGAGCCCTGCAGACTTGGGGAAACGGGACATTTGACACGGGCAGCAGATTGTGGTGTGGGGCAGCCAAGGCACGGCTGGTGCGTCCCAGGAGCTGACAGCTGTCTGGGGAGCAAACTCAGAGCTGCTGGCAGGGCAGAGCAGCATCTCCTGCTGCTGTCTGATTTTAGCAGGTAATGCTCCCTCTTATCTGGGCCCACAGACAGGGAACTGAGGCTTCCTCTGCTCTAATCTGGTGAAATACAGCCAGGCCAGCTTCTCCCAGCAAGGGAGGTGCGTGGCTCTTTTCTTGTCAGCTGGAGCCACAGATTCAGTCAGCTTCCCCAACCTGTTTGATGTGAGTGCCTTGATGGAGTTTCTTACCTCGACCATTTGATTTTTGTGTGTGTTAAAACTTGCTGTGAGTGTTATCCACAGGAGTTCTCTGCTCCTGCAAACACCCAGGGGCTCCTGTTCCCTCCACTGCTGGGCTGGAGCCGTGGCTCCCTTGGGAGCAATGAAAGCTGTGTTTGGAGGTTTCCTGACAAATAACATCCTTTGGCTGTGCAGCTGGGTGGTGTAGAGGTAATAAATGACAATAAAAGTGGGGATTGTTACAGCTGAAAGGAATTGTACAAAGTAATTAATTGTCCCCAGGTTTTGATGTCTATTTTTGCATTTCATTGTGTTCACAAAGGCACAATTTCTCTCCTTCTTTTCCTCTACTCAGACACAAACCTCTTTCATTGGAAATATAGTTTAGCCACATTTTATCTCCAAACAATAAAAGCCAAATTATTTTTAATCCATTAAAATAACATGCTCCAAGACCAGCCACCCAAATTTTAGACACAGAAAGACAAAACCCTTTAAGGAAAAAAAAAAGTTTTATTCAGTCAGGGTTTCCTGGAGACTTTTCTGAGGAATAATGGGAAGCTGGTGGCATTCCCTAGGGAGGCATGTGGCTGTCCTCTGCCTGATCTCCTGGTGACCCTGAGCCTGCAGAGCCCAGCTCCCCCTCCTGCTGATGCTCCCCCAGGCCCTGGCTCTGCAGCTCCCTGCCCATCCCAGATGGACATGGCCAGGTTTCAGAGCTCTGTCATTTGGAAAAAAGATCAGAAATCTGGCCTGAAGTTTCCAAGCAGGGAATTAGGTTTCATTTCCTCTTTTCTGCCCCCTCACTGGGTGGAACTGGGGCTGGATGGTTACAGAGGCAGTGCAGGTCATTACAGGAGCCTTTTTTTATTCCAGCCTGCGTCTCCTCTGTGTGCACTGATGGCTGAGCTCAGGCACTGCAGTTTAGCTCTTAAAAGTTTCAGATGTCTTTTCTGAAATGAGCACAGAGAGAATTGTTCTTTAGGATAGTCCTTCTAGACTCCCACACCCTCCTGAAATGGGAAGTTTTGCCCCTGAGACCTCTTGGCTTGTTGCAGGGGAATTTTATTCTATTTTTAAAAAAAATTTAATTGACTGTAATTGCGCCTGCTAAATCTGAGGAGGATCTTGAATTTTATAGTTCCAAGTGAAAGTTCCTTGGAGATTTAAATGAGAGTTCAGGCAGGTTTGATGTGCTTAGGGCGGGTAAAACAACTGGGGATAATATCCAGAATTTACCATTCAGCCTAAGAGTGCAGGGAAAGGGATGCAAATCTCTCTAGTTTGGCACATTGCATGCACAGAGAGAAAATTGTGCTGCAACCCACAGCTTGCTTCACACCAGATCTTTTCACTGTCTGAATTTGACTCCAAGCCCACGCACGCTTCAGAAGAGAACTATATTCTGCATCCCTAAATCACATGAACTGCTGGAAGTTGGCACAGGTTTGTCCCCAAACAGAAACCAGAGAAAAGGCTTCCTTCCAGAAAATCTGTTGCCAGATGGCCATTTTGAGCAGAAGGAAAAGAAGAAAATGTTAAATACTGCTCTGCTTTGAAGAGTGGTTTCATAAATGCAGCTTCATGCACAGCAATGTTATTGTCTGTTCCCTCCAAAGTAGTGTCAAGAAGTGGATGTGTGTAATTTATCAATGTGTCTGCTTCCTGAAATTAATGGAAAAGCCAAATTTAAAACCTCGGACTCTTAAATTCTTCGGTATTGCATCTCCTTTTGCTCTTTTCCTCTGCACAAACCCCATTACCACGTCCCACTCGCTGCTGACCATTCCACAGGCCCTGCTGCTCGTTTTGCTTTCCTCAGGTATTTATTTCTCCTGGTGCTTTTTCCTGGCATCACAGACAGGTCTGTAAGTGCCTGGCTGCTCTCAGCCCCTGCGTTTGAGGACAGGCAGTGCCTTTGCCCTCTGCCCGCCTGCTGTATCTCACCTGTCCCTCACAAGTTCACTAATGGCCCAGATAAGCAGCTCCATGAGGATCCAGGGATAAAATTCCTTGGGGACAGCTGATTAGGAAATATCCCACTTTGCAGCTGGTTCTGGCCCCACTCAGAACTGAGCTGTCCCTGCTGTTTGGTCACTGCTGGTGATTTAGGTGAGGAGAGGAGCCAAGGCAGGGGTTGTTTGTTCCCCTGCAGCTGCTGAGCCTCTTCCAAGGGCAGAGAGGGGTTAAAACACCTCCAGAGGAGTTATGTAGCAAATCAGCAGTGTTCAAATATTGATGAATCAGATTTTACATAACTAATTAAGCTGTTTTTCCCTGTTACACGTGTGAGGGAGGGAGGGCTTCGGGCAGGGCTCAGCTCTGTGGGGCCCAGCAATGGGTCAAGAGGAATGGGCAGGGACTGATCCTGGCAAATTCCACCTGGATATGAGGAAAACCCTTTTTCCTGGGCAGTGCCAGCCCTGAGCAGAGCCCAGAGATCTGTGGGGTCCCATTCCAGAGCAGTCTGGACACCCTCTGTGCCCGGGGATGGCCCTGCTGGAGCAGGGAGGTGGCACCAGGGACCCTCTGTGGTCCCCTCCAGCCTGGCCCATCCTGGGATTTTGGGGTCCCTGCTGTCAGATTATGTTTTTTTTATCTGACTTAGAGATGGGGCAATCAAGAGTTGTTTTAAAAACCTTCTATTCTATTTTTAGTCTCATGTGAAGGGTGAGACACTACAGATGTTATTATTTATGCTACCACAATCAGAAGCAAATTATTTTTTAATTACAATACATGATAAGTGTTTCTTGGCTTATCAGCCTTAGTCACAGCATGCTGTAAATGCTTTAAAGCTAATAATTTAAAATTAGCCCTCGTGGCTCTTACTACAATGCATCTTCCATGGGGCAGGCTGGGTGGAAACTCCTCACCCACCTGGGCCATATTGCTGTGCCTTTTCTCTAAAGTTCTATTTCTCTAAATTATCCAGTCTTTTTTTTTTTTTTGCAAGGCCACACTTTGAAACTTGCTTCTAGTTCACTTTCCCTCTCAACAATGCCTGTCCTATTCCCTGGCATTTTTCTAAGTCAGCATTTGTTATCTCCGGGTTTTCATACAGATGTATGCTCTGCCAGCCTTCTGTCAGGCTCTGAGATTTTATAAATCCATTTCCAGCACCCTGCGGTGCTTCCCCAGCCCCTTTCTCTGCCCATGAGCAGCGCAAGGTTGCCTTCAAGTGAAAGCAGAAAGGAACTGCAGGGAGGGAGGGATGAGGGCTGCGGGAGCTGCACTCCCAGCTGCAGGGACAACAGAATTTTTGAATAAAAAATACTCAGGAACAAACTCCCGTCCCGATAATTTGACAAAACGTCCATGATTTTGGTAATCCCGACTCTCAGAATTCACAGAATTTGTACTCCTCTCCCACCGCTGAACAAAGACTGAGCTGTGGCTGTGTGGGAAAGGTTGGTGCTGCCAAAAGGAGTCAAAGCTTCACCTTTGAGAGTCAACACCCGACACGGGGGCTGTTCTCAGCCTCCTCTGCTTTTCCTTCAGTAGAAATAAGTTTTATTTTATTTTATAAGTTTTATAAGTTTTATGTCCACCCACTCTGCCTGCCACAAAGGGCCAGATTCTCCCCGAGTGTGCAAAAGAAAGGACAAACTTTGTTCTCCCTCCCAGCAGGAGTGTTCTGCTTTCCTATTAATGGAGAATTAAAAATATCTCATGTTTTAGTGACAAGGAATTTTTGTCCATTTGGATTATTTTTCTCCTAAAAAAAAAGTGCAATTAACTTCAGAACTAATGACACAAGTGGACTGAGTGTAACTTTACTGAAAACTTACCTTCTTTTACTAAAATAGCTCTTGAAATAATATCTCAGAATTTACTTATAGTTAATATCAACTTTACAGAGACCAGCATCCATTTTTTGGAGGTTCTAAATTAATATTATTTTTATTTTAAGTCCTTGCACCTCTTCTGCTGTTACCCTCAGAATTATATGAAAAACTGGATACTGACAGGAGAAAACTGAACTCCTCTCCAGAAATGAGGAGACCTAAATAGGAGAGTCATCAAACAAATTGCAAACCTCCAGCTGCTCTGTGTCCTCTCCCCATCCTTGTGGCTGAAGCAGTTGGGAGGTAGAAGAGTGTGAAGGGTTTTGTTTGTTTTTTTTTTTGTCCTTTCTGATGCTCTAAATCCACATGGGAGAGAGTGTGGGAATTCTGGGGCTGGGGAACAATACTGAGCCATATTTGACTTTTTAGGCTCCGGGCAAATCACATTTATTTCACATTTCCTTCCTGTCGTGGATGTGGCTGTGCAGAGCAGGCTGCTGGGAGCAAACTCAGGAAGGGAATTTGGTAGATAACTTGATTTTAGCTGGGTGCACAGCAGCCCAACGCTGCATTCCTGTAGGCAGAAAAGGGGCTGTGAGAGGAGTGCACCGATACAACACCAAATCCCACCAGCTATTCCCGAGTTTGGGGGTGCTGGGGTTTTTCTGGGATGGCAGATCTCCCCACCGCAGGTCCAAAGCTCCCATCTGTTGCTGTTTGGAACCGCAGGTCGGGCGGGTCCTGCAGAAGGGGTTTTCCTCCCTCTTGCTGAAGATGGTGCTGCAGAATAGGGAATTGTGGCTCGGCAAGGAGCGAGGGTGGGCAGTGCTGCTGGGGGCCAGGTCCTCCTCCTCTGCCAGACCTGTGCCCGCGGCTCTCGGGGCTGCCGGAGCTGCTGGCACCGCTGGGGCACCGCTGGGGCACCGCTGGGGCACCGCTGGGGC